>JAPTHN010000104.1:50000-619207 GCA_026936325.1 Platynereis dumerilii | reverse complement strand
ATTTGCCCTTTACATGTAACCCTTACTGGACTAAAGGGACATTTATGTGCATCCCCAGCTTACTGCCTGAGGGGCCATTTATGTCCCTGAAATATAACAATAACACTACTTTTGAGGGCGCTATGCTGTTTGAATGGCCCAAGGTGATGTCCAGCAGCCCAAGTGATTCAAAGCAGCACGAGCAGCGCGAGGGCTGCTGCGCAATCACGAGGGCTGCAGGACATGACCGAGGGCCATTCGAACAGCATAGCGCCCGAAAAAAAAGTAGTGTTATTACTATTATTATCCACTTACTAGGTTTTCCTGTTCTGATTTACCACCAAGACCTGTCAACTCAAGATTGGAGTCAAGTAAAATAAACAAGGGCCGTTATTGACTATAACGGCCCTTGGCCTTATAAACAAAGGCCGTTATTGACTATAGCGGCCCTGGTGATGTAAATGAGGGCCGTTATAGACAATATCGGCCCTTGGCCTTGTAAACAAGGGCTGATATGGAAAATCAGCAGCCCTCAAAATTTTGCTAATGCTCTAGTGAACGGCCCTGCAAGTGGATAATAATATGCTGTTGTCCCTGATGACGTCACAATCACAGGATTGTTTTTTTTGGACTGCTCAGTCCAGTAAGGGTTAAAAACATATCTCAATACAAATATATAAAAATAATTGAGGTGGGTTGCATATGATATGAAATAATTATTCTAACCATAGAATTACTTGGAATTATAGTATTTTATCGAAAAAAAATCCCAATACATGATTGTATAATGATACATTTTCTTCAAAACTTATCATTTTATTTGGTCAATCTATGACAATAATTATACACATAAAATGGAAACCATTTAAGAATCAGGGGGTGGCTTGGATTTTTTCTTGGCGGGAAATTATTTATTTCACGGTAACGGTGGCAATGATAATTTATTTCAAGAATACTCAGAAAGAATTTATTTATGTCACCAAAACTTAGCAAGAAATTGTATATAAAAAAAATTTCTAATCCCCCCTTGATATTAAATGGTCATCCCCTGATATCAAATTATCAATAATATCATTATGACCCTCCAGGTGAAGCATTGGATCACTTTCAACGAACCCTGGTGCACTACATATCTCGGTTATGGCGCAAAAGCTAAAGCTCCCGGCAGAAACTCACCAGCCGAAGAACCTTACATAACAGGACACAACTTGCTCCTGGCTCACGCTAAAGCATGGCATTTGTATGATGATGAATTTAGACCAACCCAGCAAGGTAAAGTGTGAGAGAAGTTTTGTCTGTTTGAGTAGTCACGATCAAAGAAGGCCATTAGACTTGTCATAACTGATTTTAGAGTGAAAATCAGATGCATGATCCTTTTGTTTGGCTGTTACCAACAAGCAGGATAAGTCTCGATCCTTAAATCAAATTAACATTGAAAGTACTGGGCATGATCATGACAAATCATTAGCATGATGACACATGAATTGTCATTTTCACAGTGCAATAGTCAACTATTTTTCTATATCAAAGTGGCAGACTGTAATATAGGCTTGAGGGTCTAAACTGAACAGTGTTTGAAGGTTTAATTTAGTTTTGAATTAAATAGCAGTCACTTGCAGACAGATGTTGTAATGCATGTCAATCAATGTTTTGGCTTACTGACAACGCAAAGCACATTTCTGTCAAAACATCGCAGTATGCCGCATTATTTTTACCTTAAAGTACTAAAACTGTCTACTCCATCTTTAAAAACAATACTACCATGCTCTGATGCATCTACATATCTATACTTTTCTTTTTATCTATCCAATAACTATGTATCCATACAATTTGCGTCATTGACTGAGATCATCCTTGTGCTAGCAAATAAAAGATCAAACAAAACTATGGTAACCAATTACACATATAAGCTTACAACGTATCCAGTCACAAACAATTATTTTAGCTTGTACATCAGTCTGGCGATAATGCCAACTGCATGCTGATGTCACCTGGCACAAAGTTAGTTTTGTATGCTTCAGCCTTGCAGCTCCAAAGAAATAGTTCCAATTCCAAAGCACATTCACAAAGTTTCTATTCCACATTGAGGCAAACCAGAGTAAGACTCGGCAATCACATTCTATAAGGAAGTTGAAAAGGCCATCAGCATACTCAGAAGCAACCCTGGTTTCTTCCCCACACTCAGTTTATGTGGACCGCTCACTGGATCTCGCGGAATTTCACACTTGCCACTAGGTGGCAACATATGACAGCATATGTTTTGCCAAGGCTGGAAAAAGCAATGGCAATGAAACAGCAACCCACTTGTAGACAGCTTGTACATATGTTATTGGTTACGTATAGGTCATACAACGAGTTTCAGGTGTATAACGAACATTTCAGGTGGTTATTTAACGAGGGCATATTATTTCAATAACCCCTGAAATGTTAGTTATACACCGAAAACGATTTGTGTAAGCGACTTATACTCCATATATGACTCCTGAAGAATTTGTAACTAAATTTTGTTGCTTTGTGGTCTCTTTAATAATGGGGGCCGTCCTCTAGGGCCAGGACAAGACCAGGAACCATCAGGAAAGTGAAATTGACAATTCCCCATCCCTTCAGCACGTTGTCCTGGTCTTCCTGAAGCCTCCCTCATGCTGTCCTTGTATTTCCTGAACCCTTCCTGGCGCTTCAGCGCCTTATGCAGAGGCAAACATTTCAGCGTCCAAATTTTGCTCCAGAGCAAAATTTGGACGCTGAAATTGATTTCCTGGAACCTTCAGCGACTTGTCCTTGTTGTCCTGACCTTGTCCTGAAGGCTTCCTGGCTTTCCTGAACCCTTCAGGAACCCTTCAGCATCTTCTTGAAGCTGTCCTGGACCCTTCTGCGCTGCTGACAGCTTCAGGAATGTTCAGGAAGGCTTGCTGAAGGTTTGCTGAAGGCGCTGAAGGCATGATGAAGTATTGAGGAACCAATGCTGAAACTACCAAGAAGCTATTAGGAACAGTGAGGAACATCGGGAAGCCTTGCAGACAGCTCGCTGAAGGTGTCAGGACAGCGTAGACAGCATGAAGAATGTGTCAGGAAGGTGCAGACAACACGCAGAAGGTCCCAGGAAAGCACTGAAATATGTGCAAAATGGCTAAGAACAAGATGTCATGTCAAGAAAAATTAGAAAAAATGGCATTCGATCTGCCACCAGATAAAATTCCTCATGCTGTCTGGAGGGCTTCCTAATTGTCCTGTCCCATGTTTTCATCCTTCCTGAAGTGTTCTGCACCCTGTCTGCAGACTGAATGCGGAAGGTCTCAGGAATGGAGCATCTGATGCTGAAGATACGCTGAAATGGCCAAATTCGCTTCCCCAACCCTTCCTGGTCTTGTCCTGGCCCAAGTGGACACCTGGTCTTAGGTGCGTTGTTTGCAGAAAAAGTACTAACTTAATCCCCAACAGTGGTATAACTAACAAATCTGTTGGTTATACCACGGTAAAAGACAATAGAAAACTGTCTTGGTGGAGTATAATGCTGTTGAGTTCAGCTATCTTGATATTAACTGTGAATTGCCAAACACAAGGAAGATCCTGTGATACTGTCCCCTTAAAAGCCCTCTATCTAACCAGTTGAGCTGTTGAGCCAGCCACCAAGCCAAGTGCCAAGTGCTTAGGAGCAACCTATTATACCCAACTTCCGAAACTATATCCCCTAACTTTATTGAGATTCTGACAAACTCCAGTCAACGATCTCACCTCAATGCCACCTGCCAAAACGACCGGGATTCGAACCAGCTACCTCTGAGTAGTCTCCAGCCGATGCACCATATATAGTTATCCCCTTAAAAGCCCGCTATCTAACCAGTTGAGCTTAAGGGCTGGTCCCCATGCAAAGTGCCTAGGAGCAACCTATTATACCGAACCCTATTCTATAATCCACAACCTGCCTCGGTATGACATCATTCTCTCTTGCAAATAGGGGAAATTCGGTTATTGGATGGATAATAATGAAGTGTAGGGGAAGTGGGGGTACAGTGAATCGCAGTACACGGTGAATAGGTTGAATTCTCAGGATGCTAAATAGCAATTTTTCATAATGTTTTCATTTGTCTGATGTATTTTGTGAGCACTCAACAGAATCTGGTATAACATTTGGTACAGCATGCAACATTTGGAAATTATGAGATGACATAGATTTTTTAGCAGGAAAACCTGGAATTTTTGGATTTTCAATTTGCTTGAAAGTGAAGATAAATATTGAATAGAGGAACATCCAATAGAAATGACTAACAGGTGATGCATGAATACATGGTTCAAATTGGTGAAATATGGTGATTTAGGTGAGGAGTAGCCATGCGGGGAACAGTGAATCGGGGCATAGTGAATCACTATGCTACTGTAGTAATGGCCATAATGACTAATATTTTACTGCAGAAGTACTGAGCATAGCCTAAATTAATGACTTACATACATTAAAATTGATGGCATATTGATAAAATTCATTTTATCAACCCACATCCACAGGTGAGGTGGGCATTACCCTGAATATAGCTTGGTACGAACCGATGGACCCTGACAACATCACCCACGTGGAGGCCAGTGAACGAAAAACCCAATTTGATTTAGGATGGTTCGCCAATCCCATCTTTGGTGAAGGGGACTACCCTCAGCTTATGCGAGATATTGTTGCTGCCAAAAGTGCTGCTCAAGGGTACCCCAAGTCGAGGTTGCCGGAATTTACCCCGGAACAGATAGAGTACATTAAGGGTTTGTATTACATTTTTAACCACGGATATATGCAGTGTATGCTAAGATTTAACACTATATATGTTTATAATATACGATGGTATACTATGCCTGTTGACACCTAGACTCAGACTCGGACTCAGACATAATTTATTTCAATATTATAAAAAATTACTTAAAAGTTATATATATAAAGACAGAGGAGACTCTCCCAAAGCAATATATGTGCTGCTACTGGATGTCCATCTACACATCATAATTATTTTATACTTCTACCAAGCAGAACGTGCTTTATCCTGTATTATATCATTATAAAATATTGTATATATATTGTATATATAGAGATCATAGTAATTTGGGAATTCATGAGCTAACCAATAGAAGAAATGTTGTATGATATTTCACATTTTCATAACAATACATTTTATACTGAATACATTGTACAGGTACCAGTGATTTCTTTGGCCTGAACTACTATTCGGCTTGGCTGGTTTACCCTGTGCAGAATCCTTTATTCCCAGCTGATTATGGAGCCGATCCAGATGTTGGCCAAGAGCCTGATCCCAACTGGTTGGGGTAGGTCAAATAATTAGTCGTATTTGTTATTGCAATTTTTAAGTTTTCCCGTATGTATGGAAGTAGCATATATGAAGCAATTCACCTAGGAGGCCTCATGACAGGATACACCCCACGCTCCCTTTTGTTATTCCCCCTGCTTCCCCCCACTTACCCCCACTTGCCATCCGCTGGTCCCCACTTGCCCCCTTACCCCCCGCTTGCCCCCGCTTGCCCCCGCTTACCCACCACTTGCCCCCACTTGCCTCTCGCTAGCCCCTGCTTATCCTCACTTGCCCATACTTTCCCCCACTTGCATCCCGCTTGTCCACTTTCCCCCACTTACCCCCTCTTGCCCCCCACTTCCCCCGACTTGCCCCCACATAAACTCCTCCTTACCCCCAATTCCCCCAACCTTTCCCTTAGTGTTACCGCGTAGGGTGTCCTTTCATGAGGCCTCCTAGGACAAGACTCATTCCCGTTGGTTGGTTCTTATCAAATTGAGGAAAAATGAGTAATTATAGAAAATGAATTAAACACTTTTTTTACCTTCGTCTACAGTTCTGGATCTTCTTGGATCTACGTCACTCCATGGGGTATCCGAAAAATGATAAACTGGATTTCCGAAAGATATGACCACCCAAGAATCCTGATAACAGAGAATGGTGTGACCGACAGAAATGGAAGCTTGGCTGACAAACACAGAATATTTTACTTGAAGCATTACATCAACAATGTTCTCCAAGGTATATGTTAAGGTGGCTCGCTACTCATGCAAAGTGGTAGTAAGCGCACATTCACGCGCAGCCAGGCAGGCCCTATCTATCGTAACGTCACCACTTTGCTGTCACTGCTTCAAGACTTTTTTTTAATTTTGAGAATATCATATGTCGGCCGCTTCGTTTGCAATTTGCGCCACTTCTATTAGGGTTAGAAACTTCTCGTTTGGAGCATTAGATGCGCCATGAAGAGTACTATATACAGCCGGAGATTCAACTTGATACTCAAAACAGAACATTTTTACAGGCGATTTTCGGCAAGCAGGTCTAATTTCTCAAAAATGACTTTGTGATATAAATAAATGTTTATATCAATTTGAAGTGCGGTAGGAGGGCTTGTCTATATCATCATGTTGTTCCCAACTATTTTTGGAAATAAATGGCAAAGAAATGAAAAATCCTATCTCGTCAATTTTTTTTAGCGCCATGGTTTATAAAAAAGGTTAAAATTGTCAAAATCGAAACTTATATTCCGAGCCCCTTGGAAAGTCCTTTAAGCTAAACATATCTCTTTGAAATTTTAATCATCTTTTCCATGAAAGTGTCTTCTTTAATTTCATGCTTCATTGAATAATATCGGATGCTTGACCACTGAATGGCAGAACAAACTTCACGGTAGGAAAAATAAGAAAAAAATTTAGTTTTTCAGGTTTGCGTGGACTGACTTCCTGGTACCTAACCCCAAATCTTTTCTTTAGAAGGCTGGTAGCAACCACTTTTGTTTACATATCCTTGCTATAAACTATATTTTGGGTCATTCTAAACCGTTTTTAAGAAATCCTATCTTGGAAAGTTCACGAGTATCGAGCCACCTTAAGCAGCCCTGAGATATACATGTTTTGGTTGGCAAGAATTAAGGCTTTTCATCCTGCATAATATGATATATGTATCTCTCGCTTCTCATCAACCAACCATCGCAAGTGCCAAAAACTGGCTTCATGTGCAAAGATGTAGGGTGGGGTGGCCCGGGCGGGAGTGGTCTCTAAAACAACAGTACAGATATGTTTGCCATACAGAATTTGTTTAACTCCATTTATTCCTTTATCTTTACATATGAAAGTTTTGCCAAACGCCTCCATCTTATACATGGATTGCAAAGTCTGGATCAAGCCGAAGTCTGAGCTCTGGGTGATGGCCCTGCTCATTGTTGTCCACATCTTGTACAATGTATCATTCATGCATATGCAGTTGTTTTCACGATTTTTTCCTTCTTTGTTCAGCAATCGACCTTGACAATAACCGTGTCATAGGCTACACCGCCTGGTCCCTCATGGACAACATGGAGTGGGAGATGGGCTATGAGGAGAGGTTCGGTCTTCATTTCGTTAACATCAGCGACCCAACGAGGACGAGAATTCCAAAAGAGTCTTCGAGATTCTACTCGCAAGTCATCGCTGACAACGGCTTCCCTGACCCTGACAGCAAATAATTAAACATTTACCATTTGTGTCATGTTGTTGTAAATTAATTCAAAATACCACTGTGCAGATAGTGTAATATACATTGTATGTGTACAGTTTTTACAGCTGCTTGCAGCCTGTATTACAGGAGGAATTTTCTGTAAGCTTCTGACCATATAGGAGGTCGCACTATTTCACCCATCACTTTGAAACTTAGCATGCAGTCTCAATACAATTTTATCTTGCTTCCATCAACTTTTGGTAAACTTCTGTGACATTAAACTTTTTATTTACGAAACTAAAAGTTCGTTTTTGGCGGGAATTTCAAATGACCAGATGCAGTGAAACCAGCACCAACAGCAGCAGTCAGATCCAGTGTTTACAGATTCAATAGAAAGAATGAAGGAAGGGATGGAGGAAGGGATGAAGGAAGGAAGGAATGAAGGAATGAAGGAAGAAAGGAATGAAGGAAGGAACAAAGGAAGAAAATATAACGTGCACAAGGCACTTTAAAGGGCATTCTGCACATCATCTAACTACCGATCTAAAGTCCTAGTTATCTTGTTTAACTGTTATGTTGCTACTGCATAACAGGGCATAAAAAGGTATAGCAACACATTGATGAAGCATGCAGCAGTGTTTTGTCCTAATTGCTGACCTCTTGTTGTTTTGACAAATGTGGGAAAGCCCCTGAATGACATCACAGGACTCCCTCTTTCCAGTTTTTGTAGGATGGTTTTCCTGGGTCTCTAAAATGGTATTTAAACAATGTGCAAGTTCCTGTAAAGTTGATCAACACAACCATAGGCAAATAAAAACCCCATGTACAAGGTTTGAATGAAATTGGTGCAGTATTTTGTCTCAAAATGTGTCCACAAGATTCCAGAGAAGGACAGTAACAATAGGGCAGAATGCCCTAAAAAAGGAAGGAAGAAGGAAGGAAACAGGGAGGGGGGAAGGGAGGGAGGAAGGATAAATAGACAGATTGATAGATAGATAGATAGATAGATAGATAGATAGATAGATACTTAGTCTATCTACAAGTAGCTGTTAAAGTGCTTGCACATTATTTTTAAGGCTTGATTTTTGCTTAACAAATTGGCCGAAGATACATGTATGACCGAGAAAAGTAGGAATTTCTTCCATTAAGTGAGTTAAGATGGCCGGCCAACTTTCCCCTGGATTGCCAACTTTACCCTGTTCTACGGCAACTCATAAGAAGAACATATCAAAAAAATAAATTTTGAAACATTATAAGGAAAATGGATTTATAAATATGATTTGCATGAAGTAATACAAGTATTTATAACAGGGTTATGCATATATATACATTCATGAACACTTCACAACATGTCATAAGTTTCAACAGAAAAACAGCGTTTTAATTCATGAAATGCCAGTTTTGATTTCAAGTTTCAAGTTTATTTGGACCAAGTGAAATATAATTATGACTAGCCAATTTTTTTTCGTACAGGTCTATATATACATATGATTTATTTTCCAATGAACTAAAATGAAAAATAGAAAAACTCCCAAGGTCTGTCATATATGGGTATACGAAGAAATATCATCATAATTATTATTGTTGGCTAATTCCAAATAGGGGCTGTCAGATGTGTGAGGATTCTCAATTGGATTGGTGTATCCATCTGACGGAGGATGTGACTGAGTTTCAATTCCAATAGGGGGCAGTGCAGGCATTTCTGGAAGTGGGAGAGGTGCATGCTCGTCATACCTGGAAAATAACACAATATTTTGTGATGCTATTAAAGAAAATGTGCATGTGGTGTATGGCGCAAGCAATTTTGGGGGGGGGGGTGGTAAGAGACATTTGACCAACTTTCAAAATCAAGCGAAATATCCACAAGACAATGTTGAGTAATTATCCAGATTCAGATCAAGAGGGCTTCCCCTACCAACTTTGGTTGGATGAAGTGCCTTCATGCTGCATCAGTATGATAATCCCTTTATAAAGGAGAAAGACCTACTTGATGGCTTGATTTTGCACAATTTGCCAGCCATTGCAACATTGTGTAGATAACTGTTGAGAAACCTGGAGCACAAAGTGCCACAAACAGATTTCTCAGTACAGTGGTCCCTACGTTATAAGAACGATTCTTCTGCGTTCATGAAGCGGTCTCTCATGGGGTGCAAAATGCACTTAAAATACAACTGAGGGCAGGAGCACTGGAGCAAGGCAGTCACATGTTACAGTCTTATACACTAGGTTAGGCCACACATAATTAATCTTTAGCTTCTCGGATCCTTTCAAGGCACTTTTTCTAAGGTCGGTCGGTAGGAGAAAAAAAAATTTTTTTATAATGTAAAAAAAAATTTTTTTTTTCAATTTTGTTTTTCCAACGGTAGGAAATCTATTGTATCAGCTGGTCCGCGAAGCTAAGAATCAATTGTGTGTGGCCTTAGTTTCTACACATGGCACAAGTTTTACCATTCCATTGCCAGAACATGTTTTTAGAAGTATTAAGGTTCGTAATAATAGAGAGGTGCTCCGGCAAGGAGTATCATATACCAGATGCAGGGTACCAATGATATTTGAGCCATACCTGACAATTTCCAAATCGGTGCATGGAACCTCAAGGATTTGGTTGTATCTTTCAGAAGTGATAGAATTCTCGATTGGATAGGTGTAACCATCTAATGGAGGATGTGACTGAGTTTCAATTCCAATAGGGGGCAGTGCAGGCATTTCTGGAAGTGGCGGAGGTGCATGCTCGTCATACCTGGAAAATAACACAATACTTTGTGACGCTATCAAAGAAAATGTACATGGGGTCATAGATGCATGGCACACATGATTTTTTGGCGCGGGGGTGGCAAGTGACATTTTACCCAAATATAAGATCAAGATTTTAAAAATACCATTTTAAATAAAATAGATTGGAACCACAGGGTTGCTTTAAAAACTTCTGTACCAGATTGAACACTTAGCACACCCAAAAGTGGTTATCCCCTTTAAACTTATCTTCTAATATTGTATTATGAGTTAAGCAAATTTAATCCAGTTGTCTAACTCAGGTTCAGTATTGATACAATATCACTAATATGACTAAACCTCTTTCGGACAATGTGTGTTTTTAAAAGCATTCATATAACCCCGGTACTGGGTGCAACAGAATCTGAAGACGTCGTATAGGGTGCTTCAGTACATGATATGCATTTTACAGGATTGTAACCAAAAATGACACAATATGTTTTGAAATTCTCCATTTTTAGATCTAGGATTATCTACATGTGGCAAATCATGCAATCATATCCTTTTCACCGTGTACCGTTTGCTCTATGCGAAGTGACCTAGTTAATAATAAAATCTTAGATTTTGAACTGGGAACCAATTCAATTGCACTATAACATATCCAGCATGCTATATCAATGTATTGGACATCCCAATGTGAAATTACAAGCATTAAAATTGTAATGTTGAGCAATCAAAAGATTTGGTCATTCTAGTAAAAAATCAACTAAAATGTAGCCCACTTACAGTCATCATTATATTTACGTGGAATTTCAAGTTCTTTTCTTTGTGTTGAAGTTTGATGTCAGAGATGACTCTATTCTCTAGCATTGCAATATATGTAAATTAACTACAAACTGTCATGAGAAGACTGTGAGTCTGGCACATACCCTATTAATTCAGGGATGTCCAGGGTCTTTCAGTTGCCCAAGCACAGAACACTGGATACAACCCACCTCGATTTAATGTCCCATGGGCTCGGACCAAATTGAGTTCCAGGATTGGGAGTCGAACCCATGACCTCACAGCCAGACTGGTAGCACAAACAAGCACCTTTAACCATCACACTGTGTACTCACCAAGTGACCTAATTAAGGAGTTTTTTGTTTATATTTTTCTGGTTCTCATATATAGAGCAAACAACAAACTTTGCAGTATAGCCAATATGCTGTCTTATAGTACAAGCAATACATTATACATTTTATTTAAACAGATATGCAAATATGATACATGTAAATTGAAATATGTTAAAAATTTACTTTTTTTTGAGTTTTAAATTGCCTATAATATAAATAAATTTTGTATTTTTTACAATAATTATTATTGTTATTTTATATATGTGAAATGTGTATAATTATTTATACTGACAAATTATTCAATTCAAATTGTTATTGTTCACCTTCAATGGTTATTTTTGTATTACCTGTATTTTTAAGTGAATTGTAAGCCCAAGAGGGCTGGGGGCTAGCTTGTCAGCCCATTTCCCAGAAATAAAGAAGTCTGACTCAGTAACTCAATTCCTACATACCTGATAAACATTTGGAAATCAATCAGCTAAGTTTTCTTTAGTAAATTATGGTGCATTTTTTATTCGAATCACCAGATCTTTTGATTGTTGTATATTTCATGCTTGTAATTTCACACCAAGATGTATAATCCTTTTAAAATACAGCATAGTGGATATGTTAAATTCATACAAATGATAGGTATGTTGCAAAAAATGTTTAATCGGGAATTTCACATTGAAACAATTTTTATGAGACAGACACTTCAATAAAAGAAAAGTAGCCACCAGAACCACCTTAATATGTCTATTATTAAAGAAGTTACAAGCATTTTTGTAGTTCAAAAATGAAGTTATAATTTGCTATGTTTTAGCATTGTAATTACAAAAGGTCTGTGATCAACAATTGTGATATTCATAACTCTGTTGAAAATGAAGATAATTGAATGAAACTTTCAACAGATGGTTATCAAACTCAGTGTCTTTTGTAGACTATCCAATAACTTCATTTGCTATAGCCGAACCTGACTTTTAATGGCAATCATCAAACACACGGTGAAGTATACTACTTATTTAAACAATATATCGATGGTGAAAGTGCAAAACCTCGTATGTCAAAATTTTGCTATTTTGAGATTTTTGGTGGAATGACTATTTTAATATCCAATACACATTGTCAGTTGATTACCTTGCCAGTTTGCTATTTTTGGAAGCTGTAACACACTGGTAACAGAATGATTTCACCAAACCTTGTATGTCGATATATTTCAAAAAGTGAAAGTGCAAAACCTCGTAACTCAAATCAGAACTTTGAAGCACATATTGTGGAATATTTCAACTTTTTTTGAAAAACAATTACTGTGTTACTTTTTTATGTCTCCCAGCAAGTTTCCTGATTAAAAAAAATTAACCTCCCTATATTTGTTTTGGTGATGTAGGCTATTGAAAAAGAGAGTGCACGAAAATTTGAAAAAATTGTCTTTTTCCTCATTCTTGCCATTGTAGCCACTCAATAAAATTTGTTATTGCAATCTGTCATAGGCAAATTATAATTTTCACTGTATATACATAGATTGAAAGTATATTCAATCGATGGTGAAAGTGCAAAACCTCGTAAGTCAAAAAACACTGTTTTTCAGAAATTGGAAAAAACTATCACAGATAATTTTTTATGGTAATGTTCATTTATATGCGAGTTAGGCTCTACGTGATTTATAGAAAGTGATACCCTGTTTTAGCATAATTTTTTGTCATAGGTCATTGACCCCTGCATTGATGCTACCATCAGATATGAATGAAAATGCCGAGTTACAAGGTTTTGCGCTTTCACTTTTTGCAAGTTAGTGAAAGTGCAAAACCTCGTAACTCGATCATTTATCACATTTCTAAGCAATTTGCCGCATTGAATGTACCTCCAATCTATAGCTATACAGTAAAAATTATGATTTGACCATAATAAATAACAACTGCTAATTTTAATTAGAGGCTACATTAGCAAGAATGAGGAAAATAGCAATTTTTCAAATTTTCATGCACAATGTTTTTCAATAGCCTACATCACTAAAACAAATATAGGGAGGTATAGATTTTTTAATAGGGAAATTTCCTGAGAGCCATAAAAAAGTGCCGCAATCATTGTTTTTCAAAAAAAGTTGAAATATCCGAAAATATGAGCTTCTAAGTTCTGATTTGAGTTACGAGGTTTTGCACTTTCACTTTTTGGAACAAATCGACATACAAGGTTTGGTGAAATAATTCTGTTACAATTGTGTTACAGCTTCAAAAAACAGCAAACTGGCAAGGTGACCAATTGACAACATGTATTGGATATTGAAATAGTCATTCCACCCAAAATCTAAAAATGGCAAAATTTTGACTTACGAGGTTTTGCACTTTCACCATCGACTTATATTTCAATAAACATATTTTCCAATAAACCTATCTTTCAATAACCTATCTATCTATCTATCTATCTATCTATCTATCTATCTATCTATCTATCTATCTATCTATCTATCTATCTATCTATCTATCTATCTATCTAGCTTTCTATCTAGTTTTCTATCTAGTTTTTTAGCAAACTTTCTATCTAGCTTTTTAGCTAGCTTTCTATCTAGCTTCTTATCTAGCTTTCTATCGAGCTTTCTACCTATTTATCTCTCTGTCAAACAATATTTTAAACACTTATATTTCAGTCAAACTATCTTTCAATAAACCTATCTATCTATCTATCTATCTATCTATCTATCTATCTATCTATCTATCTATCTATCTATCTATCTATCTATCTATCTATCTATCTATCTATCTATATCTCTTGTCCATATGTCTATTTAATATAGACAAATTTGTGGAAACAAAATCGCATATATGTGGCAATGCACAAGTCAGATACTTTTGTGTTAATTTCAATATTGTTGTTTTCTTTCAGGGGCCGTTTTCAGTACCAATCTGCAATCTCCACAATGCAGGATCCAGATTTCTAGTTATCCATACATTAACACAGTAATGTAACTGGTTTAGTGTTGCCCTTAATACTAATCTTTGACATATTCTGGACTATCAATGCACATATCTTTAATTTTGATCATCAAAATATTTTTGCGATATATTTTAAAAGTAAAAAACGAGTTGAAACATGTAATTGATGAGTTACACTATTTTGATATTTGTTGTCATAAATAATAAACTATTTTGTTTATACTTGACTTTGTTTTCTTCATTTCAATTTATTTATAGTATAAGTATAGCCAAGGAAAGTGATGGTAGAATCATTTTACAAAACAGAATACTGTTGAGGCCTTGTGCGGAAGGCATTTTAAAATAAATATATAAGGTCATGTGTCACAAGGTCGTACAATTTGCGTTACATGGCGGTTTTGGACCAAAAATTTCATTTTATCAAAAATGTCTAAATTAGGTCTTAAATATCCTATTCAAACCCAAAACCAGCATAATTTCACAAAAATTAGGGCTGTTCGTCTTATTATTTGATTCTATTCACCATACAAATCAATGTAAAGCTCAAACTTTAAAGGCATTTTTCTCAAAAACGACTATATTTCAGTAAAGTCACTACAACGTACTCCTTGTATCTACATGAAATTTTCACTGAAGTTAGTTGAGAAGATGGTCCTAGTAATCAAAGCAACAAAAAAGACGTCCTCTCCTCCAACGACTTTATATACGTCACTGAATTTATGTTACTGCGACAGAGGAAAAACCTTTCTCAGGCATCATGCTTAAAACTGTGCCAGAAGCCTGATTATTGTCAAAATCTCAAGTAAAATGTTTAAAAACATTACCTAGACACCTAGAACAAATTCTGATATTACAAATAAGATATTATAAGATATTTACATGAAATGTTGCAAATGTATCTTATATCAGTTATTGTCTAGTGCATGAGAAATCAACATTTCTTGTGAGCATACCATTCTGGAGCTATCTGTGTATTTAACCCATATGTATCTCTTTTTTTGGCTATATGAGAGCAAGATTATCAAATGTGATTGTTATTTATTAATTTGATGATGTGGCCTGTCCGTTTTGTCATTTGGAAGTCCGTTACAATAAGTGAAAAAATCGTGTACTCTTCAAGCATGTATGTGTAACATTTGGTTCAGCCTTGTTCAGAGCATCACAGAAATGAGAAAATTATTGAAAACATAGCAATATTTTGTACCATAGTAAAATATAGCTCATAAGCATTTAGGCAATAGCCTTATCCACAGGGTGTGGTAAACCTACTTCGAGTTCTGGTGGTTTAAACTTAGAACCCCTCACCAATTTTACCGGTTTTTGGAAGCGTTACGAAAATTTCAGCCTTAAGTAGACAAGCAGCACACAAAGAATTTTACCTGCCAACAAAATATGATAAATGCATTTGAAAATAGAACTTATGAGCATTTAATTGATATATGTTTGAACTTCCTAGCTTTAATATTAATAACTACAGACTAAATCTAAGAAAATATGTTGAATTTTTTTTTTTTTTTGCTAGTGAGACAGGTTCACGTCGCTGAACATTAAAGGATCTACATAGGGCACTGTAACAGTTAGATAGAAAATTTAAGCTCCAAGAGCCTAAGTAGAAATCAGGTACCCCTGCAGAGAAAACCAGATTAAAATATCTTTTGTCGCTGGCAAGAAAACACACTTTCTAGATGATTTTTTTCAGATCTGATGTACACGGGACACAAAAAAATCACTTGTTTTTCTGAGGTTTTTGATGGCTAGAAGCCTCATTTTGTGATAAAGTTGACTTTTTAAAACCTAATATGATATAAAAGAAGTCAGGCCTTCCAGTGGTGTATAATATTGCATAATAGATATTTGTAAAGTACATGTAATCATCATTTAAATGCAAAATTTTTGAAATTGTACGACATTACGACATGTGACCTTATGTACAAATCTGGGATTAATGGTCTTTTTGTCTTAAATATATCACCAAGGCACTTTGCATTTGATCATGATCACAGATGGTTTGTTACTGACCATGTATCAGTGGCCACAGACGTCTGTATATATACACTGCTCAAAAAATTAAAGGAACAGCTCTTTCAGGCCATTTTTCTGAAACTGGGAAATCTGTAGCTAAATGACTTAAATATGCTTCTATTGTCTGTTCATTTGACCAACCAATTCAGTTGTCACAGCCACATTGGTCAACAATTGCCTTGTCAGGAGCAATTGTCCTGCGCAACCCCAAAAAACAAAGTGATTTCTGTTGATTTGCTGATCTGAAAAAAAAGGATTATCAAACAGAGGATGAAAAAATTGTTCATTTGTCAGGCAAAGGCAAAGTGTTCCACACAGTTTTTGTCTCAAATTGAGGTTGTCAGGGATGGGTAACTCCCACAGAAAGGTGCTGAAGTGAGAAGGCGGACTAAAGGGTAGGTGTGTCACCAAATGTGTTCTCTTGGCTCTGGCTGAGGTACAGGTGCACTGAACAGTATGAGAGAAGACCTGGAAAGGGCAGACATTGGTCCATTATGCGGCAACAGAACCATTATCACCAGCAACTTCGGCATTGGCGTCATCATGAGACTGAAAAAATTACTGTGATGATGCATCAAATTTCATAATCTTGAACCGAAAAGTTAGGAACTAACTGTATGAAGAACATTTGAGATGCAGAAAGTGTTTTTTTGCTCCTCCAATTGCCCCACAATGCCGTACATAAATATTGGAGTTCAACAGGGAACCCCTGTTTTAGCAGTTGTGTCTGCAGTGACCTCTATTGTCTGTTGGTGCTAGGAGGTCTCATTTTTGACATTCGGACATCATGTCTGTGTCAGAAGAAACCCATGGCGATGTTTTAGTGAGTGTAACATTTTCAAACATGAAGATTTTCGGGAGCTTTCTTGATGGTCACAGATGCCTTGTCAATGGAGGGTACACGGAGTGTACAGAGTGCATACATGACAAATGAATGGCATAATGTGCATCAATGGGCTTGTGGAAATCACACTGAAGCCTAATGATGGGTCAGTGGAAGCAAAATTTCTGCTCATGGGTGAAAATGCACATCTGCAACCTGCTTGGATGACCACAGCTCATCTTAAATTGAAAGGTATTGCAGTAATGGTCTGTCCAGGAAGGTCATCAGACCTCATTCCATAGAACACATGTAGGACATCCTTTACAGTGTGTTTCCTGCCAGCCACCAACTCCATGGACCATACAGGAACATGAACAAGAAAACATTCGAGAGCTGCCCGGTATCCCCCAATTGACCACCCGCAGGTTCATCAAAAGCATTGCAATCTCATTCAAACAGTGTGTTCATGCTCATCTTGGCCTAACACAGTATTGGGAAACATATGGCTGCAACAGAGAGTGAATTTTACAAAATTTTGGATTTAGTCATATCGTGTTTTCACATCAGTTTTGGGGGTCACCAAAGTTTCAGTGTCCCTGTACAGACAATATTCATTCAATCCATTCAGCTGTGATTTGATGAACCCTTCAAAATGATAAAGAAGATCAACTTTGCATTGAAATTCAGTTGCATCTTTCCAAGTTCCTAAAATTTTACTTGAAAGAGCTGTTCCTTTAATTTTTTTGAGCAGTGTATTGTAAACTAAGATTTGGAGATGTCTGCTCATTTGTTGAACTCTTTGGAGCATAATAAGCACAATTTGTTGAAGTGCTAGTATCTGAAATGTCAGTGACTGGGGAAAAATAGTCCTCTCCTGACTGTCTGTAAACTAAGCAAATGCTATGTTTCTAGACGTCCATAATAAGAGCTAATAGTAGATAGATAGATAGATAGATAGATATGGTAAGTGCAGCCCTCTATGTTCTGGTATCTGGAATGTCAGCAACTGCTGTAAAATGTACTACTCCAGACTGTCAGTAGACCTGGAGGAGCAATTGCTCCCAGACGTCTATAGAAGCAGAATTACTTTATCTATGGATGTCTGGAGCGTCAGTAGTAGGGGTAAAATGGCCTGGTTTTTTATATATTGTAAGATCCCCTGTTGTAAGACCAAGTTGCCCTATGTGACCACCTCCCCCTGCACTAAGTACTGCTTTTATTAGTTTCGTTGAGAAGCCATTGTGGAGCATGGAATTTAAACATATGCGTTAGACGTTGGGTATGGGAGTCGATTCCTGCAAAAACTACTGGATGGATTTACATTTCCTTTGAAATTCATTTATACTACACAATACCAGATTAAATTTTGGTGACCATTGGACCTGTTTTGAGTCTACAGTTAAACTAATCTAAATATCTCTACTGTTCTGAATGCACAATCATTTTTAGCTGTAGCATAGCAGCCAAGAGGTATATATTTTTACATGCTCTCCACAAAAATGGTCTTTGAAGCTCCGTAGAAAGTGACGGTAGGTGCCAAAGTACCAAATTAGCAACATTTCAATGTTTATTTGATGAAAATCCGACCAGAATTGGCGAAATTAGTCTAGCTGGGTCTTTTATCAGCAGCCTTGCAATTTATCACAATCACTTCTGTATTAAAGTTCAATTTTAAATGGACAGCGCAGCTATGTGCTCTCTGAGAGACAGCAACCCCACGAGAGACCGCTTCAAGACCACAGGGAGGGCGGTTTTATAATGCAGGGACCATTGTTTGTATAGTATATGCACGAGTGGAGTCACCTTTTGTTTATGATGAGCTTGTGATGAGTAGATATACCGTCGTGATTTGGCATTGAATGTTAGAGTTGTGCGGACAACCAGAATGAGAGCTCCTCCACCCAGACAGACAAGGTTTGGTAATGTAGTCAAACCAGGTATTGTTAAGATCCAAGTACCCTCCCTCGATGACAAAATTGATGTGCTAAGAAACAAACGAATGTTGGAGAAATCGGCAACGTACAGGCAAGTGTTCCTGAGATCCTCAGAAGATCATGCAACAAGACTTATCAAAATGAACTGTCGGAAAATTCTTGAAATTACAGAACGCGATAAGGACTACAAGTTGACTGCAAACGGCCGAATCATGAAGAAAAACCCAACGGAAACCGAAGCCTCGGGAAATTCAACTGCTACAACCTAGGGACTCTTCCAGCCTAACAGGCAAATAGCTTTTGGATGTTGGAATGTTAATGGTTGGACTCAAAATAACGCCATATTAAGACAAACAGTAATTGAACATCTTCAAACTGATATAATATGTGTATCTGAAACTCATGCATCACATAATATTGACAATCAACCAAATGTTACTGGTTATAAATGGTATGGACATTGTAGAAACATAAGACACCTAAGGTCTCCGAGAACTTTTGGGGGTGTTGGTATTTTTGTGCATAATGATCTATTTTGCATATATGATGTTACAATTGTTAGTTGTGAATATGAGGGTGTTTTAGGAATTTCTTTTACACATAAATTTAATAATGCATATTTCATTGTGTTATCATGTTATTTACCACCAGAGGACTCTCCATGGGGAAGACACGCAGATGTATTTTTTAATAATCTTCTGTCATTGATTTATAAATTTGATGATGCTGAAAATGTGTTTATATGTGGCGATTTGAATGCTCGGGTTGGAGAACTGCATGATCATGTTCAATATGTGGACAGTCTGCCATCTAGAGTAGTTATTGACCAAGTAAGAAATACCCATGGTCAATCATTTGTTGACTTTTTAAATGATAGCAAAATGTGTATTGCTAATGGTCGCATAGAAGGTCATGATAATTTTACAAATATTGGTGTGAAAGGAAAATCAGTAGTCGATTACATGGTCATTGATCATAACTGCTTGAAATATTGCTCTGACTGGGAAGTTATTCCACCAGTTGAATTGATGTCTAGGTCTGGTGCACACCCCCTGGTGTCAAGTAGGTGTAAACCACCTGATCATTCTTTTGTTCTTATGCATTATAAAAGTACATCCATGTTCAGTCCCCAAACAACATCCTCCTCTGTCCCTGACGAATCAGATTCAAATCATCCGAGTAACTCTCAAAATGACATATATTCAAAATTTAGTCATGGAAAGAAAATATTCTATGATGAAATACCAGAAACATTTATGACATCAAATCAATGGCGTAATGAATTACAGTCTTTTTTGACAGATATCAATGAAAGACTCCTTATGTTAGCAAACCAGAATGATATTGATGTTTTGTATGACAATTTTTGTGAATGCCTGTTCTCAGAAATTTCAAGAGAAATAAGGATTAAAGATACCTCACAATTGGTGAGAAAGAAATTTAAATATTACAAACCATATTGGAACAAGGAGTTAACATGTTTGTGGAAAAAAATGAGGGATGGTGAAAAATTGTTTGCAAAATCTAAACGCAACAATGCCATTTCCAGACAACAGCTGCGCTCTGAATTTCTTAATGCACAGCACCAATTTGATAAATGCCTCAGAAGTACTGAGCGTAAATATTATAAAGACTTAGCTGATAACCTTGATAAAGTTAATACCACTAATCCTAAAGAGTTTTGGGATCATATAAAACAACTGGGGCCCAAGAAGAATAAAAACATCCCAATGAGATCTTATTCAAATGAAGGTCAGATAACTAGTAATGTGTCAGAGGTACTGAAGAAATGGGAGAATGATTTTTCCATGCTGTACAATTCAGATGATGCCCATTTTTTTGATAACAACTTTTTACGGTCTGCCATGCAAGATAAAATTCAGCTTGAAAATTCAGAGAATATTCATGACCCCTTAGGTGAACAGTTAAATTCCGAAATTTCTATAGGAGAAGTAAGAAAGTTAATTAGAAAACTGAAAAATAAAAAATCTGTGGGGCCAGACTGTATACCTAATGAAATCTTGAAATCAGGTAAACTTGATACATTCCTATCTAAGCTAATGCAAACATGTTTTAATAATGGTGTTATGCCATCAATATGGAAAAGGTCTATAATTGTCCCTATACCAAAAAATGCACTCCTTGACCCCTGTGTGCCGCTTAATTATCGTGGTATCAGTCTTTTATCATGTACATACAAATTATATACAGCCATTTTAAACGAACGATTGTGTAATTATAATGATTCAAATGGATTTATTGTGGATGAACAAAATGGATTTAGGAGTAATAGAAGCTGTGTTGATCATATTTATACACTTACTTCAATATTAAGAAACCGTAAAAATCAAAATTTAGATACATTCTGCGCATTTATAGATTATCAAAAAGCGTTTGATTGGATTAATAAGGATTTACTTTTGTTCAAGTTGTTGTCGCAATATAATATAAGAGGAAAATTTTATGACGCAGTGAAATGTCTACTTCTTCAGCTAAAATAAGGCTTAATCGCAATTATACAAATTGGTTTAATGTTCAGTCAGGTGTGCGGCAAGGAGATACGCTCTCGCCAACGTTATTTTCTATGTTTATAAATGACCTTGCTGTTGGTATTAACGATCTTGATTGTGGTATTGATATTGGTAGTGATAAGGTTGGCATTCTACTATATGCTGATGATGTTGTGCTTATTGCACCGAATGAAAAAGAGCTGCAAGAACAACTTGATTTTGTGAATTGCTGGTGCCGTAAATGGAGATTACTAGTAAACCAAAGTAAATCACAAATAGTACATTTTAGAAAAAACTCCAAGCGCAGAACAGGTACTGAATTTAAGCTTGGTGATACTTCGCTTAAGATAGTAGAAAAATATAAATACTTAGGTTTGGTGTTAAATGAGTTTCTTGATTTCTCCCTTACAGTTGATGTATTATGTAATGCAGCAAGTCGAGCTTTAGGAGGTATTATTAACAAATTGCAGTTTATTAAGGAAGTTAGCTATGCTACTTTTACTAAGCTTTACGATACATGTGTTAGACCTATTTGTAATTATTCTGCTGGTGTATGGGGTTACAAGCACTCTGAAAGAAGCGCTGTTTTACAACGTAGAGCTTGCAGATATTTTTTAGGGGTCCATCGCTTTGCGCCCAACCAAGGAGTTGAGGGAGACATGGGATGGGTTTCAGCTAAAGAATATCAACAGATAGAAATGCTGCGTTTATGGAACCGTTTTATTTCTCTACCAGACCATCGCTTAACAAAGAAAATTTTCAATTGGGATTTAGCTGTTTGTCATCAAAATTGGGCATATGAGATGTTACAATTGTTTAATACATGTGAATGTACTGATGTATTTACTAACAGAGAATTATGTGATATAGATTACATGAAGAATCTGCTTGAGTTCAAAGAGGTAAACAATTGGGATGTTGTTAGACATAACAAAGACAAGCTCAGAACTTACAATTTATTCAAATGGACTTATGGCTGTGAAGAATATGTCTGTCAAAATTTAGACAAACGAGTAAGATCTCTCATTGCGCAATTTCGCTTTGGAATCCTTCCATTACAAATTGAGATTGGTAGATATCGCAACATCCCAATTGAAAACCGAACCTGTCACTCCTGTATTAATGTCATTGAGGATGAGTTTCATGTCCTTTGTGAGTGCCCTTTATACAATAATCTACGATTAATTTTATTCCAAACTATACAATCAATTGATTCTGATTTCCAAAATGCTGATTTGTTTGATAAATTTATTTGTATTTGTAGTAATTTTCAAGTGCTGTTAGGTAAATTTCTTTTGAAAGCTTTAGCTTTAAGAACTGAACTATTATTTGCTTCGTCTCACTAGACTGTTGGTAACTTGTTTGTATCTAACCTACAATTTTCATTATGTTAAGTGTGTTTCGTACCGAGCTTCCTATTTTTCAACAGATTTAAAATTGACTTATAAGCCTGTAAGGCTGGGTGACAATAATACAGTTTATATTTGTATGTGAACCATGTCATGTCACAAGTCAATAAAGAATTTCTAATCTTCTAATCTATACATACTGTGAAACTAGCATTTCACCTACTTCCATGGTCTGGTTTATCCTCAAAATTGATACATTTTAAAGAATTGATAAAGTCTTACCTGATGTTTTTCTTGCTCCATGCAACTGCCTTGTTGTATCGGGCAGTCCAAAGGTTGTTGTCACGTCTGTATTTTAATGAAAACCACCTATTTCCAAAGCTAACACAGCGATATAGGGTCTTGAGCCTAACAATGGCTGCCAATATCAGGGATAATTAAAACAACAGTCATGCACAAAATTTTATTCTGAGATTTAGCAACAGGGGGTCAATCACTTCTAGACAAGACAACACCTGGTTAGAAATGTAATTACAGTCCACAATTGCATTGCAATGGATCAATTGCATTACTGTGACTAGATATGTGATAAAGAGAAAATGCTATTACAAGGTAGACATGGGAGCCGCCGCTGATAGCCAGTCAAGCCGCCAATATATTACCTCAGTCAGCCGCCGCTGGTCTTGTTAAATAGCCAGCCAGCAATCTCTAGTTGATGCTGCTGACTGCAGCTCCCGATTTTGTCAATTTCAATCAACTAGAAACACTTTGACAAGCAAAGAAGCAATTCAGAATTGCAATCAGACTATCCCTACATAGTTGTTTTGACACATCTTGGTGGCTTCATACTTTGAAGTCGGTTAATTGCAATTCACACCTTTTCCATAAACTTCTAAAATAAAGTGACAACTTTTCATGAGTTATTTCATTAATTGTATCTTTAAGTCATTTTAATTCATTGTCTAGTCAGCAGTGCACTCAATTACATATAATTTCTCCAAACCATGTGACTTCAAAACAACTATATGAAAAAATATATACAAATTATGCTTCAGGATTGCATTAATTTTAAAAAAGGAAACAAGTTTGACTTTTTGATTTACCTGGTTAACATTACCAAATGGACTTCTTAAGCTGGTTTGGAAAGTTTGGATACATGAAAATGAATTAAGACTCAACAATTGCGAACTTGTAAACTACAGCAGCTCATTAAAAGTGGTGGTTCATTACATATACATTTTCTATCTCTGACTGAGAAGGTATTGGTTGTTGTGACATAACTTTCTAATATAGTATAGTGAGTTGGGTATAATAGGTTGCTCCTTAGCACTTGGCTAGATGGCCGAACCTTAAGCTCAACTGGTTTGATAGCAGACCTTTATGGGGACTGTGTTATATGGTGCATCGGCCTGAGACAACTCAGAGGTAGCTGATTTGAATCCCGGTCATTGTGGCAGGTGGCATTGAGGTGAGATTGTTGACTGGAGTGTGAAATCTTAGGGACGTTGGGGGATATAGTACAGTGGGTTGGGTATAATAGGTTGCTCCTATAAGCACTTGGCTTGGGAGCCGGCCCTTTAGCTCAACTGGTTTGATGGCAGACCTTTAAGGGGAATGTGTTATACTAAGGCCTCATGCACTGTATCCGGAGACATATATTCCGGGCACCCCAACAGAAACCTGGATATGATTTGCAAAATATCATGAAACGATAGCTTCAAAATTTGTTTTCCGCATCGCATGGCTGTCAGCCGAAGCCAGCCGCAGCCAGCCACTAATTTGGTCAGCCAGCCATCTCCAGTGAATTGCCCAGCTAAGCAGCTAGCCAGCCGATTTCTTTGGTAGCCAGCTGATTTCATATTTTAAGTTGGGTCCCATGTCTATTACAAAGTCTTGCAAATTTGAATTATTACAAGCAATAAAGAAAATCATGACAGAAGAAAGAGCTCCATTTATAAATTTTAAAAATCTCCTCTTCCAAACTTTTAGAGACCATGACATTTTTCTAAGACTCAGCTGACAGTAAGTTAAGACTGTAAAGTGGTCCAGCAGAAACGAAAGCTTCCCATTCATTTACAAATGTCATGTTCATCAAAGTACAAGAAGTGTCAGGGGAAAACAGATCTTAGACTAGGCCTATCACTCTGAAAATTTTACTGCGAGGTGCTGCCTCTGTTGGAAATATATGTGGTGTGTCACTCCATTTGTATGTTCAGCATATTGACTGCATGCCTTCCTGCAATATACTGACCACCCAAAATTCTAATTTACTTCAATTCCAACACTCCAACCCAGGTAGGTTGTCATGTTGGTGAAATTTCTGTGACAGAAGAATGAATTATGTAATCTCAGTGAACGTTTATGATTTACAAAATACACCAGATATACAATAATACATGCCTTCATATTATCAAGGGTTAATTATCTGACCATGCTGATGGGAAACTCTAAAAAAGTCAAAAGTATCTTTTCTTTGCTAACTCAGGAGCAAAAATGGAAAAAAAAACACCTCTCTACTTCAGATGCATCCCAACAGCCCTGGACCCCTGGGTGCAGGGGTCATGAATCATCCCATGGGAAAATCATAAGATTCGAAGGACATAGTCTGGGAGAATTAAATTTTCAGCATTAATCCCTCAGTTTTAAAATAATTTGGTGATACATTCCAGAAGTAGGCATTTTTTTCTGCTGATTGCACCTAATTTTATTCCCTGTGTCACTGGAATAAACGTCAAATATTCCTTTGAAACTGAAGTGGTTTTTATTCTTACGCATTGAGAAAATGGCCACTTCTGATTGGCCCAGAGATAGTGATGTCATAACAAACATTTATGACATCATAGGTAGTGTTGGTGACGTCACAAAAGTGACATCAAATTTCAAAGTGAGGCTGATTGCTGTCTCTCACATATTTAGGACATATCACTGATTTAAAAGTGATTTTTACCATATCCATCTCTGTGAAATAGCTTTCAAATGTAATGCCGTCAGGAGGGCAATATGTGGGCTACCTAAATCCAAAATTTCATAAAATTTTGAGCGCAATTGACAGATTTAGAGTAAATCTCCTGATCCCATGTCAAAAACTCAAGAATTTCAACTCATGCACGGGTCCCAGGGTTATATTTATCCAATCCACCCTAAATCCACTTCCACACTAGAGCTGCATGAGTTTCACATGTCATTTGGCTCATAGATAGTGCTGCAGTTGCTCAAGCCAGGGGCCACTTCTGCCTGCACTAGGTCTATTTGCCACCTTCAGGACATTTCCCACACTACACACAGAAACACAGAATCTCATAGATCCTTGATATTCAAATCAACAAGAATATGTCAAGAACACACAGCATATCTCCTGCAATTACTCAATTATAGCCATCTACTTCACCTTCAAAAAACATAATTAGCCATCATCCGGCATCAGGCAATTTATGCACTTATCACAAGACATGTGTCAACTTCATTTCCATCACAAAAATTCACTCAATTATTAGAACAAGAAAATCTTTTTCACAAAAAAGATAAGCAGGTTGCAGCTATAACATAAACAGTTCAACAAAAATAAGTCCCCCTTTACAAAAACTTGAATATCTAAAAGTCCTCTTTTCCGATTTATATTAGATTTATAATATTTGTAGGCCTGCATATGGACATTATACCTATGTAATCGTTGCTTGGTAGCTTCATTTTTGTTTGAGCCAGCAGACCCTGAGTGCACATACACCTCTTTTCAAAAATTTGAAGTTTTGAGTTTTTCAAAAAAAAAATTGCAAAAGGTGCTCAGACTCCTCTCAAATTATTTCTAATGTCACCCATAGAAGTAGATGAGCGATATCTGTTGTACTTTAATCCACCAAATTACTACATTATAAAATCTCTTAACCAAATTTGTGATAAAATATAGGTTTTCAATCATCAGATTCAGGTAAAATTTTACATTATTTCTGCAGACACAGTTACTTATATCTAGGTATTATATTATTGATATATCTACTGAGTACTATGTTTTTTTTTTAAATCTGATCATGCTCTTCAAATTGCCATCACAAAACCGCAGGTTCTAGTTTTGAAAGTCACTGTTGGGTGTGTATGCGATGTACATGTACAACTCCGTTATCTTTCCCAGGCCTTGCTGTGGTATCTATTAGACTTTTCAAATAAGAAACTATGTAGACATACCTGTATTTAGCATACAAATTTATGTTTATCATAAAAAGCAAAGTGTTTGGACAACTGTGTTGGAGAAACCTTCAATACACATGTTAACTCTCCAATGGCCACATGCCCACTGACAGCGGTGGGTTGAGCAGTGACACCAGTACTATTTACCGACATGGAGTATCACTGTACTGCAAACATAATATGCAACCAATCCCCATTTTCTGACTTGTTGGGTATACTTTGATATCAGAGTAATAATTTAATAATTTGCACAGATGAGAATTATGCCTATGTTCTGGATTTGCCATATTGTCAAGAGATTGTGTCGACAAACACAATTTCACAACATCCACTCAGTTTTAAGTAAGCAGGCTTTATGGCTAATTCTGTACTATAAGGAATCTTGTCATGCATGTTCAAATAAAAACCTAACTAACATCAACCATCTCTTCATCATTGCCACATGTGCAATACCACTAATACTTACATATCTGACAAGACCGATAGATAGACAGATAGTTAATGGCTTCGAACATGGAGCACCCACTTTTGCCCATTCTTTCTCATTCGTTTTTTCACCATGGACAATTGTGGCATTATATAACTTCACAAACAGGTTCCTGCATTATTTATTTAGATAAAAACTAAATATTATTATTTATAGCCCTGCTTTTTATGGGTAACTCTGGTGATGAAATATAGTAATAGCTGGCAAAGTAACATATTTCATACGTTTTCTTAGACTTCTACCCAGAAATGTTTTCTGTTATAGGTTTATCAAACCCTCTCAGCTCAGATGAAATGGTATTATTTATTTAAATAAAAACTAAATATTATTATTTATAGCCCTGGTGATGAAATATAGCAATAGCTGGCAAAGTAACATATTTCCTACGTTTTCTCAGACTTCTATCCATAAATCATGAATTCCACAGTAATGGAATCACCACAGGGTCATGAAAATTGACCTTTATTGATACATTACCGAAGATATGATGAATAAAATCATGAATTTGTGATTTATTCTGATTTACGTGTAGGCAAACTTGATTTTTTGACACGCAAAATTTCTGACATATGCCCGAGCAGTTTTTTTATAGCAAATCAAACTTTGGGTAACAGAATCAAGATCAAAAACACCCATTTTTTTAACTTTTTTATCCTATCGTCTCATTTAAGAAAAATATTCCAGCCATGGGAGATAGAAACTGACAGTGCTCATCCAAGGAATATATTCTACAAGTAGTTCCATTTTGATGGACTTTGATGGAAATTGTGCTGCTCCCTTTAGGATGGGATTTTAAGGGAATTGTGTGATTCCGTCACCGAGTCAAATGTGATTGCGTTACCTTTAATTGAATTTAGCCTATGGAGCCAGACAATAATAAAATGGGAAAAATTTTGAATTTGAAAAAAATTGACAACAAGTGATGTCAACATCAAACATCAAGAACTAAGTTATCCACTTACATTGATGCCTCGAAAAATGGCATTTTTTATGATTTTTTAGTGAAATAAACAAAAATGAAAAAAAATATCACAATTTCTGATGAACATTGAAAGAAAACAATGTTACCAGCATAAAGATTTCAAAATTTATGTAAATAACAGTAACCTTACATATCTGGATCACAAATAATTTTGTTTTTGGTAAATATTTTGAAAATTGTCTGTGCCAGGTCACTTCATGCAAGAAAATGTTTCCAAGAGATGCGACATTTGCGTGGAATTCATGAAATGTTTTCCGTTATAGGTTTATCAAACCCTGTCAGCTCAGATGAAATGATACATACTTTCTGCTGTGATAATGACTGTGTAATCTACTTCTGCATGATGTTTTTCATATTACAAATTATACCTATCAGAATAAAATGGCAATAGGTCCGTCTAAATTTGTAGTCCTGAATTTATGTACAGGTGGTGTCTCCAAGAAATAGGAGCTCTGATGGAATCCCCTTTGGTAGTGCCGCCTATCGATAATACCTGTCGTAATCCGCACATGGAGACAGACCTGAGCGATTTTTGATGAAAATTCCATACCAAGAATAGTATGAAAAATGTTAAAACTGGAATATTTAAAAGAAATTCCTAACAGATTTTTTTATTTGATTCGTCAAAGTGTTCAACTGATATTCCTCTAAATCACCGTGCTAAGCATTTTCTTGGTCAATTTTTTTTTTACCTCAAAGTTTGCTCCGTCTCGCTGTGAAACACATGTGTCTGTATGTTTCTCTATAATTACTCAAAATGTTATATTCCAACAACATTTTTGAGATTCATTGAGTTTGCTTGTGATCAAAATTGTGAATGCTTGCTATAAACATTTCATACTAACATAATTATTTTGAAATCCTGTTTAGTCATTCTCTCTCACATTTAATTAGAGGACAACAATTCACTATAAAGTAATGTATACCTGATAAATATAAATTATTAACAGCTGCCTAACATCCTCAACTGGGTGGTCCTGAGTTTCATTTCAGCTCCAGGCACCATATTAGATTGTGGTATTTTACAAAAGTTATAAATAATTTTTATTATTGTCTGTTTTTAACTTCCTCATAATTCATGAAACTATGAAGTTCACCTCTTGACGTTTGGATTCCTCATTTTGAAATTGTTGATTTTTGCCAGACATACTCGCCTACCTCAGTGGTTGCAGACTGACAGTTTCGCATTTAGGGGCAGGGTATTGGGAGCCCTAAATTAAAAAGGAGAAGATACACTGAAAATCTTTTTTTACTAAGTTTAGTCAAAGCCCCAAAATTAGTCAAATAAACTTAATTAGTCAAGTTACTGATGTAGCTAGATTTTTGACTAATTAAGTCATCATCATACTTTATTTTTACTAATTTAGTTGCTCTTTTGACGAAGTGAGTTAGACATTTCACTAATTTAATTAGTCTAAATTGACAAATTTAATTAATCAAGTGGCTAATTTGATCTATCAGTTATGCTTTGGTGGAGCCAATGAGCCATTCATTCCTAAATCAAGCAACACCTTTTTAAGAAATACCCCCATCAGAAATTATTTATTTCAAGACTGCCCAGAAGGAATTTATTTATTTCTGTTTTCCACATAATAACTACTGATGGCCAATTTCACGTGAAAACCATTAGTTAACTACAAGTTTTGTCGGCGGGGCTAGGATCAGGAATTTCAGTATGTTGATCCATTCATGAGACGCAGAAATCTCTAGCCCCAACCAAATCTACACGTAAACCCAATAAATCAACGAAACAATTGAAATATCAATGGATTAAATTATTGGTTTCTTATCCATCTTTCTATCTTTTGTAATTGCCAAAGATATTGCAAAGCATGACTTTACGAAAGCAAATTATTTCCTAGGAACTTCAAGGCTTATATAGAGGGCGTAGGGTGTTCTAATTAGTAAAAATTTTCTTTAGGTTCATGTCTCACCTAATGGCACATTTTGAGCTGGTTTACATGTCATATTAGGATTTTAAAAGTCCCCTAGCTTCCCCTACAGAAGCACTCCAACTTTGTTTAGGGCCATAGAGGACCGTAAATTCTTTTTCCTTGGATACCAAAATTTCAGCTTTGATTTTGTTAATGATGGTTTTTGCTAGAAGTGGGAGGGATCAAAACTGATGCTCTGAATCCCTCTCCCCCCCCTGACATTTGTCCCCGCCTCTAGAACCATAGGCACTGATGCCACTGCCAACAAATTAAATAAGTCCTTATCAAATCCTGATGTCAAAAATGTTGGCTGCTCCTGACTTCCTCATCAACTGTTATATTACAAACTTCCAAAGTCCTGGATGTTCATTCTGCGCTCGTCACTCTTGGAGGCAGTGTGTAGTCTCTTTAGTAGCAACAGCAAATAGTGGAAGCATCCAGTCTCCTTGTAAGCAATATCCACTCTCAGATTTCAAGACATCAAGACTTCATCATGGCGGTGTTAAATGTCTGCATCATTCTGCTGGCAGTGTTCTGCTCTGTGTGGGCAGCAAACGGTGAGTCATTTCTTCTGTTCATGTGAGACATCAAATGAATCCAAAATCAAAATGTTGCAAATGCATACTCATGGAGGATGAATGAAATCTCGTATGATGTTATGGGGTCATCTTGTATGATGTTATGGGGTCATTCTATGTCAAATCAAAGGGTCGTACCAGCCTGACCATCTCAGATTTTAACCTGCAACTGTAGGCCTAATTGATCAATCGAAATGTAAGTTCAAATGACGGGCGAGAGGCATCCCATGGCTTAGTCCATAGATGTGCACATACAAATTTGATGCAGAATTTCTAGCAGTGGGATAACATCATACTGTTGCCGTAGGGGCTTGCTGTTGACAATTTTCACTTCATTGAACTTTCTGTATACCATTTGTGAATTTATCATTGTAAAATAGTTTCCTTTTTTCTGAAATCACTGCAAGACAGCTTGTCTTGTCATCAATTTATTTTACAGATTGAGAAATAAATTAATTCCATTTTAAATAGTGTGATTAACAACATTTACTGATGAACTACCCAACTAATATTTCTTCTGACATCTTTGTCAATTTATAATCCATTGAACGTGCCTGCATGTTATTCTTTCCAATTAAAGGTCTACTTTATCAGACATAGAAAGACCATAGCAAAACGATATTAATTAGGTGCAATTATAATACTCCTTCCGCACCCAGTTTCAATCAATGGATTATTTGACTCCATGTATAGTCCAAAAGGAGTCAATAAATGATTTTCAAGATACAGCTGTCCCTTTTTCAATTAAAGGTCTATTTGATTTCACATGGAAGGACCTTCATACCATCTTATCAATAGTAGAATGATGTCTGGTGCAATTATAATACTCCTTCCACACTCAGTTTCAATCAATGAATTATTTGACTATAGTCCAAAAGGAGTCAAGAAATGATTTTCAAGAGAGAGCTGTCCCTTTTTTCAATTAAAGGTCTATTTGATTTGACATGGAAGGACCTTCTTATCATCTTATCAATAGTAGAATGATTTCTGGTGCAATTATAATACTCCTTCTGCACTCAGTTTCAATCAATGAGCTATTTGACCATAGTCCAAAAGGAGTCAAGAAATGATTTTCAAGAGAGAGCTGTCCCTTTTTCAGTTAAAGGTCTATTTGATTTGACATGGACCTTCATACCATCTTATCAATAGTAGAATGATGTCTGGTGCAATTATAATACTCCGGAAGTACTTAGTTTCAATGGCATTATCCTACTTTAGCCCCCCTTGAGGGTTTAAACATTTTATAGGTATTTCCATAGATATTGATCAACAAAAACTGAAACTGAAAAATTACTCAAATATGTTTCAAGTCTGTATATCATAGAATAAATACTGTAAAAGTGTGAAGGGAGATCATTACCAAAAATACTCACAGTTATATGTTTCTTAAAACATTCAAACTGAAGTGTGATATATTGCAAAATACTGTCTTATATATACTCCCACTTTAGCCCCCTTTCCCATTGACTGTACCATTGAAAAGGGGGCTAATGTAGGAGTATATATAGACACTAGGATATAGCAAAAACTGTCTTATTATATTCCTGCTTTTGCTTCCTTTTCCATTGACAGTACCATTGAAAAGGGGGCTAAAGCAGGAGTATATATACATATTATAACAAAACAACCCAAGTCAGGGTCACTGAGTAACAATATCACGAGCTGTTGTGTGAATTAATATCACTCGAGCCCGCAGGGCGAGAGTGATATTAATTCACACAACAGCGAGTGATATTGTACGAAGTGCCCTGACGCGTGGTTGTTTTGTTTTTATCACCTGGTTTTACCTCAAATTTTCAGTAATAAAGAGGGACTATTTTCTGCCATTACAAAAATGTGACGTCACCATGGAGCAACAATGGACATTACGTCACAATCCCATTATTCTGGCCCTTGTTTGGTTTGTGACATCATCAGGCAGCTGAAATGCTGGTGATGTCATAACCATTGTTAAAAAATATCGCCCTTGATGGGTGGTATTTTTTACAATATCATAGGCCCTGATATTTTGACTGTAAACAGTGATATTCACAGCCAACCAGGTGATAAGTATATATTATTACATGGATTGTTTTGTATTGACCCGAGTATTCTCCCTGCCAGCCCATAATTTCCCGAGGGCCGCTAGGCCCGAGGGAAAATATGGGCTGGCAGGGAGAATACGAGGGTCAATTCAAAACAATCCATGTTATAATGTTTTTATTCCATGACCTCTTCTAAATTTTTATTAACCAGTAAAACTATCAGGACTTTATAATAATTATGATAGTGTTAGAAAAATCATCCTCCATGGTTGATATTTTTAGCTTTTTAGCAACTGTATTGTGACGTCACCAGCAGTGCTGATGATGTCACAATCCAAACAATGGGACTATGACGTCATGGCCATTGTAACAGGATTGTTATGGCAGAAGCTGGTGATCTTTTGTAACTGATTTTTTGGTGAGTCAGATGATAAAACAAAACCACTCCTTTGACATTATCGCTTGCTGAGCATTGTGTGAATAATATTGGTGTCATTCTCACCATTTTGGCCAAACAATTTTGGGCTAACATGTAGTTTGTAGATTAACACAAGAGGGCTCTGGTGGTAACGTCATCTGAGGGAAATAACAACGTCTTTTGAGGGACAATAACTTGTATTTCCCTCAAATGACGTTGTTATTTCCCTGGTCGTGTTTAGTGTTATTGGGGTCAATACACTGCTAGTCATGGAATAAAAGACATTATTCCATGTCTAGAAACATTTCTCCCTGATACTGAGCTTTTTCCCTGGACAATACAAACAGAAGAGGGAAAATACGAGGGAAAATACAGATTTAATGAGCTGAAGAGGGAAATACAAGAAATTAATGAGGTTGACAGGGAAAATACGAGACTCCACCAATCAGAAGCAGCCTGAGCAATGACGTCACCATGACGACCTGACGTCACCATATTCATGCCACTGGCAAAAAAAAGTAAACAGCTGAAAAAAGTGAAGCAGCTGTCACTGACGTTTTGGGTCAGGGCTCAGTTAATAATGCCCCGATCTGATCACCGTAAAGTTCTACAGGTAGGTCAGAACCAGGCCAACGTTGTGACTTGATCAGATTTTTTCCGACGATCATTTTTAACCACGATATGGCGCTTTTCCCGACGATCGATCTGCTCGTTAATTCTTTCAACTGTCAGAAAAGGCATTCATTGCAGTTAGACATGGAATAAATAGGTCATGACATGGCTTGGACCTGTATTTCCCTGATATTTTCACCCTCGACCCTGTATTTCCCGAGACCCGCAGGGTGAAAATATCAGGGAAATACAGGTCCAAGCCATGAAATAACCTATAAGTATTTTGCTACATTTTGGTGGTATTTCTGTATAAGCATCATTGTGTTATTCAAAAGATGGAGTTTATACAGTCAACGTAACAAAGAAACACTTATATATACTCCTGCTTTAGCCCCCTTTTCCATTGACAGTACCATTGAAAATGGGGCTAAAGCAGGAGCATATAATTATAAGACAGTATTTTTTATATATCCTACTGTCTTATATATACTCCTGCTTTGGCCCCCTTTTCAATGGTACTGTCAATGGAAAAGGGGGCTAAAGCAGGAGTATAATAAGACAGTATTTTGATAAATAGTTAGACAATTATTTCTTTGTTACATTGACTGTATAAGCGTCATCTTGTGTATAAACATAATGACGTTTATACAGTAAAAATTACCACCACTATTTCCCATGAAAAAAGGGCCTAAATGTATAGACCCCTGAGGGGGCTAAAGTAGGAGAATGCCGTTTCAATCTCTTGATGTATCGAAATTTAATCCAGAAGGGGTCAATGAAAGAAACTGATTCCTAGAATAATAATTATGTTGACAATTATATGAACCATGTGTTCCGTTCTATTTCAGAGCACAACAGGCAGTACATCTATTATTGTGACGACTCGAAAGATGACATTTTCAGGGTTCCTTCCTCAGGGGGGCAACCTGAAGCTCTGAATGTCAGCCACAAAATTGATATGAAAGATCCATGGGGAATCACTCACAATCCTGTGAGTGATTGCCTCTTCTGGACGGGAAAGGCAGGTGGAAAGGAAGGGATTGGCCAATACTGCCTCGGGAATAGCTCTGCCAGCTTCCTGCCAATACCAGGTAAACAATTATTTGAAATTTTATTCATAATCAAGATAGCATTTTTTGTAGTGGATGCCCTTGGACAGAGGCTAATCAGGGTGTATCCTGAAATGGCAAGTCAGACACAAATTTTTGACTGGCACAGCATCTTAACATAACCACAATTGATGAAGAACAATATTCACACTGCAGTTTTGAACATACTTATTATTTTGTCATTGTGATGTTGAAATTTAAAATCAGCCATAGAGGTGAATTATCAATATTTAATAGAAGACTATCCACAATTATTGACCAGATGTAGACTTTTATGCAAAAAAAGAGCTTTCATTCTCCATATACAATACCAATGACAGAAAAGGAAAAATGAAATCTTGAAAAAAAAATCATCCAACTAAAAAAATGGCCAATTTTAAAATCCACGCAGAGGACTTATTTTTCAGTTTACATAGATTTTTCAATTTGCATGCATTTTTGGATGCACATCCTCATTGAAAGTCATGGTCAATGTTTTGGATAACAAGTTTATGCTAAAAACAAAAATTACTATCATGAATACATGTATGCCCCACAGTCATGGGGATCATGGGATAACATTCTGACAGAGATCATAAAATATGATCAATTATTGTAAAAATTGAAGTTGTAACAAAATGCAATGAAAATATATTAGTGCAGCCCTTTTGAGCAATGTCCTTATCATTGTGATATGGAGCTGATCATGAAATTTGGGCAAAAGTTGTCCAGACGGACTAGACTAGTTCAAACCAAGGTTTTATCATGTGTTGCCATGGTCAAATATATAATGGCCAAAGAACTTTATCACATTCAAAGTCAACAATGTTTATTAATGTTTCACCCTCCAAGACACATAAAGAGTGTGACAGTTACATATAAAGAGGCTGTTCCACAAGAATTATGAGAGACAATAAAAAGAGAGAATTACTATATATATTGGCGGATGAACTTTGTTTAGAGATGATTTCATATTTGCAGACACTGGTATTCAAATTGAATTTTTTTTTCTAGGACATGTATTCTCCAGGGAAAAGTGACAAAAAAAATTTATTACATCACCTTTTCCTTATGGAATAAAATGTCCAAGAAAAAAGATCACATTCAGTCGCTGAATTTACAATTATGAATCATCTGTAGCAATTCTTATGAAATTGTCAAATTGTCTAAAGTGGATTAACCTTATCATCATGTTACATTTACCAAAAGTTGTATTATTATAAATGTTTAGATTGACTGTAGAACCATCGCCAAACTGAGAAACACTTTGATCATGTTAATGGGATTGTAGTTACTTTTCGAAAATTTGTCCATCCGGTGGGCTGGCAGGCTGACAGAATACAAAAAGTGCAGCAAGTTGATCTTCTAAAATTTGCCCTTTATGAGATATTTTATCCCAGTTGTGCCTTTCAGGACCCAAATTTAATTCTCAAATTAAATACACAAGAAGCGCCTTTTGAGATGTAAATAATCTTAGAAAATGAATGCACTGAAATTCTGCAAAAATTACAAAAATCATGATATTAAAAGAAAAGTCATGATATTAAAAACAACTTAATAACCAAGCTGCGACTATAAAAGGAGACAGAACCTGCAAGACGCCATTCTAAATCTGACCCCCCAACCGTAAAAATCTCTTTCCCTCTCCCACTTTTCCTGATTTCTTAAATCACAAAGCTACTTGCAAAAAAGCATGAATTTAATATGTGCAGATAGCTCATTTAATACCGCAAACGAAAGTGTCACTTGCAGCACAAAAACTCTTAAATGAATCAAGATATTTGACAAATTATGAAACATATTGAGCATTTTCTTTAAAGTTTGATAGACAGCTCCTAATATCATTTCTGTCACTAGTACTAATTGATCTGAAGCTACATGTATATGACCAATCACAATTGACTCATTTGCATAAAATTTCGAGCTTGCAGTGACTAGTAGTTCATTTATGAGGGGGTCAGTTATGTGTAACCTTATATAAGCCAAGATTTATTAATTAGTGGTAATTAAGTGAAGACATATTATATTTCAAATACAGTTATCGAGTCTTTAATAACTTAGTTATTGGAAAATCCCCCAAGAATGGAAAGACAAAAAAAATAGATATACTGTAGATAGATGTGGTGAGTGCAGCCCTCTAAGCCCAGTTCTGTGTGCTCAGCTGGGTAGTGTAGTGGTGAAGGTTCCTGGTTCCTGCCTGCTCCGCTGAAGTTCTTCGTCTGCATGGGTTCAACCCGGATGGGAAACCAAAATTTTCATTGGACCTTTATGAGCAAAATCCCAGCCGGATGTTGTTCAGATGAGATGTCAAATTGGCGGCCCCTTGTATCAGTGTCTGAGCAGGGCAAGTCAAATATCCCTCACATGGGGTAAATGTGTAACATATTGAGGACTCCCACTCTCTCTCTCATCTCATCAACCAACCCTTGTAAGTGCCTGAAATGAAATAGTTTTCTTGACAATAGAGGTCATTTGATTGATCACAGGATTTTAAGAGATAAGCTATCAATTCAGAAAAGTGTAATTTCTCTGAGTATGTCCGACACGATGACATTTTACCTTATCACTCCGCTCCTATTATAATTTAAGCTTTGGTTGATGGCTCCTTTGAAAGCCTTACCACTGGGCATAACACCTATTTAAAAATGAAATAGCTAATGTGTAATGTTGGGGCTACACAAGCTGTTAAAGGGTCTGATCTGTACGTCCAACTTTACGGAATTCCCCTGCAGTAATTACATCTACATCTGGGGCCACTCCAGTCTTTTATCAAACTTTTAAAAGTTTTAATGTCTGCACATGACTTTAGTTCAGCAGGAAGGGAGTTCCAGATGGTCGCTCCCTAATTTCTGAACGAATGTAGTCCAAAGCGAGTGGTTCTTGAATGACTATAGGCATAGACAGGACCCGATCTTAGATTATACCTTGTGTTCTGCATATTAAAGCCTTTCTGTAAAAAGCTTGGTCCAGTGTTTTGATAATTTTTTTAGACCTTAATTCTGGATATTTCCAGTGATGGTAACTTGGCCATAGCTAGTTATGTGTGGTTGTCCGATTTGTAATCAAAGTAAATATATTTAAGAGCCCTAAATTGAATTTTTCTCAATTTTTTTAGTGTTTGTTTTCTCGTATATGTGGCACACTGCAGGGCAATAATAAAAATTTGAGGCCAAAACGATTTTGCAATAGTATCTTGATGTCTTGGATGAAGGGATATGAATTCTCATCATACAGTTTAATTGCTTGGAGCATTTACACAGGAGCTCCGTTATATGAGTGTTAAAACTCAGAGCATTGCCCAGATGAATTCCTAAAAGTTTCACTGACGTCTCAGTATGAATGGTCTTGTCTTGAACAACTAAATCCGAGGGTTCTTTTTCATCGGCAATCATGGCCTGAAACCTGGCCGGGTTGGCCTCCATTTGGTTACTAATGCACCATGAAACAATATCGTTTGCAGCTTTGGTGAGTGACAAAGTCGTTAGATGTAGCTTGCACCAGAATAGTGTTGTCATCTGCGTAGTTGTATAGGGTTCCATCAAAGTTTGAATAAAAAATATTGTTCATAAACTTATTGAAGATGAGGGGCCCCATTATGGAGCCCAGGGGAACCCCTTTCTAAATTGTATTCCAGGAGCTTGTTACTCCTCCTGTTTTGACATGCTGGGGGTGGTTTGATAGTAATCCACAAGAAGCGTGACAGCTTGCTTGCTGAGTCCATATGATAAGAGCTTAGAAACAATCAAAGAGTGCAGTAGAGCAACTCAAGCCATTATTTGATTAATTAAGTAAACTTTGTGATATTCAATTGTGGAAATTTATATCACCAAAAAGTGAGAAATCAATGTTCCAATTCTCATTTTTTCCACGTTAATACTTATTATTTAAAAAAGACCAATTTTATGAAGCAAATTTCAAAAATGTGCTCAAAATGACGTATGAGATCTAGGAAACATTAAAAATACAGAATTTCATAAATAATGAAATTTAAGATTTGGAGATAACAGATAAAGAGAGTTTCATATCAGTCATTTCAAATTAAAAGCAAGATTGATTATCCTTTAAAACAAAAAGAAGATGCAATCCTATTCAGCAGTGCAATCTACTGTATGCATTATGTCTTCTAAAATCACACACGGAAGATTATGCTATTGACGATACAAGGTAACAATTTAGAATACATCACTTCTTTCATAGACGGAAAAATTGTCATGAGAGCTTCATCAGACAAATGTTGAATTTATTTCATGCAGCTGAGTGGCATGGGTTCCTACCCCAAGCGGGGCAACCAAAAAATAAAAAATAAAATTAATACCGGTGGACTTTCATGAGCATAATCCTGACTGGATGTCATTTGAATATGATGTTAATTTAACAGCCCCTTGTATCAGTGTCTCTGCTGGGCAAGTAAAAGATCCCTCACATGTGTAAATGTAACATGTTGAGAACTCACTCTTTCATCTCATCAATACACCCTTATGTGCACCCAGAACTGGGCTTAGACTCGCACAATTTTGTCTGGAAGAAACCGGGGCTGTTTCTGAGTGTGCTGATGGCCTTGTTCACTTCCTTAGAGAATGTGATTGCCGAGCCTGACTCTGGTATACACCAATGTTGAATAGAAATTTTATGAATATGCAATGAAATTGGAACTATTTTTTGGTACAGCAATGCTGTAGCATACAAAATCAACTTTTGAGCCAGGTGGCAGGCATGCAGTCCTCATTTTGACCAGACTGGCATACCAGACTTTTTTTTTCTATCATATTTCACAGCTGTTGTTATTAAATTGGTGACATCAGACGGATTGGTTTGCCTGTAATGCCTTTGCTTTAGTTAACATTTTGAGACCATTAAATAAATAAGATATCCCTTAACTGTAATTCTTTATTCTTCAAACTTTACAGAATTCCTCCACTCCTTATACTACAAAATCTCATTAATTTATCAAGTTTAGTAGACACAAGATTAGATAATTGGTGCGATTTACAAGGATTTAAGCTGAATTTAGTGATTTTTGACCCTTAAAATGCCTACATGATATGGAGATGAAGATGCTGGAAATGTATGTTTTAAGCAACCTTAACAGATAAAGTATGTCTGTAATTCATGTTTTTCCTCGCGAAAATGATATTTTTACTGTACTCGCAAAAGGTAAAAATAGCCCCAAAATAGAAGTGGGTAGGTTGGGGTCTAAACATCAATGGATTTGGCTGAAATTTGGACTGCATGGTCTCTTCATATAGGAGATCAATTGGTTTAAAGACTAGCCTGATCCGGAAAAAAGTTTGAAAAATGAAACTCCCTATTAGAGGGCAGCACTTTCTGTACCCATCTCCCATCTAGCTTTTAATATAATTCTTGAATTAAAAAATATATCAATGATAATCAGCAATGTGATAACCAGGTATTCCAGTATTTTATTTCTCATTAAGACAATTTTTTTCCATCATTTAAGACATATATTTTAGGTTCAAAATATATAAATTCTGTTAATATTTTTATGTATTATTTTTCTCTTTATCCTATTTGAATATCAGGTTGCAAAAGTTCATTGAGAGAAAACAACCATTTTACTCAGAAATGAGAAAACTCGACCACCACCAAAATATATTGTGTGTCTGTCTCATCATGATGATGATTCCAGGAATGCTGTAAACTATACATCATTACACTCTATGACTACAATGATTTTTCACATGAACTGATAAAATATTCTGCATTTGCATTTTACAGTTACTGGTTATTGGGGAATAGGAGTGGACCCCCAGTCAGGACTGCTGTATGTCACTGATTACAGAAGTAAGAGTATCCAAGAGGTGAATTTCCATGAAAAGAGCAGGAGGACCATCCATCAGGGCAACATGAGCTGGCCATGGGGAATTGCAGTTGACTGGGAGAGTGGGTAAGGAACGTTCATTTCACATTTTATAATTTATGGTCGACTACAGTAACTCTTTGAAATATATGCAAATCAATGTTTTCTGTCAAAAGTCTGAAGTCAATATTTTTCAATACCCTAAATATCATATGGTACACTCCTCAAGATTAATGTCTGTTCTTGTCCTGCACTTGTTCAAGTTCCATTAGCACAGGAAAGTCATATGCTGAGCATCATTGAAAATGCAACTGTGTTGTTTGGTGATAAAATATTCAACTACTAAATGATCATAATTATATTTTGGAATCGTTGTCTTGACAAACAGATTCCAAAATACTGAAGGATTCTTTTTCACAAATTTGTCAGGTACATGTAAATCACTTTATGCTTTATGCTCACGATGACTTTCAAGGAAAAGTGAAATTTTTGGCACATCAATGGTTGTGAATACAAATTAGATGAATTGCTGGGAAAATAAATTGAAATCACTGGTTGTGAATATGCACTCTACTATTAATTCATGGACCTGTCCATCTTTCCCAGCCGAAGTATATAGAGTGACCATCCACAAAAAGTTGTATGCAACATTTTCTCACCCCACAAGGATGTATGCTGGTTTCAACTTTCATTATCAAAATTTATATTTCACATTTACCCGCATATCACGGGTATTATGCTAGTTACCGTATTTTCTGTATTAAACGCCCAATCCGTAATTAACACCCATCCCCCTCCTTCTAGAGTTGATTTTTATTAAAATTCCGTCAAAATATGATCTTTTCCAACCTTTTTTTAATGCAAAATTGCCAAAAACGTTTCTTCAGGCTGCCCTCGTCCGCCATATTGGATTTGCGCTAATTGTCCCACAGAGGGCAGCAGGCGGCTGGTAGCGCCTCTGGTGGATTCTGAGTGCATACAGTTTTGCAGAGCCAGATGGTGAATGAATCATGCATCTCATCATTACCTCCGCCCACTGGGCGTCTAATACAGAAAATACGGTAGATGAATTAATGGTTGTAAATATGCATTTTTTTAAGAGAACTGTGTTATTGCTACATCATTGTTAAATTAACAAATTATGGAGTGATCATTAGATAACCAGGGGGACTTCAAATTTTCCACGATGTGAAATTATTAATTTTGTGGTATAATGGCAACGGCAACAGTAATTAGACATCCATAAATATTGAAATATTCGCCATAAATCGAACAACACAATAAAAGGAAATACCTCCACCAGAAATGATTTATTTCAAGACTGCCTAGAACGAATATATTTATTTCACTAAAAATGGGAAGAAATTATTTATTTAAAAGAAGAACTTCAGCGTGCCACCCTGGACATCTATAATGGACCCCCTTAAGAGTATTATGGCATGGACAAAAGCAAGCATGGAATGAAATGGACAAGCACCCATGATGAGATCTATTTGTTTGAGGTTTCTAGAAAATGTAATTTACAATCGATTGGTAGGGGAACCGGGGCACGTTGGACCTTTGGGCACCTTGGACTATATCCAATATTTTTTTTAATAAAACATGCACAGTTTTCCAAATTCCCTCTGAAGAGACCTTTAGTGGTCAATATAGCCTATATAATTTATGTACATATATATATATATATTTTTTAATGGTAGGCCTGTTTCAAATATAATCCTACAATATAAAGGGCAACTTTTATAGTTTTGTTCCCCCTCATGAGGTGTCTGGGTGACCAACCATTACCAAATTCCCACAGTGATCTCACATTGTTATACCTAGGGACAAAGGGTATTTTTTTAAAAAAAAAAAAAAGATTTTGCAATTTCTTTTTTGCAAAAATTTTTCAAATTAATTTTTTTGCAATTTTTTTTTTCACACTTGTAGGCCTATTTCCCAAAATTTTTCTGTCCTCATTTTTTCCACCTGATTTTTTTTTCTCATTTTTCAAAAAAAGGACTATATATTCCCAACATTTTTCTGGCCACATTTCTTTTCCCAAAATATTTTTTCCCTAAATTCTGCCAAAGTGCCCTAATTGCATGTTCATGCACAGATATCCATGCCTATGTAACTAGTTTTGTTTAAAGATTTTAAATAGTTTTTTTATTTCCATTTTATTTTATTTTTGATATTGCACAGCTGCCCTAGTTCTTCGTCTTAGTCTACTTGAGCCTTGAGGATGATTAACTATGTGACTCACATAATAACATGTTTTTCAATTGAACTAAAGATATCATTTTGAAATAATGGTAATTGTTAAAAAAAAAATTTAAAGATTTGCAGGGGACATGGAGCCACCCTAAACTTGACCGGCCATTTCATCTATTCTTTATGTTCAATTATTGAAAGGGTTATGCAGTGAGAAAGGCCGAACGTGACTCCATACATAGTGATAGCAATGCCCTTCTATTTAGGAGGTGACCAATAATTGTGGAGGGGCTTTGAGTTAACCTGAACAGGGAATTCATTACATGGTAATGGTGGCAGTAATTATTTATCTAAAGTGCACAAGATCTCCGAATAATCATTCGTAAATCAAGCGACAACTTTTGAAGAAATACACCCGCCAGAAATTAATTGGATATTAAATGGTCATCCCATCAGAGGTCAGAGTTAGAGTCTATGTTTAAAAGTGAAAATGACCTTCTTTCCTCACCAATTGGCAAAGGCTCTTCTATTTAAACCCAATGATTTTTTTCTTCTTTGAAGTAAGTTTTTGGACTTATGACATCTCTTTAAAGGGCTTGCTTTTAATTTCTAAGCTAAGATTTAGATCTACCTTTTTGTTGTGAGCTTCAAATTTTGCTCTTGAGAATCCTCATTGTTTTTAGCTATTTTTCTCCATACTTCAATCCTGGGTATTTTTTTTAAAAATTGATTTTAATTTTTACTTATACTGGTCTGCTGCCTCGATCAGGTCAAAGGTCAAAGAAGGGGGGGGGGTTGTATTTTGACCTGACCCAGGCCTCATGCCCCATGGTACTCTTATATTAATATTTGAAATACAAAAAAAGAATTGTTTTGAAGTAATAACAACAGGAAAAAAACTATTTTACATTATATTAATAATAACAAAAAAATCAAGGTAATTTGTTTCATCATCGAAAAGAAAAAAAATGAAACTGCACATCATATCCCAGAAACTGAAGGTACTGGTACTTACAATGTCTTACATGGGCAACTTTTTTGAAGCCCTTGAAGTGTCCATTTAGCAAGGTTAAGATATCAAGAGTCTTGGGTTAAAATAACCATGGAAATGACAGACAAGGTATTAGGGGGCCACCATTTAATCTCAAGGAGGGCTTGGAGTTTTTTAAAAATTAATTAATTAATTTAAATAAATAATTTCTTGCTCAATTTTGATGAAATGAATAAATGCTTTTTGGGCACTCTTTAAATTAAATAAATAATAATTGCTGCCACTGCCAGGGTGTTTCTTAAGAAGGCAGTGCTTTTTTAAAATGAATATTCGGGGATTTCTCATGCGTGAAATAAATAGTCACTGCCGCTGTCATCGTGAAATAAAAATCTCCCACTGAGGAAAAGCCAAGCCCCCCCCCCTGATTATTAAATGGTTGCCCCCTTAGATGACCGATCAATATTCAGTCTTGCAGTCGCAGGCTTGATAGATGACAATATAATATCCAAATTCTTGTCATTAAATATTACTAAATATTTAATCAACATGAAGTGAACTGTCTTTTCTGAGGCAGTGGGAGAGGATATTAATTACTTTGGCTCGTTTTACTTCTGAAAAAGGTAGTTTGTACGATGAATCTGTGTCAGAAAATGATCCAAGGTATGATGCCTCCTTATTAGACAACAAAAAGTACAATAAAACTTCAATGTTTATGTTCTGATAAAGTGATCCAAAGTCTTTTAAGTCTGTGTAACTTCAATGATTATGTTGTGATAAAGTGATCCAAAGTCCTTTAGGTCTGTGTAACAGAAAAGAAATCATCACATATTCCATTGTTCTCTTATGGCATAAGGATCCAAAGTACCATGCAGCGAACTGTGTGAAACTGGTCCTCTAGTTCTCAGTGATCCAAGTTACTGTGGCTCCTTTTGTTATTCGTAATCACAGATCTCTACAAAATTGTTTGGGGTTATATTACAATTTCTATGTTAATAAAAAATGTTAATTTAAGTATAAGCACACATATTAGTGCCCATTACATTTGTGAACCAATTGGTGTTTTTTTTTTGGAAATCCATGAGATATATTCCACAAAAACTTTACTTTTCATCAAATTTGCTCTCCTGAAAAGTGAGAAAATCGGTCTGGCTCCTTATGTCATCCAATAGACGAAATTATCGGCAAAATGCCAGGTGTGTAGTTTTTAACATTAATAGAGCACCTAAGTTATTCCTGTACAATATGAGGGTAAAATCAATTTAGTTGGCTAATCTGCCAGCCCTTCTAGCTGAAACAAGACTTATCAAAATTATCTGGGTAAATATTCCGATTTCATCATTCTGCAATGACACACAAGAGTGTGTTGTGATCTGTGCTCACTTTCTTCTACTTTCCTAGACTTTTATTCCGTGGTCCAACGTGTCCCACATTGCGGTCCAACGTGCCCCAGCACGTGGGACCACAAAAAAAAAATTTCAACTTTATTTTATACACAACTATAGAAGGTAGATCAACTTGGTTTGGCACAAGGGTAGTATAGATGTTCGGAAGTCAGTCAGTAAAAAGAATTTTCAAAAATATAGAGAAGTTTTTGATTGAGAGCCAAAAAAATACAAAAGCGGACCAATATGACCCAGTCTCCCCTATTCACTTATGCACATACAGTGGTCCCCGCATACTAAGACTGGCCCTTCTGCGGTCATGAAGCGGTTTCTCATGGGTGCGCTCTCTCATTGGGGTGGAAAATTAGCTAAAAATACTGCTTGGTGCAGGAGTAACGCAGTCACATTAGACAAGTAGGTCATACAACAGGGGATCTTATAACGCTAGTACCACTGTATTACTTTTGTTTTCCCAAGCACAGAGCACTATATACAACCCACCTCTATGTAATGACCCATGGGTTTTGACTAAATTGAGTCAAGGGTAGGATTTGAAGTTGAACCCTCAAGACCAAAGGTTGCACAAACAAGCGCTTTTGATTAGGCTATGGAAGAACTACACTTAGATAGTATTAAATGCAACACATTTTTAATACCATTCAATAAATTGACAATCTCATGTTAGCGGTCCGTTATGGCCTTAGAAGGTATCCCTCATAATATTTAATGTATTATTTTGTAGCTTTTTGAAAATAGGTATGCTAAATTATGTATGATTCATTATGTAAATAAACTTCATTGTCTGTCTGTCTGTCTGTCTGTCTTACTTTAGTGTCACTTCTTTCTCTCTGATCCTTGATCAAGTAAGATATGTAGCTGCTTATCTAACTGATGAGCCTATGATGGTCTATTCAGAAAGACAGCCAGGTGGTCTACTTCTTGTGGTAAAACTGTGTGTGTATAATTATAAAACACTATCATTTTTCTGACATATTTTCTTACTTAATTTTAGGGTTTTATAATTACCAGCATACATGTTGTACCCATGTAGGGGGGGGGGGTGGGACATTAACAGTAAATTTTGAATATAAAGCCTAGGTCCCTCTATAGTGGGTGAGAAAAGGTTGCATGCCCGTTCTGTTGAAGGACACCCTATACTTTGGCTGGGAAAGACGAAGGGGGCCATGAATTTACGGTAGGATTCAGTATTTCGAATTGACACTTCTTAAGTATGAGGAATGGAAAACTTTAGTCTCTTAAATGCTTTCTATCGATATGTTTATGGGTATTTTTGCATACATGACTGTATTCTTTTGAATCACAGTCCAACATGAAAATCAAGACAGGCTTCAAGATCTTAGTCAGGAGTTACTGCCACGAGTGTGAAAAAATTCTTGATGCCACAAAAACGCATCGCAGATTCTAAAAGATATTCTATCTCGTGTACAAAATTGTGCTCTTTCTGATCGTGACCTTTTTCAGTGTCTTTATAGTGGTGTCCAAGTCGGTATCTCACAATTTAAGTGGGAAAACGTGCGAAAAATGCTAATTTTTTGTGACACATTTTTCAGACATCAAAGTTTGACTGTCTCTTCCTTGATAGAAATCAAGAATTCATGATAATTGAGGGTGCCGTGGCATTCCCTATTGTCTAAAGTTTAAAATGACACCCAGTTTTAATAATTTGTCTCAATATATGCTGCTCTGTGAACAGGATATCGAAACAAAGTCAGGTGACAAAAGTAAAAACAATTTATTAAATTGAAGTGAATTTCCTATTTGATTTTTTTTTTCAACGTCATCTGAGATATTTATGGACAAGAATTACATATCAATATGTTCAGAAGGACTAGACGGAGGCAATAGACTACATAAAAATGACCTTGCTTTGCATAATTTGGTTCACAAATACAAAACATGGAGCCACTGCTTTTCACTTCTGGGTGTGTGAAAAAAATATGTCATTTTTCTAAATAACTTGCATTTCGTCAATTTTTGTCATGCAGGTCTGAAAGTCAAACTCAGATAGTTATATTTAAACGAGTTTGTGTTAGTTTTTCGATATCTGCCTCCATAAAAAAATGCAAGTTATTTAGAATTTTATTTCTGAAAGCCGAAATTCCTTGGTTCGGGTTAAACTTATCGGAAATATAGGTTGTTGGTACTCAAATTGAAGCTTATTTTCTGCTGAGAATGATGGTGCAAAAATTATTCATGTTAAGTGAAAATTAAATATAAGAAACCGCAACTTACCACCACAAAATGTTTGTCATTTCAACAAAAAATGTATACCCATGTAGTCATCGTAGTTTTTGAAGGACCGTCATAGAATTCTAGTATATTAATAAGTGATATAACAGCAGCTTTATTACTGAAGCCATAGAACTAGAGACAAATTTATAAAATTTTGGGGGTATCTGGCACGCCCCACTAAGGGGGGCTTTACAGATAGGGGTATAACTTCCAAAATAAAAGAGTGGGTGCATTTTTTTCTTCAAAATTGAATTCCTGACAAAATTTTACATCAGATAGGCTGAAATTGGAAAAAATGTTGTGTAAGCTAGAAAGTTGTGAGTTTGGCAGTAATTCCTGACCAAGATCTTAAAGCATGTCTAAAGGAGAATCCCAGTGAAAAGCCTCATGGCAGCAGCCAACCTGTGATTAAAATTGTGAGTTGTCTAAAGACAAACTCTGGTTATTTCAGGTGGGTGTTCTGGGCTGACCGGCACGAAGATCGAATTGAAAAAGCCAGGACTGATGGGAGTGGGCGTGAAGTGTTGGTTACAGGCATTCAAAGACCAAGAGGTGTGGCACTGGACCGCAAAAGTAAGTGTGCAAATGGCATCCATAATGTTATAAAAGTAAGGAATTGCAGTTGCTGCTGCTCAATTGTCAGAATTGTACGTTGGTGGTAGGTAAACAAAAAGACTGGCTTGAAAAGAGCAAAGTGATAAACATCAGCTGAATCTACCGCTGTTATAAACATCAGCTTAGCTTATCAAGCTTTTTGCCGATAATAGGTAAAATGACAAAGTAAGTTAAAATCCATTTTAAATAAGATAGGTACATGGGTCACAAATCCCATAGCCATGCATTTTCTTAAAGTAAATACCCTCATGTCATCCAACTTATTTTAGTCCATGCGTTCATTTATATATATAACTGCACATATGAGTCCTGCTTAGCTTGGTTTTTCCTTACTGATTGTGCAAAATAGGTTTTTATTCTTCAAGTTTGACTGTCTGTGAGAGGTCTCCAGGTTCAAGCTATTAGAAAACTTTCAACCCTGTAACATTTTTGTAAGTCTTGAGACAGTTTTTATTCAGCTTTCTTCCTGAAACCAGGTGTTTCCTTGTAGCTCATAAAATAGCTCAAAGTCATTTCTTTGAAAATGTGACAACTTGCCCAAAGCCCAGGGCAAGTTGTTACACTCATAAAGCCAATCTAACATCTCTGACAGATTCTCTGTAATCCAAGATTGGAATACCTCAGATTGCCTTAAAAACCGCAAATACACCTCTTGTGAAGACTTTGGATGATTACCACAATAATAATAATTTTTAGAAATATTCACCTAGCATATGGCACATTACACATTTTTGTGATGACATCACAAAAACTTTTCACATGCTAAAAAATATCAAAATTGATTTAATTACCATGCAGCTGCTACCATCCATATAGCCTAGTAATAAGCACTGTGACAACTTGCTCCGTGACAACTAGAAGAATAAAGAAATTTAAAAAGCAAATAGTAAATAGGTAATAAGCAAAAAGGAAGAAATACGAAGCAATAAAAAGAGAAATCTAGAAAAAAAGAAAAAATTGAGACGAAGTGAAGAAGAAATCAGGAAGTATATGGTAAGCCGAAATTTAGAGGAAAGGCATATGAAGAATAACTTCAAAGAAGAAATAATAAATGGAAAACAAAGAAGAAGGAAGAGGAAAAGGCATAAATAAATTGAGAAAGTAAAAAAAGAAGCAAAAAGAAGAGAAAGAACAAAAATAAGAAAAATAACTTAGGAAAAAGAAAGACATATAAGGACAGGAAATAACAAGAAGGGAGATACTAAAAAGAAACACGAAAGAAAACGAAGCCATAAGGAAGAAAAATATTAAAGGAGAAAGAGGAAATCTAAGAAAGTAGAAGGAATAAAGAGGAGAAGATGAAAAGAAAGTAGGAAGAAAGAAGAAGCAACAAGGGGAAGAGAGAGGCCTTGAAAGAAGGAGAAAAAAGAAAGAAAATAAAAGAGAAGAAGTAGTCCATGAAGAAGCAAATTTTAAAAAGAAAAAAATTGTATAAGACAAAGAAGGAAGGCAAAATGAAATGACAAAAGAAGTCAGCTTTTAGAAAACGAAAAAAAGAGAGGAGCAAGAATATGGAAGGAAGAAAAAGAAGAAGAAGAAGAAAAAAACAACAACATGAAGATGGAAAACAACAGACAACAATTAGAATAGATAATTAGTAATTAGAAGAAGAAGGCAATGAAAGGCGAAATAAAACCGAACAATAACAAAAGTAGGAAAGTAACACAAATACAGAAGAATAAGAAATGCTGAAGATGAAGAAAGCAGAACAAAAAGAAGAATCAATTAAAGAAGGCAACACCTGGACCAAAAAAATGAATTGGAAAGACAATAAATTGTAATGAGGTATAATATTACTCACAATTCATTCTCTGGTATAATAAAAACTTGGAGGAAAAACCAAAATAATTTGGGAAAAAAGAATTTTGGGGAAAATTTTGCGTAAAAAAAAAAATTGACAAAAATAATGATTGAAAAACAATATTAGGAAAAAACGTATTGTTGAAAAAAAAATTACGAGAAAAAAAAAATTGGAAGAAAAAAAAAAAAGGATATAAATTCAGGAATGGCAACTACAATACATGTATCAAAGTCAAAGTTAATCAAACAAGTTTGCGGTACACATATTTTGATATTCATGATACTTATACAAACAAATCTCTTGTGCACCTGAGACAGCTACCATGAAGTATACACAGACAGATTGATACAGTAGATAGATAGATAGATAGATAGATAGAGAGATAGAGAGATAGAGAGATAGATAGATAGATAGATAGATAGATATCCTCTGTTTACTGCAAGGACTAGACTCAGAAGTGCAGACCTGATATGTTGCTTTCTTTTAAAAAGATTTATTGAGTCATTGCCTCACACTCCCTCCATCTTTAAATGAACCATTGTTGTCCCTTTTTTTATTACATAAAATTTAGCTTTTCTTTTTTGGCTTCACCGGTTGAAACAATTGTATGGAGATCAATTTTTGTCTAATTATATGCTGCCTTGAAACAGTCATGCCTTGATTCCTATCTGTAAGATTGTCTGGTAGCAATTATAATTTGCTGCACACATCATTCTTGTCTTATTTCTCTGTACAATATTTCAGCAGTAGTTTGCAATAACAGTGCTCTTGTTCCCTTTCAGATTCAAGACTATACTTTTGTGTTGTCTTTGGTGTCCAGTCAGTGGGAGTGAATGGCGGTCGTAAGCTGATCCACTTCAGGGATTCAAACTACTGGTTTGCCTTCATTGATGTGGATCAGCAGTATATCTACATCGCATCATATAAACCAAGGTAATCCTCCAAAATAATTATCAATATTCATAACTTATTGTAGTTGGACATGTTTTTCTGGTTGAAACGTCTCATTTTCCTTTTCCACATCCAATGAAATCAAAATTAGAGAATTTCTACAATGCCCACTAAAATGATAAAGAAATTTAGGAGGTCTCCATATGAAGCAGGTTAAGTGTAAGGGGGTGATAATTGCGCATTGGAAGAAGGAGATAAAAGAGTTTCACATGCTCATTTAATAATCTACAGATACGCTGATATAAGTGATATCAATAAGATCAAAATGTACATTATGGCTCTGACATACTTGGTATTAAAAATAGCCTTAATATTGTTGTAATATTTTTTTTTTTATGGAAAAAATATTCATGACAAATATCTTGGTCGTCTGTCTCTCATCACACTTCTATTTGGTAGTTAACTTATTTTATTTATGCCTTCTTCAGATTTGTTTAAAATGTTTCTTCTAATTCATCAGTTTTTGAAGATCTAGTCTTTTAATGTGTAGTGGTTATCATTGTCTCAGCATCAGAAAACCTGTGATGTCATAATGTAAAAAAAAAAAGAGGCCAGTTTGCAAATTAAAAAGAACAGCCTGTCTGCAAAGAACTAAAAAACAGATTGAGAAATTAATTTGGCTTGCTTATATAATAATTACTCAATGTTCGTTCAAGTATACATTATTCGAATTTGTTCTTCTCTTTTAAGTCTAGCCATTTGGCGTCTGGCCAAGGATGCTCGTAATGCTACTGGTTATCAGCTGCTGCATCTTGTCTCATCAGCTGGTATAACGGGAATTGTGCTGGTTGGATCTCCAGCTCAACCATCAGGTCAGTATGCAATAATTCTACACTTTCACAATATTCTTGAATTATCTTATGTAATACCCTTTTGCAATCCCTTGCATCTTCTGTGCTGGCTGAGCAGAAGATGATGCCATCAGTTTGCAGTTCTCAGTTGCATGCACACCACTTGATTGCAATTGACCACTATACACTGAAGTAATCCTTAAGTGTCCCATTCTTTATGACAATTAAGGATACACCCCAGTACTTCTCTTTAGATCTCTCTAATTCTACCTATAATGCACTTTAATTTTACCTTTACTCAGTGACATGTAACACATTTTTAAAAGATACATAATTCCACTCAAATACAACAACAGAACACTCAACTTTCTGCAACGTCTATATATATATAGGGAATTTTTACTTTGTTAATCCACTGATATTGTCTTTATGTATGTGCTTGTCCATATTTTTGGATTTTGACTTGCAAGTCCGCAGTGAGTTTGGTACTTGTATTTGCATATCGATGGTGAAAGTGCAAAACCTCGTATGTAAAAAAAAAAGCAGTTTTTCAGAAATTGGAAAAAACTGTCACCAATCTTTTATAATGGTAATGTTTATCAATATGTGAGTTAGACTCAACCTGATTTATAGAAAGTGACACCCTGTTATGGTATAATTTTGTGTCAAAGTTCATTGGCCCCTAGCATTGATGTTACCATCAGATATGATTGAAAATGTCGAGTTACAAGGTTTTGCACTTTCACTTTCCTACAAGTTAGTAAAGTGCAAAACCTTGTAACTCGGTTATTAATCACATTTTAAAGCAACTTGCAGAATTGAATGTACTTCCAATCTATAGGTAAACAGTAAAAAATATAATTTGACCATGATAAATAACAAATGCTAAGTTTAATCTGTGGCAACAATAGCAAAAATTAGGAAAATGACACTTTTTTCAAATTTTTGTGCACTCTCTTTTTCAATAGCTTATATTACCAAAACAAATATAGGGAGGTAAAAAATTTTTAAAAAGGAAATTTCCTGCGAGCCATAAAAAACATACCACAATCATAATTTTTCAAAAAAAGTTGAAATATCCTAAATATGTGCTTAAAAGTTCTGATTTGAGTTACAAGGTTTTGCACTTTCACTATTTGGAACAAATCGACATACAAGGTTTGGTGAAATCAGTCTGTTACAGCTTCCAAAAATAGCAAACTGGCAAGGTGACCAATTGACAACATGTATTGGATATTGAAATAGTCATTCCACCCAAAATCTAAAAATAGCTAAATTTTGACATACAAGGTTTTGCACTTTCACCATCGATATGTCAGTTATTAAGATCTCACTTAACTGGGCATGTGGAAGGGTCGGGAGTGCATTGGACTGGGTATGCAGAATATAACCCGTTTTGAAGGTTGTATAGGTGACTGCACGAGCACCAGAATATATTAATAGTTGAGACGTTATAAGTATTTATAATACTTATATTCTCATAACATCACCATTAGAACATAGCTCCAAGTGCTCATGGGTGACTGTATTGAGTCTATTGACACTTAAAGATAAAGACATTACATAGGCCTACTGTAAAAAAATAATTTCTATTGAGCCATTGATGTTCGGCTACTTCTGCCCAAAAAATAAAGTTAAACACCTATAAGGCCAATGGTAATCAGAACATTTTGTAAACACATCAAAACCAATATTTTGGCGACTACCGGGAGCTGGGGAACATCAACATCAATTGCATTTTTGTGGCCCGTTACAAAATATTTTCAAATGTAAATGGGATTAACATAAATATGATAAACCAGTTCATTTTCAAATACATAATTAAGAATACATTTACCCTGTGAGCAATTTGGCCTATATTGACATCTGGGGATGCCAGTGTGACATCAGTGTGACGTCAGTGTGACGTCAGTGTGACATCAGTGTGACGTCAGTGTGACATCAGTGTGACGTCAGTTTGACGTCAGTGTGACGTCAGTGTGACGTCAGTGTGACGTCACAGACATTATCGTGATGTCAGGTGAGTTCAGAAGAATTGAAGATGTGATGGTTTTCAGTTATTTGTTCAACATGTTTGTCTTTTGTAGAGACCACTGCTGCCACTCCTGCCCAAACCACTCCTGCTGCCACATCAACCACTCCTGCCACATCAACCACTCCCGCAACCACCACCACTCCTGCCACAACCACCACTGCTGCCACATCAACCACCACATCTGCCACAACCACCACAGCTGCTGCCACAATCACCACTCCTGCCACAACCACCACTGCTGCCACATCAACCAACACATCTGCCACAACCACAACAGCTGCTGCCACATCTGCCATAACCACCACCGCCCCTCCGTCCTCAACTGAGTCAGGTTCTTCTAACTCACAAGACATCTTCAAATGTAAGCGTTGCTGACAGATATAAATAATTTATTTTGTCATAGGCCTAACATATTTGTTCGGTTTTTTTAATGTATACGCATGTTTTCATTGTCATTGAAACCAGAAGTCATGAAATCAAAGTAAGCATATATGGACACTGAATACATCTCTTGATACTTTCTATGAAAAAAAAAACATGCCTTATAGGGTTCACTTTGAGCACAGGTGACAGCCGCTGGGTTGGGGTTGGGGTAATTTCTGGGGGTTGGGGCAATTTTTGGCATGATGCTCACTCACCTCTTATAATAGTGAAAAGGTTGCTCACTAGCCCACCTAGTGATCCTGCCAGAAGCCTTGGGTGACCTCAGTGTCTCATCTAATTGGCAGATCGTACCTAGGTCGAAATATTGGGGCAGCAAAGGTCATGAAGACATTCAGCCAATGGTTGAGTGTCTTACTGATTGATCAACCTTGACACAGCTTTGACGAAGTATTCAATAAATATCACTGATGAGGTATTTGGTGATCCTATTGTGATTGTTGGCTGGGAAAAACAGAAACAGCAATAAACATATTAACTATCAAACCATTAAAGCTTTCCAAGTATCATTGTGATACTGATCTGCCAAAGAGTCAGCTGCACAGAGTTTCTTCTAAAAAGAACATATTGGCATTCTAACTACAACTCTGAGAAACAATCATAATTTAGGCATTCAAAATATGTCTAACAACTAACCCACTGGCCTGAAATTACTTCTTTTTTTTTTATCTACTTTTCTGCAAGCAATTGAATTACATGTAGTACTGATGCACTGTGTATGGTATCAATATTGCTTTTTTGATAGTAGAATGCCCAGGTTCTAAAATACAAAGAAAAAAAGCCTTGTGGAAAGAAATCTATTGTCTTTGCAAAATACTGCACAACTGAGCACTTGAGATGATTCAAAGATCCTCACATAGGTGGCACCACCTTCTGGAGAGCATACTTGTTACAACTTCTTTAACACCATACAAATGTATGTTGCAGGGTGCTTTGATGGAAAGATCAAAATCTGCAGGTGCATAATTAAAATGGAAAATTTCCTAACTTCATACATGTATTTCCTTTTCTCTTCAAGAAAGAAAAACCGTACACATTGTAGTGTTGGAGGTGAAATAAATTCGCTTTTTTAAAGGTTATGTTGCCAAGATAACTTAGCTCAGAACTTGAAATGCTGCATGAAGGATATGTTTTAAAAAGTGCCTTGCGTTATGGTACTGCCCTGCACCTATTCCCTGAAATAGAAAAAAATACAGGACCCAGGCATTTATTTTTATGAAAAGAAAAAAAACCCATTAATAAACCATTTATAGCCCTTTCTCCTAGTTAATTTTCTTATTTTACAAAACAAATATTAGTTGTTGTTATTAAAACAGCAACATATGTTGTTTTATTTTTTTGATAGAATGATGTTGGGTAAACAAAAAATCATACAATTTCAATGAATTTGTGACAGTTTGATTCTACTTAGTCAATTAGAATGTTTACAAAACAATGGTATGCTGATTGTCAAACTGTTGAGCATGTTATTCACAGCTTCACAAATTCCTCAGGTAGAAGCAATTGATCCTCTTAACCCAGTCTCTACAAGACCGCTAGGGGGCCAACAGGCAACGCGCGAGCGTTGCGGTCTCTTGGATTTGGGTGTCACGTGACTCCCACTTCTGGCATGCAAATGAAATGCAAATGAGCTGGCAATGGCTATGCATCAAATGTGACTTTATGTGGTTTATTTCTTTGTAAAGGCTGCTTCTTAGCATTATTGTCTATATATAAATTACAAACAGTAGATGAAACAGGTGTCAAGTTCACAAGTGACCCCAGCTTGCAGAACTATTTTTCGCAAGTGCAGATGCACTGATGCAGTGATCCGGTTCAATAACCACAAACAACCACGTGAGTGACAGATCAAGCAGCAACAGCGATCTGCAAGGCTTCAAGCAGCAAAGGATTGACATTATTTTGGTGTTGAAAGGTAGGTATTTATCTAAACTTGCCTCAGGATAATTCGTTAGTGTTGATGATGATATTTTCATGATAATAATAGCTTTAGCAGCACAGTGACAGCTGCATCGAAGTGTTCACCCACGAAGTTTGACAGCTGCTATGTCCCAGACACCATAACTTCAAGTGTCAATCTGAATTTCTATTTGGCAGCTTGCCAAACTGTATCATGGTCGATTTATAAGAGTTAGTGTCAGACCAAAAGTATCCATGGCAATCATATTATATAATTTGGGTAGGCCCTAAAATTCACTTGAAGAATTTAGTAGGTAGATTGTAATCAATTCAAACAAGTAATGGAGGGGGGGGGGGTGGAAGCAAATTCTAGGAAAGAAAGACCAGGCTGGGGGGGAGTGGAGTTGGATTGGGTTTCTCAGACAAAATTAGAATGGACAATGAGCTGATGAGACATTTGAGGCAATCATTAATCAACACCTGACGTCACAGGGGTGCCGGGACAGGGGGGGGGGCAATTGCCCCTCCTGCCCTTGTCCAAGGGGGGAAGGGGGGGGTAAGGGTGCCCTTTAGATCTTAAAACAAAATACATTATTTGGCCTTATTTTATTAATTTTTGGAACAAATTAGTAAGTATGTATTCAAAATTATTAGTGACTCTATTTAAACTTTGTCACGTGAAATTGGAGCGAATATGATTTGCCTTTTTTCATCTGACCGCCCCCACCGCCCGCGATTCCTTCCGGCACTCGTGGGGGACGACTCATCCAGCTCCTTAAATTTTTCCAAGGAGAGGGGATATGCCTTTCCTTTTTTTTATTTGTTACATGGGAACGTTTAATGTTTCAAATTGGATTTTTTTTTATCTGGCCGCCATTTGGTGCCCTAGTTTCTTGTACCCCAGGTCAATGTCCAAGGTCAATGCTGTAACTCGCGTGAGGGACATGACCCTTTACAATCATAGTATCATTAGTATACCCAGTTCATTGTTAGTCATAGTTCATATTTGATATTTTTCAGGATTATGGATCCAAAACGATTTTTGACACCAAGTGCAAGTTTGCTGAAGCCACCTGCTAAAAGATTACATCGTGATGAGACAAGGACACCATCACACGTACGCATGAAAATACAAAGTCTTCTACAAGCACAACTTCGGAAGCACTTTCAAGTAGCCACTGGTCAGACTCTGAAACGCAGTTACATCCAGGAAAAACTCACTGCAGCTTTTCTTAATGTAAGTGTGCAGAGCATTTATCTCCATTATTTACCTAGACCTTTTGAAATACTAGGAAAAATGTATAAAAAATTTTTCCTTTTCATTTCTATGCCAAAACTTGGCCATTATTGCATGTACATGGATGAAATTTGTTAACGTGCCACCTATGTGATAAAGTCGTGCTTTTTGATTGTGTCATTCATGGATTTTCTATACATTTTGAAATATTGACAAAAAATGTCAAAATTATTATTTCTGTGTCCAGGCCAAAATTTGGCCATTATTGCAATTCCATACGTGAAATTTGACACAAATTACCTATATAATGTTTTAGTGCTTTTTGATGCTATGATAGATAGTTATTCTCAATGCTTTCCGAAATATTAAAACAAATTTAGAAAAATACAAATAAATATTTTTTGGTTTCCAACCCACAGCTCACAACCAATTTCTTGTTAATGCTTGAAACTCCTCCATTATATGTGTCAATTAGTCCAGTGGCGTATAAGGAAAAAAGTCAACGCCCCGAAATAAAAAAAAATTCTTGTCGGCACAATTTTGTAATTTTCTCATTTTTTCATATTTCTTTTGGAAAATACTGCATCTTCTCCTGAAACCCCCCATGCCAAACTATTTAAACATTTAAGAATTACAATCTATTAATCCTATCTTTGTGCATTGCAGGAACCTGATACCACCAGACAAGTCTTCCATGAGGAAATTTTGAAAGCTTTGGATTCAAGAAGCTTAGGTTATGCTTTGTCAGCAGCATTTGGAATGCAAGTTACATACAATCATGGGTTTGTATAAATTTCTTATTAAAAGCAGTCACCTCATGACCAATTGGTCAAGATTCATCAGAATTTTAAAAAGAATTTATGTCAACTGTTACAGCGTGGAAAATCAAATTAGTCTGTAAATTTCTTTTGTAATATGGCAAATTATCTAACCTCTTCAAATCACCACCGTCATCTTGAAAAGTATAATTCTCCAAGAAATGAAGACCATTAAATTTGGGCAAACCTCACTCGCCCTCTGAAAAAGACTGCTCATGCTTCATGATACTCTTTAATATGTTGGAGTATTTGTAAATTTACTTTATTGCAAATGTATGTAATTAAGTAACAGTCTGGTTTATTGCATGATTTAGTTGTTGATTCCTTTTCTGCTTTCAGTATATACAAAAATATTCAAGATCGTACTGATGAAGGTCTATTTATAACCCGCTGTGCAACCCCCTTGGCAACCCCCTTGGCGACCCCCTTGGCGACTCCCTTGGCGACTCCCTTGGCGACTCCGTTAGTAACACCAACCATCACTCCAGTAAAACGAGATGTGGTTACAACTACGAGGACTGGTCCTGTGCGAGCGCTGCTGCAAACGCCACAGAATTTGTTTGCAGTATTTCAATGTCAAACTCCAGAGAGCACAAACAAAGCGCCGTCTCATGCAACCCTCACAACTGAACAGCAAGTCGCATACATGAACGAGCTGGACATCATGGTGGACTTCTGTCACTTTGACTTTAAATCAATTGACTACAGTGACCTTGATCAAGTGGTAAATAGTTTGACATTCGAAACTCTCCAGAAAAAGGTAGAAGAACAGTGTCCTCTCATCCATGAGATCATGCAGGTCTTTGCAAGAACAGACGAAGAAAGGAAGATTAAGACGGCAGCTGAAAAGCTCTTGAGGGTGGTTCATCTATTCGGATGTATGCTCAGAATCAGAAATGAAAGATCGTCAAGCCTGCCTCGTCTGTTTGGTATTTTGCTGACTAGCTATGGATGTGGACAAGGTAACACATAATATAATTTGAAATCTATTGTCATGAGACAGTATTTTCAGATTTTTGAATAACTTCAGATATTTATTGCAGCAACTATAGACATGCTGAGCAAACTTGGGCTCAGTGTAACTTGGAAAACATTGTAAGAAAATTTTGATTAGAATTATTGTTCCAGTTGCGTTCCAGTTACATAGTTGATAAGGTTGTTTGCATGGAACGTTTCAGTTTGGTAAAGTATAAGTCATTCTTCTGGATATAGGCGGCGGATCGGGATTGCTGAACTTCATCTTCAAGTGACTTTTAAAAATGCTCATGGCACTTTTTGTCATTGAAAATGCCAGGGACAAAGTATCACAGCCTTGGTGCCGCCACAACTTTTGAAATCATTCGGCTGCATGTGACTGCTGAGCAGAGCTGGTGCTTTGATGACCGTGTTGCCCTTATATTTGTTCTTGTTACTTCGGTAGTTCACTTAATTATCATCTAATGATTTGCGGTTTCATAGTGGTCATTCCAGATAAAAGATTGTAAAACTAAAAACTTTATATATGTGTAACAATATTTTGCATGTTGCATGAGAATTGAGAAGTACAGTTGAATATATGTTTATGCAGAAAGTTGCTTCAGATAGTGTTTATTGGTGATCTCAATGATATTATTAACCACTTTTTGCTGGCTTTATGAAATATTGAATCTGTCAATATCTGGAAAAAAATTAATGTATTCAAATTTTCCAATATAATTACTGTCTAAGTTACATTGGTTCAAAAGCTGAATTATATGTTTAGAAGAAAAATTCAAACTTCTTATTTAATTTTCAGGGTAATCTTTTTTGAAGACCGGGTGAAGTTGTTTCAGCAAGAAATCATGAAGAGCCTGAAAAGCGATGACATGCATGTATGCATGTACGATAACTGGAATAAATATTTTAAGGTAGGCCAACAAAGTAGAACGTGTGCAAAGGTATTTCACCCGACGTATATTGAACTATGAAAATGTTTCGTATGAAGAAAGATTACATTTTCTGAACTTAGATTCATTGGAAATTCGAAGAAAAAATTCTGATTGAATATTGTTTTACAAAGTTATTAATTGTCATACAAATCTCAATATAAATGATAAGGAAGAAGTTTATAAATTTGTACATGGAAGTAGAGGTCATAATAAACAGCTGTATGTGTTTTATAGCCGTACTGATAAAAGAAAATATTTTTGGAGCAATCGAATTGTAAATAAATGGAATAATTTAGATGAAAGAACTATTAATTCAGTGTCAATCAAGAATTTTATAACTAATTTGAAAATGTTTAATTCTGCTAGTTAGTGGGAGTTACGTTGTAATTTTTACTTAAACTCCCTTTGCTTTTGTATTGCTCACATGTTGTTCTTTTGAATAAATAAATCAAATCAAATCAAAATCAAATCAACATAGCTTCGCATTGAAAAAATGAAATGAAATATAAATTTGTTTGTTGAAAATTGAATATTGATGCATTGCTTATTAACAGATTGACAGGATTCAGGTTGTGAATGTTCTATTAAATAATGACTTTTTTGCAGGCTTATCACCAACGTATTGGGAAGAAGAAAAGAGCCATGTGGAATTTCACAGTTCTTGGCATACTCGTCGTCAATGGTGATGTGTTTAAGCATCTGAGTAGCGTTGAAGAAACTGCCAAGAAACCACAGCTTCCAGTTACATCACTTACATCTGCAAGTCTGGACCTTGACGGTAAATATATTAAATAATATAATGACAATATTTGAGCATAATTTTGAAACTTTGGCTTGCAATATTCTTTTTTGATAAGGAATGAAAATTAGGTAAGCCTGGCAATAAGCAGAGATGCATCATAAATTAATAGTAATCATGACAAGTCCCATAATGAATGCTATGGATTTACCTCAAAATGGGCTAATTTTAAATCAAATGTTGCAATTGCAATGAAATTGGCAACAGAAATTGTTATTTAATTCACAACACAATTTTGTCATAACTTTATTGCAGTATTACAGTATAAAAGAAAACTTTTCTATTAAGTGTACAGTCTTAGATAATGCCAAACATCCGATTTTTCACTGCCCCTCCAATTAGGTTTTTCTTTTAAACTGTTGTTTTAATTGTTTGCCTGCTAAGGCCTATAATTTAGTCTTAGGGTTTTGTAAGATCTACTTTTTATGACACAATATCACACTATAAACATGTATTAGGCCTATGCCACCTACTGTGTTAGTGTTCAATTTCTCATGTCATTCATTTATTTCCATTTTCAGAGGAGCCAAATCTTAAAGAGCACAAAACCTTATGGGAAAAAGCTCAAGACCACTACTTGTTATCAATCATAGACACTGCTGTCAACAAGGTTCCACAGCTGAAAAATCAAACCTTCGAGAAAATGAAAGTCAATTTGAATTTGGATCTGCCCACCAATGCTACGGTTGTCAGTCAAAGGAGCAGAGTGATACACTTTCCCTTGTCATCTGCCAACTGTGGGACACTTGATGGAAACATTCGAATTTTACAAAACTTTATCGAAACTTTAGGGCTGAAACCGGATTCTACCAAATCTGGACTCATATTTGATTATCAACGAAAAACTTATGACTTGCAGCTGAGTCGCGAACGTAAACTTTTCCTGGACAGGGTAACCCGCGTACTGAATGCTGAAACTAGAGAGAGTGGAAACATTGATGAGGTGGACTCAGATGTAGAAACTGAATTACCCGATGATACCAAGCAAGAGGAATTTGAAAGCTTCTACAGATCACTTCGTCAAAAATTGTGGAATTCGTCTGCCTTAGAACAATTCATTTTAACGATTGACGCCAACGAATTGAGCAAAGTGCAAGACGCATATGGCAGGAGTGTTCTGCATGAAGCCGTCGAAAAGGGACATAAAGATATGGTGCAATTGATTTTTAATGTGGGATTTAATCCAAATGTGCAGGAGAAATGTGGGATAACTCCCTTGTGCATTGGTGTGATAACTGGTAATTCTGAGTTGGTTGACTTGCTGATTGACTGTGGTGCTGCGTTTGAAGGTGCAGCACCATGTGCAATGGATATAGCAAAACAACTGGGAAAAGATGAATTCGTTAGAAAATTTGAAACTCTCCAAAATGATGAAATGCACAATACACAACAATTATTTGAATTTTGTTCAAAAAAGTTGCCAGCATTGATAAATGAGCGTACGACGGAAATGGGTGAAGATACTTTTAAGTTTGAAAGGATAACTTCCCAGGTGCCTGTATTTGGTGACAATGGTGTGGAGAAATTAATCAGATCAGTAAAATTAAAAAGTGGGAGGTTCAATAACTTCTGTGAATGCCCTGGCGATTTGCATGCTTTCGGGTATGCATGTGAATGTATGGCCAAAACACTAGGGCCTGGTGGTATGTACTATTGCTTAAAGCACATATTGAAACGAAAAAATAATGAGGAAACCTTTGGGCAAAAAAAATTTCAGGATGGGAATTATTTTTCGAATTTTGAGGCTTGCAGAGATATATGTATGGGTTATGGCCTTGCCGCTTTTGAGGAATTTGCATGTTCTGTTTATTACCCAAATGAAGACGAATGTATTTCTGCAAGTTGTGATAAGAGTGAGTTCCTCTTAAAAAGGTTTAAACTGTTTTTGCAAGATGTTTCAAGCACTGAAAATTGTCGATATTATGCACAGGCTATTGTTGTTTTTGGCCCATGGTTAACACTGTATAGAAGTTCTATAAGGAAGGGTTCTGGGCTCGGCAGAGAGTTAGCTTGGGTATTGAGTCTGTACATTTACACTCAACTGAAGAAGACCAACTATTCAACCTGTGCTCTTGTGCATTGTGTAAATTTTCTATACGCATGGCCTCTGCTTGTCAGAGAAATTGTAAGAAACTATTTCTTTGTTAATGTCAAAGGTAGGAAAGGCCACAATATGGCATTAGATGAATATGTTGAAAGCCACATGGTAAAACCACTTAAAGTATACGCAACTGGTCACACGTCATTCAGAGTTTTACAAATTTTGTCTGTAAGTACCCAATTAATGAAACATGTACATGACAGCTACCAAGATGCATTCGATTTGCAAGGCAGTCGCTCACACAAGGTGCCAGACTCCCTGCCGGATCAATTGAAGGTTGCTGAATTTGCAGTTTACCATAAGTTCTTTTCCAAAGGGGTTGCTCAGTGTAAAGCCTTTAATGATAGCGGACAAACAGATAAAAATGTTCAGTCAAAATTCATCGACATTGTAGAAAAAGGCAAGGCACTCAACAGCAGCAAGTTTTCTGCTAAAATGTACAGTAATTTTCCTGAATGGAGGCACAAATTGTCTCAGTCAATTAATGATGAACAATGAGAGAATTCCATGTATATTCTTACACACATTTTGGCCCTTGTGCTAATGTTAAGTCCAAAAAATTGTAATTTCCTGAGGAAAATAATATCAACTAGGTATACTTCAAATGAAGTATGTGTTTTTTAAATGAGTAGTGGGAGAGTATCTGTACAAGTAAGTTAAATGTATTTTGAAGAGCTCAGTTGCAGTTGCTTGACACTAACTATTAATTTTACATGTTCACATGACTTCGGATGTTGTTATATGAAATTCTGAAAGAATTTGTTAATTTTGTTCTCATTACAGAAGTTGGTTAGATGTTTGAAAGTCAGGTAATGTCTATACAGTTAAAAAATTAATTATTAGGGATACTGTAGAATTTATGACTGGGTGGGGTTGGAATTTTTGTTGGAACTTTGTGTGTCAAAAATGTATACCCTGCTTAGGTTTCATCCAGATGTTTAGTACACCCCTTAAGTTCAGTGCAGATTTTTGTAACTCCCTGAGTGTATTGCTCAGCCACATTTTTGCTAATTATGAGGTCCGGACCTTTCCCATAATGTGTATGACAAAGCATTCGCTGTTATGTGAAGAAAGTAATCTTTATGAATCGTGTAACGTTTTTAATATGTGAAATAATTGTCTGTTAGCTTCAAGTGTGACAAGTCCGTTAGAAACACTAACACCTTTCTATTCTTAGAACGATGCATAACCAAACAATCTTTGCAAAGTCCGATATACATGTAATCTGCCATTGTTTTTGCAAAATTATGAAAATTAATTATTATGTATTGACAACGTAAAAGAAACATTTTAACTGAATAAACTCATTTATTCTACTTATTTATGAAGTTAAGGATTCTTAAGTGAACACCTTTTGAGGGAAATTTAGGATTTATGATAAAACATAATGTCTTTTCTGCAAAAGACATATATACATGTATGCAAAGCTATACACACATACATGTTGTAGTGCAGGGAATTTCTGCTTATACCAGGGCTGGATGGCCATGATGGGCATGTGTTATGATTATTTTCTTTCTCAAGTCATGGATTCTGAATTGTCATCTATAGGCCAAATATATTGTACGTGACGTTCACTTGCTTATGACGAAAATGGAAGGCCAATGGTCAGGCTTTATGGATGGATTGCAAGGCATTAATTTCTCTTTAGTTGCTCTAGTTCCAGACTCGGAATTGTCAAGTTATGAACGGTCAGAAATGTCTGATAAGGATTAGTTTAGTGTTGATATCCTAGCTTCTTTCTAGCTGTTTGTATGTTTGTGGTAATATAATTACAGAATTCATGATGACCTTGAATTGAAATTCTCATTGATTGTCAGAAAAATTGATCTCTCAAGTTACGGGTGCATCAAGAAACTGTTTTGAGGGGATGGAAGGGTTCTGTCAATGGCAAGGCCCGAAGCTTTTGAGGCCACAGGTCCGCGGGCCGCCTAAGGCCCCCAGAAGCTGAGGGGTTTCAGAAAGTACTGCATGTACTCTGAAATGAATTCTGAGTGTTCTGAGCATGTTTATCTCAAAATTACTTTTGAAAACACCATTTCTGGATTACATCATGCACATTCAGTTTTTGAGGGGTTTTTTTTTCAGGAACCCTCCTGGGTCACTCCAAAAAATGTATTTGAGGGGGTCCTTATAGCATTTGGGGTGGTTAAAACCCCCTTAATTAACGCCCCTTATTTCGAACACTGCTCAGCCTGTCAATGGGCCGCTGATGATAAACCCTCCACAAACATGGACTGCCGATGATTATCAGAATCTGACCATTAATGGGCCATCATTGTGCCACTAAACTACCAATTACATAAACCTTCAAGCTGTCAGCAGCATATGATTATTGAACTATGTAAGGCTACCAACAATCGGACCATCAATTGGCCGATGTTGGCTCATATGTAGACCAATGATAAACCTTCAACAAAATGCAAATCATCATACTCTCGTAGCCCACCAATGGGCATCAATATTTTAAGTTGTGATCCTATATATGGTCTACCTACACTCTGCCTTAATCAACCTATAACATAACAATATAAGTTTATATAACATCAATAAAAAACATGGTGTTCTTCCATTCAAAAAATATTTAATTATAAGAAAAACATAAAGGCTGTCAAAAGCTTAAATACATCAAACCCTCAATTGCATCTTAGATTAATCTGTAAAAATACAATTTTTTGACTAAATTTACTGTGGACCGGATAGGCCAGATTTTATAAAGATCAGAATGTTATTTAGATCCAACAAACAGTGTAGATGGTTAATCAAACTTTAGTAAGTCAAAATTCTGACTTTAGTAAGTAAAAATTCTGATTACAGATTGAGACAATGGAAAACCAACTATTTGTCTGTCAATGGAACCAATTCAATACATTGAAGTAAATAATATTGAAGTAATTCACTTATTCAAACATCTTCCCCTCATCAGATTATTAAAGTGTAAAAAAAATATTTCAGTAGCTCTGCAATTACAATTATTATCACAACCGACATGAATGTGAGTGAAATTCACATGAACACCACAAGTTTACAGAAACTTCAAATTGACGACCAACCAGAATCAAATCAAATTCATCAGACTAAGTTTTACAAGAAAAACACTAACTGAAAGCTATTTTCACCAAGTTTAAAGTGGACAACACAGTCAGTGATACAAATGTTACTTAAATTTACCCTTACGAACCAAAACCGATAAAATTTCTGACTCTAACCTTGTCTTATAAAACTGCATCATTTCTTACAGTGGTAAAACACCTTGGCTTTACCTGCGAGAATATCAGAGGCGTTTTTGCCAGTGGTTAAATGGGAACCTCTGATTTGTCCTAATTCCTCTTGGAGGATCTCTTTGGTCAAGAGATCAACCAGTCTGTCCTCTATATTAGACAAAGTCAACCTTTTGCCAAATCCATATAGCGGCAACTGCTGAATGTTCTTGGCCAAAAGCGTCTTGTCTTTCGACCCCTTTATGATCTTTGCAAGGACAGTCAAACCGACGTGGTTTAGACGCTGGTGAACACCATGGAGAAGAAGAATGGTTTCTCTCGCAAAGTCTGTGATGTCTTGCTCCTGGAAAGAACCAAGACAAGCGCTACACATGCCCTTGCAAAGACCATCATGCCCTGCCTCCCCAAAAAATTCCAATAATTTTAACTTAAGGCAAGTGTGGGACAGACAAAAGGCGATCATTCGTTGCAAGTTGGCTGAGGCAATCTGTTGCTGTTCAGGATTTTCAATTTTGGAAATATGTGTAAGATGCAACGACCTATCATTAAATCTGTAATACAGAACACAATCAGACTGTCCACCATCTCTACCAGCCCGGCCTACCTGTTGAAAATACTCATGCAGACTGGATGGCAGAGAAAAATGGACAACAAGTCTGACATCTGACTTATCAATGCCCATGCCCAGACTCTTTGTTGCAACAACAACGCCAATATCACCCCGAAGCCATTTTGACAAATTTGCATTTTTATCTTGAGGCGAAATCCCTCCATGATATGGCACATTTGGCACATTGTGCTCATGTAGAAATGAACAGACATCATTGCACTCTTGAGGCGACAAACAATACACGATACAACAAAGTCCAGGCTTCAAAAGTGTAGCCAAAGACGCAAGTTTTTCCTTTACATTTGATTTGGACACAATACTTAGCTTAAGGTTGCTGCGATGAAAGGATTGCTGGATGAGAAACGGCTCTTTCAATTTCAGAATTTTAGACACATTTTGAATTGTTGTTTTTGTTGCTGTTGCCGTGAGGCCAACAATTTGAGTATCAAATTTGGATTTTAATTGACCTAAACGCAGATAGGATGGTCTAAATTGATAGCCCCACTCATCCAGACAATGAACTTCATCGACAATAACTCTTGAGACTTTACATTTTGTCAAAGCATTTAGGACACAATCTTGCAACAATGTTTCTGGTGTTGTAAAAACTATTTTGACATTTTGATGTCCATGTACGAGATTCAACAGGGCACTGTCTCTCTCATTCACATTTTCACTTGTAAGTGACATAACATCACACACATTCTGTCCTTGAAACCTTTCAGTCATATCTTGGATGAGAGACAGTGTTGGCTCCACAACTATTGTCAAGCCGTCACTCACTACTGCGGGTAGAGCAAAGCACAACGTTTTTCCTCCTCCAGTAGGCATCAGTGCAACTCCATCCTCACCATTTAAAATTTTGTCTATGACATCTCGCTGTCCCGGCCGGAAATCTGTGTACTTGAATACCCTTCGAAGAGTTGATATCACAGCATCTGCTTCATTTTCACTCTCCTCGCGTAAAATAAGACAACTTGCAGCTTCTTCGGTGTTTCCTGGTCTTGATTGTGTCAGCATTTTCTGAAAGTTACGAAATAATGATTATTTAGCTTTAATCATGTACTTCAAAACAGAAAGCATTTCTTCCTAGTTCAACTGCAGCAGAAACAAAAATCTCAGTTCAATGCTGTGTATTGAGCCTCTCCATAAAATATAGTGTTATGACAACATAACAGAAATCATTTATAAGTCTGCAGAGTCGTTCAATATGAATTATTTTGTTAAAAGTATTGAAATTTTGTAAAGGACATCAAGGTTGGAACAAACATGGAGATTAAAGCATCTTAATACCTGACTATCAATCTTAAATTACGCTGCTTCTTGACTGGTTACTTGGATAATTACATAATTATTTAGAATCTGTAATGACACATGAAATGCAACTTACCAATTTCTGCCAGACAGCTTTCACATAAAACGTTCCATTGTTGCTTTGCCAACAATCAAAAGTTGTTTGTGATAACCGGCCTTCAACTGCAACACTGATTGGATCACCAGCCACATGATTCAACAAACCTGGAAGCAAACATTTGACAATTAAATTTTCATCTGGTACACACTGAAGTATTACATGAACTGAACAAAGTAGGAAAGGCAACGGCATTTTAATAGCACGTCGAAAGTTAATTTTGTTGCATCAAAAACATGTCATGATAACACAAGCAGCTTCAGTATCAGAAATCAAATCCGTGGACAAAAAAATAGCTTACTGTCTTACAAGTGTCAATCAGCCGAGTTGCAAAAAGACAGCCATAAACTGTAAAAACCGCCTTTTACTGCCTTAAACACCTTTAGCCCAAATTGGCCAGAATTTACTCCATCCAAAAGCCAAAAAATAGGCAAAAGTTGCCTTGTAATGATTGAAATACAGATTATTTGTCAGCAGAAATATTATCAATAAATACTGCATGTGTGTTTTTCAATATTAAGGAAATATGAATATCTTCAATTTCAAGCTAAAATCTGCAGTTTGACTAACTAGTTTTTGGCAAGGCGGTATTTACCGTTAAAAAGCCCCTGTTAAAAAACCACCTTGCTGTTAACTTGCCAACCCTGGTCAATCTATATTGATTTTCTACAATCATAAGGCCAAGCTGTGATGAAAATTTCAGTAATTAATTAATTTGAAAATTATTGGTTTCATAGAATGTTCTTATGTATATCTACATTTTCAGACATTCAACAGGCATGAAAAAAACTTCATGTATACATGTAAACATTATTTTCCTGTCCCATCATGTAAATATTACTGAAATTGATCACTTTCGATATAGCCGTGATAAGTTTGTTCTTAATGATCTATACATACCATGCACTTCCAGCAGAATACAAAAGGCGGTGACAGCAGCCTTTGGATCCTTTGCAGAAATATTCTTCTCAATTTTCATAGATGTGACTTTATTTCCTTGAACTGAGCAATTGTAGTCATCGTAGCCAACGTTGTGTTCCTGAAATAAGGTTATAAAACAAGATTTAAATTATGTTGAACATGTAAAATTTATGTTGATGTAAACTACTGTCAAATTTTAGAAAATTGATGAACTAGACATTGAATAAATTCCACATACAATCAAACTATACATAGCATGTACACAAATAACATTAAAATGCCTAATTTTGCACAAAACTACATGCCATTTTTACCAACTTCTACTGTACCCAGGCTTAAATTAAAAAATCCCTCATATCAGTGATGGAAATGGAAATTTTTTGTCGGAGGATCACTCAGCACCCCAATTTTTAAAAGGGACAAAATTCCTGCCATATCAAGAGAATTTACCAACATGTTATCTCACAAGGTGCCGGAAGGAAACACAGGTGGCAGGGACCCAAGGGGAGGAGAGGCAATTACCTCCCCCCCCCCTTGTTCCAGTACCCCAGTCAAACAATTCACCGCTGCTTATCTAATTGCCGGGACTATATTCATCACCAATAAACTGCACAATGTAAACTAAATCTCCCATGCACACTTTCAATTGAACCACACAGCATTAATCAGTGTCACTTGATACAGTGACATCCATGTTTCAATTTCAATCAACTCCTTAAAAGTTAAAACCATTTAATTACTTAAACTAATTGCACTTCACACTGCATGACAGTTCACAGGTTCACTTGGAAGGCAGTAGCACAATATTAGCCATTTGTCTCTGATCATGCTGATAGCAATTAACCAGCACTGAATTTGAAAGTATACATTTATGAAAGACATTTAACTGCAGGCCTATCAATAACTTAAAAAAAGAAAATTATGATCGGCGGTAACATAACTTAGTGGTGAATTGTCCATTAATCTATGGAATCAACATAAATCATGACATTAGTTATTGAGGTCCATTACAGGCATGAAAAATGTACTCACCTTGTTTTGAAGACTTAGAGCATTCAGAAGCGATTCGGTTTCTTCAATGGCTTTCACCAGAGTTGCATCTTTGCAGGCTTTGACAACATTTCTCAGATCCATCTGCGTGTGTTCAGACTTAAAATGCTGCACAATTCCATTCTGTGTGAATGGTCTCTCATTTTTGTTGATGCATGAACAACAAATAACTTTGTTTTCAGCCAAAAATGACCAAAACTTTCTCTCAAACTTCTCTTCCGAATCTGCCGCCATGTTTCTGTTTGTTTACAAGTGGAACTGGAGTAGTAATCTGCAGCGACTTCCTGTGTGCTGAGGCACTCATTTCGTTTTCAGCTTATTAAGTATTTTTATATATAATGCACTTTGGGGATTCCTTCTATCACATAAAATGTTCTTTTAAGACATATTACATGACAAAAACACCCAACATGAAAAATTATGGCTAGTTAAATCATCGATAGTTTGACCCAGTTTAGGGAGGGGAGAGGGGGCCACCAATATCAGGAGTCCCTCTGACACTGCGTGTCATCGGCCATATCCACTAGAGGGACTCATGGAGTCTGCTCTTAACCTAGGAATATTTTTTCTGATTGAATTGACCCAAGTGCTAACAACTGGCTAATCACAATGCCTCTAACAATGAGCCAATTCTAATTAAAGACAAGGAAATCCTTTAAGGGCCCCCTTGGTCAACTGACTTAACTGGATCATATGTAGGTCATTCTGGGCTGCTGAATTTCTCATTGAGGTTCTGGCCTTCTGCAGCACTTTCAACAGGAATAACAAGATGCTAAGGATGCTATTTGAGCAGGTAATGATTCAAAACGTTGTCAAATATTGTTAGAAACTTGTGCTAGCCAGATTAATTATTTTCTCTACATAATATTGTCATGGGAAGCCCACAAGTTACCCTTCTTGATTTGAGTGATCTGCTTGTGAGCAACCTTGTCACTATTATAAGAGGTGAGTGAGCGTCATGCCAGAAATTGCCCCAACCACCAGAAATTACCCCACCCCAACCCAGCGGCTGTCACCTGTGCTTTGAGGTCCATTTTGGCATTGCACATTCATGTTCTCAGGCTCTATGATGTGTCTCCTCTCCATCGCAACTTACTAACAGCTTTTGTTTTTCAAAAAAGAAAGCTCTGAACTTTCTGAATGCCCCGCATACTCAATCATTGTGACGGTACAAGATCAACCAGCTCTGGGATTTTGTGAGAAGCATTATGCAGCACTGCCCTGCTCCTATTGGAAGCAGCGCCTACTTATAGCATCAAAATTTAGTCAGGGTCACTGAGTAACAATATCACGAGCTGTTGTGTGAAGTAATATCACCCTTCGAGCTTGAGTGATATTAATTCACACAACAGCTTGTGATATTGTTACGAAGTTCCCTGACAAGTGACTGTTTTTATCACCTGCATGGTTTTAACTAAAACAAATAATCATAAAGAGAGACTAGTTTCTGCTATTACAAACAATCATCATGTCGACATAAAAATCCCAATCCCCCAAAATCCCATTGTTTGCTTTAGAAGTCATCAGGCGAATGCAACCATACATATATAGATTGATGTATCTTAATTTAGTTGACCTTATTATTTTTCATGTTTCTTTCCAGATGCATTACTGGCAATTGTACCAGTTACGTTGATTCTTATTGTAGCCTTCTGCACTTACGTCTGCATCAAGAGGTGAGTCTCATGGTTGGTTGTTGTAGATACTTGTGCTAATTTTTATCTAATGGTTAGCCTCTTAAGGAGCCTCCTCTCTAATATAGACACTTGTATAGAACTTTGAAGTGAGTTTTATTCAAGCTCTTTTAATTCATGAGGGAAATATTGCATTTGGTTGAATAACTGCAAAGTAAAGTCGAGGCTGTGACAAACATAACTGCTTAGGACTACTTTAGAAAAGAGTCATCTAATTCAATCTTTCCAGAGGACAATGCAGCAAGTGCCGACCGAACCAGCATGCTGAAATTACACTGCCAAGAAGTAGTGAGGGAGGAAGTGGAAGAACTGAGGGCCAGCTGGAAGGTATATATTATATAAATATTAGATGGGAAGGAGTTCAATATAGAGTTATTTAAAAGATTAAAGAATGCTGTACTTCCAAAAAATACTGTTATAATTGGCGAAAAATAAGGTGAAAATTGGCTATAATTGGCCCAAATAAGGCCTATTCTTTGGAGGGCGATTTGACATCGGAAGCATCAAAATAAAAATTGCCAACGTATACCATTTAATTGGAAAGCTGAGAAAATTAACTTGAACATGGTATACGTTGGCAAATTTCTTGTCTTAACGCACATGAGATTACACAAGGCCCTAGACTATTTGGTCAAGATGATAAGATCCATGCAGCTGCAGGTTTACTTAGGCCTACGCTGTATACAAATGTCTAAACCCTCTAAGCAGCCTGCCTATATCCTCATTGCTGAGTTCTCCTCCTCTCCTAATTAGCGTACCAAGTACATAAATACAGGGGGTAAAGCCAGTCATCAATCCATTCATCCAGGCTGCTTATACACCTTGGATAAATTCATAACTTCCCCCAAAAGTTACTAGACAAATACAATATTGTCTCATGTTAATGAAATTAATTCCCCGATACAATGTAATAAAAAATCTGTCCTATGCCTTCTCCCTTTGTTTTACATGGCGGGCCTTTGCACTCAAAAGTGTGCTACCACCTTGTGACATATTTCTTAAATTTCCACCAAAATTCATGTAATGCACTTTCTTAATGTTTAAAGTTGAGAAATTCAGGTCCTTTTTGAATAACATTTTCTGACATGCTGCTGTCTATCAAATATTCTAATATAGGACAACTCAGTTTCAGAAACTCTGAATATCTGTGAAGGCATGAAAGTTAAAAGTTATGCCAGTGAGATAACCAGTGTTCATTTTGCTTTCAGTCTATTATGAACTCATGCCTGGCCTTGATATCCCTCACCCATCACCAAGGCCACACAATCAGCAGAGTGAGAGAGTCCCTCTGCCAAGGCCTGGCATTGATATTCCTCACCCTCTACCAAGGCCACACAATCAACTGAGTGAGAGAGTCCTTCCACCAAGGCCTGGCATTGATATTCCTCACCCTCCACCAAGGCCACACAATCTACTGAGTGATGTAGTCCCCCCACCAAGACCACACACTCGATGCCTGAGTGGCCCAGGCACTACACCAGAGGCTGATTTTCAATACAGCTACGCCACTGCCAGTGCAGCTCCACCAAGACCTGACACTGCATCTGTCGTTGGAGAATATCTTGCGCCACAAAGACCTGACCTTCCCCCTGAATTTGGAACATATCTAACACCGCCACAAGCTAATGTTTCACAACCCGACCTTCCCCCCGAATTCGGAACATATCTAACACCGCCACGAGCTAGTGATTCACAGCCGCAGGGTGGAGTATCAGATCCAGAGTCTCAACTCTACAGTTATGCCACTGCTACTTCAAATCAGCCAGGACATCTCACTAAACCTAAGAGCAGTGCAGGATATTTAACTCTAGAAGGCCCTGTTGCATCACCAAAACCCAACCTTCCCCCCGAATTCGGAACATACCTAACCCCACCACGAGCTGACATTTCACAACCACAGGGTGGTGCATCAGATCCAGAGTCTCAACTCTACAGTTACGCTACTGCTACTTCAGATGAACCAAGACATCTCACTAAACCTAAGAGTAGTACCACATTTTTAACACCACAAAGCCCACTAAGACCAACAAGACCTAACCTTCCACCTCAATTTGGAACATATCTTAACCCACCACAAGAAAACGTATCACAAACACAGTGTGGTGTATCACAAGCTGAGTCTCAAAGACATTTTGCCGAAGGCCGTCCTGCCAAACCTACGAGCGGTCCATCAGCATATTTAACAATGACAGGCCCTCCTGCCAAACCCAAGAGTGAAACATCGGCATATTTAACTATGACAGGCCGTCCTGCCAAACCCAAGAGTGAAACATCGGCATATTTAACTATGACAGGCCCTCCTGCCAAACCCAAGAGTGAAACATCGGCATATTTAACTATGACAGGCCCTCCTGCCAAACCCAAGAGTGAAACATCGGCATATTTAACTATGACAGGCCCTCCTACTGAACATGAGGGCGGAGCACCAGCACATTCAAAGAAGACAGGTGCTCCGGCCAAACCTGAGAGTGATGCAGTGCGTTTAACTGCTGTACGCAAAACCCATCAAAGGTACTTCTTGCAGATATAACATTACTCTCAATTCTCTTCTGTCCAGACTAATCTATAGATAATGGAGTGACTGAATAACTAAGAATAGTTATACAGTTATTCAATGGTTCTCTTGTCTTGCTATATGAAATCATTTGGCAAAATGTGTGGATGAGTTTCATAGAGCAGTATTTTTTGTAAGCCGATAAGAAATCATAATTTTGGGCTACTTCTAGAATTTTCCTTAAATTTCTTGAACTACTTTGAAGAGAAAAACGGTAATCTCACAATTTTAGTTCTTTTTCTAATTTAAGTGACCCACCTACTTAATGGATGACTTGTTTTGTGTAACTTTAATTTTTATACCAATAGATTAGGCTAAGATTCCTGAAGTCGTACACTTCGCTATTGTGGGCCTAACTTGAGTTGGACACTTTTAGTGAGTGCTTGCCTAACTGCACTGTAAATTTTGAATTTTGAGTCAGCTTAATTGATTGAGTGAGATGGTTGCACAATTCCATTGAGCCAAGATAGCTTGTTGTTTGCAAGTTATAAAAACATAAAGATTATCATAACTCAAAACAGCAAGCTATCATGGCTCAAACAAATTGTGCAACCGTCTCACTCAATCATTTGAGCTAACTCCGAATTTCAGAATTTACAGTGTGGGCTATTTGATACCTTTCACTTAAGACTTCCTTAATCTACTTAAAAGCACATTCATTAATATCTGTTAATTGTAAACTGCTTTCCCTGCCATTAAAAATAGGGCAGATTTACTGTTTTCAAAATTTTGTGTCTGTATTTCAGTAAATTTTAATACAATTTGAGGTATGTTATGGAAGCCTGCTGTAGAGTATTGCTACATCCAGTCAAATGGTAGTGAAGATCTATTGTTCGGTACATGACCAACACTTTTCGAAGAGTCCGGCTCCACATTACACAAATTAGCCATAAATGTTAATCAATTATAGCTTATCATCTTTGGTAAAGCCATTGTCCAATATCCCCTGCATTTCTTGGACATCTCATTCAATGGCACATTTTCCCAAACATTGATATACATCAATTAGTTTTCGTGTCAGTTGATATGGAACAGGAAGAAGTAATGGCCCGGGTCAGATTATTCATGTAACAAGCAATTTGTCAGAAAGGAGAGCACCTTCACAAATATCAATGAATTTAGGTGTCTGACTCAAGGAACTAACCTACATATTCCTTGTACTTAGAAAATTAAGGAAGATTGCTATAGACATCAATACTGTCCATGTATTTTTCCTTGCAGAACTGCAGAGAGTAGGATGTGATCATGAATCTGGAAATTGACATCTAACACCGGTCTGGATCCAGGCTTCAGCAGTTCTCGTGAGATTCGAATCGTTTTTTGATACACTTTTTTAAAATCTGAATTAATTACTCTTTTCAGAACTGTGTAAATCTGCCAAAACACCAATTCTGTACAACCGATCTTTGCAAAAATATGAATTTTACATAATTATAATTATTTGAATGAGGAAATTATCATGTACATTTTTCCGAAAAGTATTTGCAGGATGTCAGTATGATAGCCAAAGCTTTTTGATGTCTTTCATGATCTGAAATACTTTCAGTATCAGACATGAAGTATTAAACAGTGAAACAATTCTCAAATAAGGAAATCAATATTCATCATCGAATTTGGTGCCAATTAAATCAGTGATTGAAACAATTATCAAATGAGGAAATCAACAAAATTTTCATGATCAACTAATTAGTCTTTTGTAGATTGGTAGTTGAATATATCCTGGTGATGGTGATATCACACATGCACAGTATTATTTTCGTATTGCGTCGCACACCCATGATTTGACTCTGGGCAATCTAATTGAATCCATAAAATTTCAATATGAATTGTTATGATGTGACAGATCTCAATGTTATGATGTGACAGATCTCATTGTTATGACATGACATATCTTATTGTTATGATGTGACAGATCTCATTGTTATAATGTGACAGATCATATCTTGGGGAAGGGAAGAACAACTCACGAGGTTCCAGATGAATTGTTATGAAGTGACAGATCACATTGTTATGATGTGACAGATCTTATTGTTATGAAGCCACATATCTCATTGTTATGATATGACAGATCTTATTGTTGTGATGTGACATATCTCATTGTCATGATGTGTCAGATCTTATTGTTATGATGTGACAGATCTCATTGTTATAATGTGACAGATCATATTGTGGGGAAGGGAAGAACAACTCCCGAGGTTCCAGATGAATTGTTGTGATGTGACAGATCTCATTGTTATGAAGTGACAGATCACATTGTTATGATGTGACAGATATTATTGTTATGAAGTGACATATCTCATTTTTATGATGTGACAGATCTTATTGTTTTGATGTGACAGATCTCAGTGTTATGATGCGACAGGTCTCATTGTTATGATTAGACAGATCTTATTGTTTTGATGTGACAGATCTCACTGGTGTAATGTGACAGACGTTATTGTTATGATGTGACAGATCTTATTGTTATAGTGTGACAGATCTTATTGTGGGAAGAACAACTCACTTATGAAGTAAAAAGTGTATTTATTTTGATAAAATTGAAATAGTTAACATCGTGTGACTGTAATTGAAATAATTTTCATCAGTAAATAAGAAAGTGGGAACGTTAAACCGATTGCACTCAGTGTGAACATCACTGACCTTGTCAAAGATGTGAATCAAAGTGAGCAATTGTGGAAATGGAAAGGACTCACATGAAACTTTTTTCTAAACATGAAAATGCTTGTGAAAAATGTTTTAGCATTCATTATTATCAGTATCATTGATCATGTCAAAGCCATGAATCAAATTGCCCTATAATAGAAAATAGTTCTTGACTTGTGGAAAACTTCTGCTTAAGATAAACAGTGGAATGTCTGCGACTCTGCATAACTGTTTCAACATTCAACATTGGGCTGTTCAGCAGTATTAAATTTAAGTGTGTACAGTAAAACATAGTTACTTTTGCCATTACAGACTAATTTTGCCATTGAGGAAGAATATATAATATATAAATTGCGCTATTTCTCATAAACATTTACCCTTAAAAAAAAATTTGACGGATTGTTATGATAACTAATGCATATTTGGACAAAGAAATGTGATTTTTTTGGAAGAATTTTCTGGGGATTGGATTATCTTCACTTTTAACAATCTAGCTGAGAAAGTTTGCCAAAATATTGTGCCGAAACAAGCTGCTGTATCTGCGGATATGATGAAAATGTATTTTGATCTTCTTAGTGAAAGTCTGAAAGATGTGCCACTTGCAAATATAATCAATTTTTATGAGACGAATCTCAGTGGAGGAAAAATATGCATTTTGTTGAGGTACCAAATATCCTGGACGCACAACACATTGCAGTAAGAGTGCTACCCAGTCTAGTGAAACTGAGAACTGCATGCTGCTGCCACCTGGCACAAAAGTTGATTTCCTATGCTACAGCATTGCTGTCCCAAGAAATAGTTCCAATTTCATTGCACATTCACAAAATTTCTATTCAACATTGATGTATACCAGAGTAAGACTCGGCAATCACATTCTCTAAGGAAGTAGACAAGGCCATCAGCACACTCAGAAACAGCCTCGGTGTCTTCCAGACAAAATTGTGTGTCTTCCTCTGGTCGAAAATAGGTGGACGCTCGCAGGAGCTCGCTGAATAGCACACTAGTCACTAGGTGGCAACACAAGACAGCATATGTTCTGATTTGTGGCAATGCAAGAGCAGTCCACTTGTAGACAGAAGCTAATCATATTCTGGGAGACTTAAACTCAAGGATATTTGGACTATATGACGACATATCTGAGGGGAAACTGCTACACACTTGGTAGAGCAGCAGGAGCACACAATCTCTGATTGGCTATACTTTCTACTGCCGCCCCAATTCATCAGAAAAAATTTCAACCATCTCACAGCCTAAAGAATACAAACAAGCAAGGGATATGAAGACCTAACATAGCGTGGAACAACTGGAATGCAGCATCTGAGAGGGATAAGAAGTTGACAGAGACCCTGTAAAATACAGACACAGACAATAGACCAACCATCAAGACATAGAGAGGGCCACCCCATAACCCTGGATGACTTGGTCGATAAATTCATGCAAGGTACAGCCACAAGCAACAGACTGACCTACAAGACATAGAGAGGGCCAGCGCTCAACCCTGGATGACTTGGGAGATAAAAACCCTGCAAGGTACAGACACAAGCAATAGACCATCCTACAAGACATAGAGAGGGCCAGCGCTCAACCCTGGATGACTTGGTTGATAAAAACCCTGCAAGGTACAGACACAAGAAACAGACCGACCTACCAGACATGGAGAGGGCAAGCGCACAACCCTGGATGACTTGGTTGATAAAAACCCTGCAAGGTACAGACACAAGAAACAGACCGACCTACAAGACATGGAGAGGGCAAGCGCACAACCCTGGATGACTTGGTTGATAAAAACCCTGCAAGGTACAGACACAAGAAACAGACCGACCTACAAGACATGTAGAGGGCAAGCGCACAACCCTGGATGACTTGGTTGATAAAAACCCTGCAAGGTACAGACACAAGAAACAGACCGACCTACAAGACATAGAGAGGGCCAGAGCACAACCCTTGATAACTTGGGTGATAAAAACCCTGCAAGGTACAAACACAAGCAATAGACTGACCTACAAGACATAGAGAGGGCCAGCGCTCACCCCTGGATGACTTTGGTGATAAAAACCCTGCAAGGTGCAGACACAAGCAACAGACTGACCTACAAGACATAGAGAGGGCCAGCGCTCAACCCTGGATGACTTGGTTGATAAAAACCCTGCAAGATACAAACACAAGCAATAGACCATCCTACAAGACATAGAGAGGGCCAGCACTCAACCCTGGATGACTTTGTTGATAAAAACCCTGCAAGGTACAGACACAAGCAATAGACCATCCTACAAGACATAGAGAGGGCCAGCACTCAACCCTGGATGACTTTGGTGATAAAAACCCTGCAAGGTACAGACACAAGCAACAGACTGACCTACAAGACATAGAGAGGGCCAGCGCTCACCCCTGGATGACTTTGGTGATAAAAACCCTGCAAGGTACAGACACAAGCAATAGACTGACCTACAAGACATAGAGAGGGCCAGCGCTCAACCCTGGATGACTTGGTTGATAAAAACCCTGCAAGGTACAGACACAAGCAATAGACTGACCTACAAGACATAGAGAGGGCCAGCGCTCACCCCTGGATGACTTTGGTGATAAAAACCCTGCAAGGTACAGACACAAGCAACAGACTGACCTACAAGACATAGAGAGGGCCAGCGCTCAACCCTGGATGACTTGGTTGATAAAAACCCTGCAAGATACGGACACAAGCAATAGACTGACCTACAAGACATAGAGAGGGCCAGCGCTCAACCCTGGATGACTTGGTTGATAAAAACCCTGCAAGGTACAGACACAAGCAATACACTGACCTACAAGACATAGAGAGGGCAAGCGCTCAACCCTGGATGACTTGGTTGATAAAAACCCTGCAAGGTACAGACACAAGCAGCAGACCGACCTACGCGTACAAGACATAGAGAGGGCCGGTGCTCAACCCTGGATGACTTGGTTGATAAAAACCCTGCAAGGTACAGACACAAGCAATAGACTGACCTACAAGACATAGAGAGGGCCACCCCACAACCCTGGACAACTTGGTTGATAAAAACCCTGCAAGGTACAGACACAAGCAATAGACCATCCTACATGACATAGAGAGGGCCACCCCACAACCCTGGACAACTTTGGTGATAAAAACCCTGCAAGGTGCAGACACAAGCAACAGACTGACCTACAAGACATAGAGAGGGCCGGTGCTCAACCCTGGATGACTTGGTTGATAAAAACCCTGCAAGGTACAGACACAAGCAATAGACTGACCTACAAGACATAGAGAGGGCCAGCGCTCAACCCTGGATGACTTGGTTGATAAAACCCTGCAAGGTACAGACACAAGCAATAGACTGACCTACAAGGCATAGAGAGGGCCAGCGCTCACCCCTGGATGACTTTGGTGATAAAAACCCTGCAAGGTACAGACACAAGCAATAGACTGACCTACAAGACATAGAGAGGGCCAGAGCACAACCCTGGATGACCTTGTACTGACTTCAGGCACAGGTGGCGTCAAGGAAGTGACATTATGGTGACCCATGGGAAAAATTAACCGCTTGGAAATATTGACCCCTGGGAAAGAGTGACCCCTCGGGAAGAGTGACCAGATCAGTATCAATGTTGACACAAGAATAAAAGTGAACAAAGATGGAAGATCAAGCTCACAGAACAAAATTAATGAAATGGATTCCCTGAAGTTGGGACTGAGCGTTGAAGAAATCTTCATATACAAATGGCCTTAAATGAAATACTTTGAGAAGGGGCACATCAATCATCTTCGAAGCAGAGACAGTTGACACAATAAAAACAACAGAAGAGCGTTGAAATCTCATGCGGTTCTGGTTAAGCCCTCAAAAATCTTTAAACACTTGCTCTGGCGGGCTGCTGTTGTTGTTGCTGCTGTCACTGCAGCAGGACATTAAATTATTAAAACTTTGTGGAAAATGTGCATTTTACTTTAAATCAGCAGATGGTTGTTATAAAGTGAACAGGGGGGGGGGTTGGTCTAGTGGTAGCGTGCTGGACTGCCAATCGCTGTGTCTAGGGTTTGAATCCAGCTCTTGCCGGGTCACCTCGGCCTATGATGGACGGCTGTTTCAATCATCCTTCACCTCATTGCTGTGTCCTCCTTCTGTCCTCATTAGCCTACCAAGTGCATAAATAAAGGACGTAAAGCCCCAATCATCCATCTGTCCATCATAAAAGTGGACCAAAAGTTTTTGAGCACAAGTCAAATTAAAAGTTAAGACTGTATTCAAAGTTTTAATGACGTCTATAGGTGACCTAGCAAGAAGGATACCCAAATTGCAATGGAGGTCTCAAGCACTAAATGTACTTTCCTGTGTTGACCTGCCATTTCCTAGTCATTCTGTTCAACACTGTTCAAATTTGATTATCAAGGATTGTATGATTTGAAAAATCTAAGTGCTTGTGGGAGGGAAGTCCAAAATATGCTCAATACTCAAATCAGTCAAAAATCAGTCATATTTCTTAGTGAACCGGAGGACTATGACAGATTATCAAGTATGTACACGCAGCTAGGTTCAGTCTAATTTAAATTACATGCATAGGCCCTATGAGGATGATTGTGTAATTCAGGGCCAAAAGCCCCAGCCAAAATGGAAGTGTAGTCCCTGTAGCCAATTTCTGCAAAATCTCTTTATTTAAAAAAAGAGGAAGGTTTTGTAAATGGAAGCTTTGATGATATTTGATGATTATTAATCAAATGGTTTATATTATTAGGGGCTTTCCATAGGAGATTCAGATAATTTAATTGATAACGCTCTGCGTAGTTTGAATGAGGGGATAAATCACAGAAACTGAAATGACTGTTTATATTATGAAAAAATGTATCTGTATGTATATATTGATATTTGAAAGAATGATTTTTATAATATCTGTGTAGATAATGTTTGTATTATCATGTGATACGTTGTCCATACATAATACATTGTATGTTTATCAAGAAGAAATTGTAGACTGTACTTTTCATTAAACAAGTTTGTATATCATATTTTTATATCTTTTGAAGAGAAATATTGGTATACTATCTGTATTGATAATGTTTTATTTATTAGGTAAATGATGTCCATGTATAATATATTGTATCTTTGTTGTAGACAGTATTTTTTATGAAATAAGTTTGTATATATATATATATATCTTTTGAAAATAGATATTTTGTATAATATCCGTAAATTCCGTATTTTTTAAAGGAATGAGTCTGTAAATGGGCGGTTAGAAATAACACGTGAAAGTGTTCTTCCTCCTGCTGGTCAGGACGGGTTCTCTCTCTGGTCAGGACGGGTTCTCTCTCTGGTCAGGACGAGTCCTCTCTCATTTTTGTTGAGTTGGGTTCAGACCAGGATGTTGGTGTGACCTCAAACAGGCATTGTGCAAATTCAATTAAAACTTTGTCAGTTAATGCAGTGGGGGATCCAGGGGAGGGGGCCACTGAGATGGAAATGAAATTATGGACAAAATATGAAAAAATGTTGGCCTTTAAAATGCCGAAACAATGCCCATGCAGGCCCGTAAATGCAGAAAGGATGCCCGGGCCCCCTCTAAAATTCCCTGTTTGGATCTGCCACTGTAATGAGGAATTTAATGAAATCAATGAATTGTAAGAGGGAAGTTTAATGGTTTAATAGTACAACAGGTATCATTATGTTCAATTATCCTAAAATAAATTAAAATCCGGATGATCTTTTAATCAAATTAAGCTTTAGTTGTTCAAAGGGAGTTCTGATGATAATAACTCCAACAGGATTTGTTCAATTTTATTCTGATAAAATGTCATATTATGAATTTACAAAATCCGTTTTTTAAATCAAATTAAGCCTTGCTATAGAAAGTTCTGATTATTTTTCACATGACATGGATAAGGGATTTCCCAAAGCGGAGAGAGATAACTTAATTAAAAACTGATTAATTAGCTTTAATCCCGGGGCTTTAATGAAGGGTACACTTTTGAAATGGAACTATTATGTCAAATTATGAAATTAAAACTTCCCTTTTTATTGTAGCTTTATGACGACAATCAATTTCAACTGTAGGCGTAATTGAAGTGATAGAGTGGTTTTACTCAAATTTGTGTGAACTTTGATGTTATGTCTCTGTAATTTGTAACCGAGTGATAACACAATAATGATTTTCATAATTCAGGTATTATTTTTGTCATCAAACAAGCCTCCTGGTGTTGAGTAACAGAATATCAAATAAAGATCAATTGTACAATAAATTGTATCATGTATGAACTTGTCGATACTCTTGATATTTGTGATGTGTTTGATATTCTTCGTACTTTTGACATTCTGCATACTTTTGATATTCTTGATACTTTTGATATTCTTCATACTTTGATATTCTTCATACTTTTGATATTCTTCATACTTTTGACATTCTTCATACTTTTGATATTCTTGTTTGAATAAAATGTGTTCTAATCTCCAAAACTGCAATTTGTCATCGATTCTGTTGTGTTATTGATTTAAGCAGTAACATCTTTGAAGTTGGAATTATAAATAGCCAAAAGTAGAGCACACTGCGATATAAAAAGTGGACTCTTAGATAAAATTAGTCTTTTTATTTTGAGCAAAAACATCAAGATCAGAGACACAACTCAAATACAGGCCTATACTAAGTTAAATATTATAAAATCCAAAGCACATAAGATAACAGTAGTAAATGATTAAGGGGTGACCATTTAATTTCCAGGGAGGTTTGGAGTTTTCCTTGGTGGGAAATGACTTAATTCACAGTAACAGCAGTAGTAATTATTTATCTCGAGCACACAAAGTTGCCAAATATTCATTCCTAAATCCAGCAACACCTTGTTAAAAAATACCCCTAGCAAACATTTTTATTTGAAGACTGGTCAAAAAGAATTTATTTCACCAAAACTGAGCACTGTGAGCAGGAAATGATTTATTAAACAAAAACTCCACCCCCCCCCCTTGATATAAAATGGTCGCTCCCTGATTGGCTGTCAGCTGCTGTTAATACTGGTGTCTCCCAGGGGGGGAGGGGGCAGGCCTATGTCATTTTTTGGCATCTGTAGGCCACAGTCACCACATATATATGTACAACTTCTTTTTTAATGTCAGTGGTCTAGAGCAGAGGAGGGGGGTGTTATAACCCAGTGGCATATTTAGGGGGGGGGCCATTGGGTCATACCCCCCCCAGGCCCAAAATTAACATGGGAAAGATAGCAAAAGCCGCTAAACGTCCCATATTGACCCAATGTCATGACCCCCCCTTAGGCAATTTCTAGATGTACACCCCTGTTAGGACCCCCTATACAACACCCTCCCCCCCCGCTGGATCTGCCACTGATGCTGGGCTAGGTCTGGCTGGTGTCCACAGCCACATGATGACTCTTAATTCTGTTATCTGATTAGATAAAAATCAATCCATTTCCAAAAGGCAATATTGTGACGTAATACAATCCATGCCACTCTGGACACTGGATGTGGACCACTATCAGTGAGGGTCAAGTGGAATCATGGATTTCCACCAGGGGCAGCACCTTCCTGTAAAAGGTTCCATTTTGGACCCAATAGGAATATAAACCAAGCACGACCACAAGGGGGCTTTACTGAGCCCTGAGATTCCTTGCTGCAAAGTCCAACGGCAAAATGTTGCTCAATTTGCCACCAGGCCCAGGGGCATATACCTATATTTTTTTGAGGGAGGGAATGATTTAAGCTAATTTAATGCACAAAGCCTAACCAAACAAAGATTGCGTAGCAGGGGATTTCTTGGGGGAGGGTGCAGCCCCCATCCCCAGAAATTTGTAGTTTTGAATTTATGTGTGGGTATCATCTACCGGCAATGTTGGCTCTGTTGGAATCCTTTTGCCTTTCAACGAGAGGTGTTGTTGACCTTGCCAAAGAGTCTGACTTAATGAGTGACTGTTGTTTGGGTCAGCTGGCCGTTATTGTCTCAAGACAACGGTTCATAAGAAAGGTGTGTTGATGTCTGTAGGGGAGACCGGGGCACCTTGGACCTCGGGGCAAGTTTGACCATTGCGAATATCTTATTTATAAAACATGAGCAGTTATCCAAATCCCCGATGAAGAGACCTTTAGTGGTATGCCTTTTAGCCAAAAAATTTCATGAGCATTGAAGGAAAAGTGTGAGTTCTATTTCAGGTTTCCTGATTTTCGGCATAAAAAGTGATTTTTTCAAGTCTCGATGGTGAGGTTACCCTTCTTGGAATATGGGGGATTCGGTCAGACAAGTCTCATAAATTTGTAACTATCGCCACTTTAGTAAAGTTTGATATAAGTTTCCCAAGTTCACATTCGACCTTGTCAGTGAGGCATGCACATTTTCATAAGAGGTTGGGACGGGGAAGGTTGGACCAGCATGGCCGGGGCACGTTGGACCATTATAAACTGGATTGACTCACAAAAAAGTATCGGCAAAATACCAGCTGTGTAATTTTTAACATTAATAGAGCACCTAAGTCATTCATGTACAATACGAGGAAAAAATCAATTCAGTTGGCTAATCTTCCAGCCCTTCTAGCTGAAACAAGACTTATTAAAATTATCTGAGTAAATATTCCGATATAATCATTCTGGAATGACACACAAGTGTGTGTTGTGATCTGTGAGAATAAAATGTGGTGTTTGCTCACTTTCTTCTATTTTCCTAGACTTTTATTCCTTGGTCCAACGTGCCCCACATGGTGGTCCAACGTGCCCCGGACTCAGGGCACGTTGGACCACAAAAAAAAAAATTTGAAACTCATTTTTCTCCCCAACTATAGAAGGTAGATCAACTTGGTCTGTCATAAGGGTAGAGTAGATATTCAGAAGTCAGTCAGTAGAAAGATTTTTCCAATATTTAAAGAAATTTTTGATTGATAGCCAACAAACAAAAAAGCGGTCCAACGTGCCCCAATCTCCCCTACTGATATCCACTGGGGGATTAACAACTAGGATGACACAAAGTCACTTACTATTAGCAGTATTAGGCCTAGAGGCCAGCAAATGGGCAGGATTATCACTAGCTGTTAGACAAAGGATTTCATTTTTCATTTTGCAAACAAACCAGATGATATATCATCAGCTGGGCTCACCTGCCTATAATGCCTGTCCCAGTGCCCAAATGGAGTAAGTGTCAGTTAGATACTGGTTTATCCGATGGTACAAGTATCTTGGTGATGTCTAACACAAATTTAACGCAAGAAGAATAAGTCATAACCTGTCCTGCACGAGAAACACAAATTAAGACTAGCTACTTGGGCAAGTCTTGGTGGTGTTGCCAGTAATTTTCAATTAGTAATGGCTGGCAGTGAATGACCAGATATTGACAGTGTGTGCCAGCTCACTTTTTGATTGGCGTACTCTCAACCAAATTATGAAAGAATTAGACCTTGGCAGATTGCACACAACATTGTTTGGTTCCTCTTAAATTTTGCCCTTGAATGCACCCATCATGCATGACCTTGTATTCAAACCACCAAATGGTTAGACTATTAAAATGATCATCTCATCGGACTTTGTAGAACTGCCGCTGAACATTTATCTTCTGCAGTGAAAAAAACCAAGTTATTAAATATAAAAATAACTTTATTTAGCAAATCATGCTGGAATGCTTAAGAGCAATTATAGGAGCAATGAATAATTCTTTCCTCTATGCATGGAATCTAAAGTTTTCTCCAGATTCTGAGCTGTTTTAGAAGAAGGCGGAGTGCATTGATAAAATTTGCCTGATTCAGAGGTTGTATCTGGCATATCTGTATCTGGTATATTTAGTAGTGGTAAGCAGGGTATCCGGCATATGGGTATCCGGCATATCCGTGGCCATAGGCGTAGGGGTATCCGGCATATCCGGCATATCCGTGACCTCTGTATCCGCTGCGGACAAATTCATGCTGGGCGAGACTCTTCTCCAGCTTGTTGTCGGTGGGCTCCAGGTAGCTTGGGTAGTAGCTGAAAGGGAAGATGACGAGATATCATGAATAATGTATCATAAAACACTTTGGAATTAGGGCTTTAAAATTTGTTGAAGGCTTAAACGCTTACCTAGCAATGGTAGATCAACAACTGTAAGGGGGCCACCACTTAATCTTACGGGGTGGAGGGGAGGGCTTGGGAGTTTTTTAAAATAAATAATTTCTCCTCAGTTTTGGTGAAATAAATAAATTTTGTTTTGGCAGTCTTGAAATAAATAATTTATTTCTGTAGGGGGCATTTCTTAATAAGGTGTGCTTGATTTGGGAATGAATATTAGGGGACTTCACATGTATGAAATAAATAGTTATGGTCTGCTTCACCGTGAAATAAATAATTTCCTGCCGAGGAAACTCCAAATCCCCCTGATCATTAAATGGTCACCCCTAAAACAAAAGACAATGTAGGACATGTATGTATGTATAGCCTATTGTATTGTTCTTCAGGAATATTAAGGAGAAAGCTCTTCAGTCATAATCTTTAGTGCCATCACCATAAGCCATCAGATAATCATATACTCTTACAATCTTACCATTAAAATAATCACCTTGTATTTGGAGGCTACAAAAAACTTACCTAACACCTGCCCCCCCCCTGCCCTAGGCCACTGACATTTAACTTACCAGCTGCACAGCAACTATCCATCTATATCTATCTATCTATCTATCTATCTATCTATCTATCTATCTATCTATCTATCTATCTATCTATCTATCTATCTATCTATCTTTTATATCATGTGTCAATAACATATTGCCATTGATCTATCAATCTATCTACTTAAATTTGTATCTGTCAATAAAAAAAAATCTATCTATTCATCTATCTATATCTAACAAAGACAGACATCCACAGACAGGCAGACAGACAGACAGAACTTACCCTGAAGCCAGAGCAGCAACAACACAGGCGAAGATAACAAGCACAGCGAAGACCTTCATGCTGATTGGTTGAGAGGTGAACTGAGCATCTGACCAATAACGGTGCCTTATATACTGACCTCTATGACATCACAACGCCTCATTGATATTCGGGTCTGTTGTATGCAAATGAGTGCACGGTGTGTCCATTGGATCACAATAAGATATATTTCACTCCATAATATATTCAAAGAGTGTTGATAATCAATCCAAACACATACTGGTACATTGGAATCAATTTTATGTCATCAATTTTATGACTGACAGGTACATGGAGAACATGACAGTCATAAAATTCTACACCATGCCTATACAGTGCTCAGGCTGTGATCATTGGCCATTGATAAAATTAGGGCCTTTTTCACATATGCATCTTTGGTCAAAAGAAAATTAAAATGCTAGGTTTTTTATGGTTCATTACACCGACAAAGTCAGTCTCAACAGATTTTACAACAAAATGACACTCTTGGCAGGCCTATTCGACCATGAGCCTTTCTCAACTCCCCGTGGAGTATGCAGCCAGGCAGCCGTTTTCAGCCCACGCAATGCTGAGTCACTCCACAATCGCCATCACTGCCTGTAGCCAAGTACCCATTTACACCTGGGTTGAGTCAAGCAAAGAGTTACGGAGGATCAGTTCCTCCATGCCATGGCTGAAAGATAGTCAACTCAGTTTATGTAGTTGAATGGGAAGCCCCGTATATTTATTAATAGATCGTGACGTCATTACGTTGCAGCAATACGGATTCACTTTAGGTAAACGGAACGGTACATGAAACGGCAATACATTACATTACCCCTTTGTTAGTTAAATTTTACCTTTACTATCAATAAAGTTGAAATTTGATATACCTTTTACATAGTGTTGAAATTGTTAAACTTTTACATAGTGTTGTAATTTTACTGAGAATTTTATAAAAATTACTTTACACAAATTTACTTTACCAGTAAATATATTTGGTAAAAGTTTACATTACCAGTAAGAATACTGAACAGGTACTTAACAATAAATTTGTTAACAATCACAAACTTTGTAGATTATACAAAATCTTGAACCTCAACGGTTGGTTCTTAGTTACCAATACTGATTACAGAATTGTGAAATTGTAACCTTAAAATTAATACTGTTGTAAATCACAGAACAATATAAACCATGAACAAGTAAACTTCATTACACTTTAAACATGTGTATGATTAACTCACTGAACATAATCATTCAACCTTTTAGGTTTACGCAGAGTCCTACTTGGTCTTTGCATGGAAGCTTGACCGCTATCTAATGGAGTGGAATCTAAAGTAGTAGGAACTGATGGAGTTGAATCAGTTGGAACTAACTCTGGCTCATAAGGAGTCGTACCACTTTGTAGGTCAGAGACTTGATCTCTGCTAAGATTAACTTTTTTGAAATGACTAGCATTTCTGGTCTTAATCTCAGAACCTCTTGCAGCTGTTATCATAGACTGCTTTCTACCTATGACCTTAAAAGGAATGGGTTGAAATAGTGGAACCAGTTTACCCTTCTTGAGAGTTTCTTTCATTAAAACTGCATCACCAATTCTAATTTCAGTTTCTTTGATGTTTCTTGTTCTTTCTGCGTTACGTTTCATTGTTTCTTTGGATCTATTATCCTTCTCTAAGAAATGTGGTCTAGGACCAACTTGAACAATTTCTGGCAATTGGGTCTTAAGAGTGTAGCCATTCAAGGCAGTGGCAGGAGCGACACCTGTTGAACTATGTGGCGTGGCCCTATAATTTCTAAGAAATCTGCATAACTCACGTTGCCAGTCTTTGTTTTCTACCTGAGCACACTTGACTACTTTGCCTAGTCCTTTCATAAAGCTTTCGGCTTGACCGTTTGCTTCAGGCCAATAAGGAGTCACAGTTTTGTGCCTAAATCCTAACTCTTTTGCAAAGTTAGCAAATTCAGAACTTTGGAATGGAGTACCATTATCTGATTTTACCACGTCTGGAATACCTCTAGAAGCAAATATCTTGTCAAATTTCAAGATGACAGGTTTGGCGGAGAGAGATTTGAGAACTTCAACTTCGGGAAATCTGCTATACTCATCTGCTACAACCATGAGATAATGTCCAGATGGCAATGGTCCAAAGAAATCAGTACATACACTTGACCAAGGTTTATCTGGTAACTTAGTCATTTGTAAGGGAGTACGGGGTTTGGAGTCATGAGTACATTTACATGGAATGCACGAGCTAATCTTGTCCTCAACTAACTGATCTAGACCTGGAAACCATACCTTTTCTCTGAGCAACATTTTGGTTTTGACGATACCTTGATGCCCGATATGTGCTAAGTCTACGACCTGTTTCTGTAAGAGTGGGGGAATGAGAATTCGCGAACCTCTCAATAAGATACCCTCTTGAGTTACACTCAATTCAGATTTGACTTTAGACAAAGATTGTAAGCAATTGAGATCAATGTCTGCGTTCCAATGAGTACTGTCATTGACTAGGTACCATTTACCCGATTTAATCAGTTCTTTCACTACAGTGAAAGTGGGGTCTCTAACCGAAACATCGGCTATTTCTTGCAGAGTCATTGCTGTGGGAACAGCATTGTGGGAGATGAACTTAAGATATTCTTCAGCTACGTCGGCTGATCTGTCATCATATTGACTCGCAATGGGATGCCGTGACAAGTAATCGGCAGGGTTTTCTTTGCCGGGGCATACTTGATGTCAGGCATGTAGGGCTGAAGGCGGAGTTGCCACCTTTCTAATCTAGTGGGAAGTTTATTTCCTGATTTGGAAAATATTCCTAGCAATGGTTTGTGGTCGGTCATTACGGTCACAGGCTTGCCGTAAATGTAGATGTGAAATCGCTCACATGACCACACAATACCAAGAGCTTCTCGCTCGAGTTGAGAGTAGCGTTGCTCGGTGTCTGTTAAAGATCTACTGGCGTAGGCGATAATTCTAGAATTTCCTTGATTATCCTTCTGACTCAACACTGCGCCTAATCCGACTGGGGATGCGTCGACCGAAATTTGGCTACCTAGATTTGTGTCAAAGTAGGCTAAGACGGGATCAGTCTGAAGCCATTGAACAATAGTGTCGAAAGCACTTTGTTGTTGGGTTGACCATTCAAATGACACATCTTTTCTAAGAAGTTTGCGCATGGGCGCCGTTAAAGTAGAAAAGTTGGGAACTAGTCTAGCACAAAAATTCAACATTCCGAGAAGACTTTGCACCTCCGATATGTTGGTAGGTGGAGCTAATTGAGACAGAGCTTCGACCTTGATAGGATCAGGTTGCATGCCAGCACCTGAAAAGATCATGCCATAGTACTTGACTGAATCAGTGTTGAACACACATTTTGGCAAATTGATAGTTAGACCTCTAGCTGATAGATTGTCTAAGACCTTGTTAAGAGCAATATCATGCTCGGCTTGAGTGCTTGCACCAATGATAACATCATCAGATATGTTCTTTGCTTGAGAAACATCAGCAATAGCATCTTCGATAGCTTTCTGAAAGATTTCGCTCGCACTGTTGAAACCAAAACTAAGACGCTTTGACCTGAATAGTCCTTTATGAGTAATGAACGTTGTCAGATCTCTACTCTCTGTGTCTAGTTCTAGCTGTAAGTAACCTTGGCGAAGCTCAATCTTACTGAAGATAGTACAATCTTTGAGGTGTTCAGATAGATCATCTAAAGTAGGCATAGGATGTCTTTCCCTAACAATAGCTTTGTTTGCCTCTTTCATGTCTACACATAACCTAACTGCACTAGGATCACTAGGTTTCGGCACTACTACGATGGGAGATACCCAGGTCGTGGGACCATCAGCCGGTTCAATAATGTCATTTTTCAACAATCGATCTAACTCTTTCTCTACAAGTGAACGAACATGGAAAGGAACTCGTCTACAGCGCTGAATAACTGCAGGATAAGATCTGTCAATGTGAAGTTTGAACTGCTTGTCTTTCATCTTGCCTATCCCTTTGACAAGATTTGGATAACTCTGACTAACACTTTCTGCTACTGTGCTAAGTGAATTCACGTTGTGAAGTGGTTTGTGAATTGTAATCATGCCTAGCAACTGGGAAGTTTTGACACCTAGAAGACAACCTGACTTTCCTGGTAAAACATACACAGTATCTCTAATCGACTGATTATTGTACGATATGTCAGTTACAAATTTGCCGATTGGCTTGAGCATATTTGAATTGTCACCGTAAGGGTTGATCTTACAATTTGTGTCACACAGAATCACATTGTTGAACAACTTCTGATAAGTAATGTGATCAATCACGTTACATGACGCGCCAGTATCTGCCATAGCTTTGAGAATTACATCACCAATTTTCACAGAGTACACAGGTGGATAGTCTACAATGTTTGAAGTTGAATTCTTGACAGAGAATTGACTTGACAGTTTGTTCACAGTTTCATTTGACACATTGTTCACAGTTTCATTTGACACATTGTTCGCAAAGTTTGCAGTGTTCATCACAAATTCAAGAGCATTTGCTTGAGCATTTGATTGATATGACACATTTGATGGAGCATTTGATACATTTGACTGAGCATTTGATACATTTGATTGAGCATTTGATACTGTTACACTGAGTGGGGTGTCGAGAAACAAATATTTAGATACCTGGAAACACGTCTTGTCTTCTTGAATTCGTCGTAGTAAGAGAGAGAGCGCCCGGTGCGCATGCGCCGCCTCGATCCTACTTCGGCTGCGTCCGGGATCACTCGTGCGTCTCCGCCGCCTTCCCGCCACACTCTTCCCTTTCTTATTTTTCGGTCGCTGTCCCGGGATCCGGATGATGGACTTGGAACTTCACGGGCACACCAGATGACTTGTCTGGAACGTCATGGGTTGACCGGGTCACCGGGGTGAAACTTCACGGGTTGGCCAGATGACTTGAATGGAACTCCACAGGTTGGCCAGATGACTTGAATGGAACTTCACAGGTTGGCCAGATGACTTGATGTGGAACTTCACAGGTCGGCCAGGTGACTTGATGTGGAACTTCGCAGGTCGGCCAGGTGACTTCCTCACTCGACTTCGGTAATGGTCTGACAAGAAGTGAGATAGACAGACATACATACATGTGCATTCTCACGAGATTCACCATTGTCCCTGGTGCCGTAAAGCACCGGGGTTGGCGATAACCACACATCACATAGACACATTACTGTACACTATCACATTCAAGTTAGACTTTGACACTGAATAATATTGACACAGATGAAAGTAGGCCTACTTTGGAGAGCTATTGAAATAGCAACTAAGGAAAACGCTATAAATTTGACAATAGTCCGGACGAATGAATCCTCGAATCCTTCCGACTAACAGCATGATGACAGGGATGCATGATAATAGACATAATGGTACATTGCTTAATTATATTACAGAGGCGGTTGGAACATTCCAACAGACAATGATAACATGACATTAATGATAACATGACGAATGAATGACAATAATGTCGACTCGATGACACACAATGAACTTTGCAGGGAGCCACGGACATGCTCATCCACAATAGTTCTAAATAAGACAAATACAATGAGCGCAACTCAGGCACCTGAAGCAACTACCGACTATATACATAACTCCCACAAAAGTGGTTCCCTACCACTCGTATATGTACAGAACATAAGAACTACTATAATAGTGTCACCAGAGTGGTCCAAAGTTGATAAGAGTATATAAGAACTACTACGAAACTACCACCAAAGTAGATAACTATACTGGAGGTATGTAAGAACTACTATAAAACTACCACCAGAAGTGTGTGTAACTTGAATATATACAAAAATTGACATGGTGACTGAAAATTGACATTGACTAACCCTACTTTCATCTACCACCAGAATGGCTAAACTATGACATAAAAATAATTCTCCCCTATCCTATACGACAGCCTCTCCCCCCTCTTCACAGGTCCGTTTCCGGGAGTCCGAAGAATCTATTGACATTCCGACGATTTGCTTCCAAAACCATCGCTGGGCATACTCCCTTGGCGGTCCCCACCCACTCGGCAATCCGTTGAAGATCTTGGCATGGGGACCGGGACAGAAATGGGAAATCTGTCTCCAGCACGATCTGATCCAGACGCAGGCCTCTTACCGCAGCATGGAGTGCGTCTCTGGCTTCCTCCGGGAGCTTGAGGGTCTTGGGACTGATGCTGAAGACGATGGTTGGAAAGTGGTCACGGAACTCGTCTCGTTCCTCGGCTGTTCCCATGAAGCAGTGAAGCATCACTGGGGTTGTGGGTAGCACGGTGGCCCTTAGGATGTCCAGGGCATCCAAGAAGGCACTGTTGCCTCTGCAACTCCGACAATGGAGGATGATTGGCATCTCAGCGGGCCGACATTCCATCAGGGTTGCCAGGTTGTTCTGTTGTGCCAGCCTCTGAGAGGGGGCTGGCCCACGGACATAGTCCAAACCCACCTCCCCGAGACCGACACAACGTGGATGCCTCAAAATCTCCCTCAGACGTCGAATGTTTCCGTCCGCGATCGTGAGTTGGGTGGGGTGAATTCCGGCAGTCGCGTAGATGCGAGGATCCTCGTTGACCTTCCGCTCAAACTTGTCCCAGTGGCAAGGGAACACAAAATTGGCAATGAGTGTTGAAATCCGCAAAGGTGCGTCCCAATTCGTCCCCTCGTAGGATGTCAGATCACTCTGATCAAGATGACAGTGGGCATCGGCGGTGTAAGCGATGCGGCGGAGACTCCTTCTGACGTTCGGATACCCTCGGCGCTCTCCCCTGGCCACTTCTGCCCGGACGTCTTCTCCGACATGGGGGAGGATGGATGTCAACACTTTAAAGTGCAGAAGACAGGACACACTTCGGGGGGGTGAGATGGCTAGGTCCTTGAAGGGAGTCTGGGGAAGCCTGCGCTCCTTCTCCCACAGCCACATGAACAATTTCTGCTGAAAGGAGAGATGTGCCCTCATCGCACTGGTCGGAAACCATCCGTTGGCCACCACGAGGTCCAGCAAAGACTCAAGGGACGAACATCCCAGGGCCTCCATCAGGACCTCGAGGAGGCCGTTGGCGAGTCTGACGAAGTCAGGGATGTCCTTGTCTTCCATACCAATTTGTCCACAGTCACGATGCGAGTATTGAGCAAAGGTGGCGGACTGGGAAGTCCCTCCACAGGTCCAGCATGCCCGGTTGGGTGACAACCACCATGGCACATGCGTTTCCTCGATGTGTCGTCTTAGTCGTCGGGATATGTAGGCGTCGCACAATACACAGTACTTATCCGCGGGCTTCTCCTCCTCTGGTCCCTTGACTTCCTCCGGGGGCGGCGTCGCTTCTTGGTTGGAGCCGACAACCAGGGTGTCGGAGTCGTCCAACTCCAGGTCGCTGCCCTGGAAGTCGAGCTCCAACTCCGGGGGTCCTTCCTGATCAGGATCAACGATCGAGGCCTCCAGGTATTGGTCCATGCTGCCAGCCTCCACCACAGTGATGATGCTGGCAGCATCCTCCTCATCGTCTTCCTCCTGGTCGTCAACGTCTGCCGCATACTCGTCCACGACGAAGAAATTGTAATCCATCCAGTCCGGGTTCTGAAGGGGTGTCACTACTATATATAGCACTTTGGACCCCTCTTGACCTTTCCGAACTTTGGGCCAAGAGCTAATTAGGACAAAGGCCAAATAACCGGGTCAAAGGTCTTGTAACTGGGTCAAAGGTCATGGATCTAGGTCAAAGGTCACAGATGGCCTTTATACACCCTCCGGACCCCTGTGACTTTTCCGAACTTTGGACCTAGAGCTAATTAGGACACAGGCCAATTAACTGGGTCAAAGGTCATGGATCTAGGTCAAGGTCACAGGTGGCCACCGGACTCCCCTTTCCGAACTTTGGATCAAGCTCACTAGGTCAATAGTAATTTAACTAGGTCTAGCAACCTCCGAGAGAATGACAAACAACGAGATTCATATTTCCCAATTTATTTCGTCATCAACATAGCCATAAGGCAAAGTGTCAAAGTTATCCAACAATATCCTTTTTGTGTATACCAGTCTAACATTTTTCCTCATTCTCCTATTGTATATCGCCCCTCGAATTTTGTCTCTTACGAATAAATCGTACGGAGGAAGTTTTATCTCATTCTCCTCAAAAATAATTTCCTTTATACTATCGAAATTTACGAATTGAGAATTCACTCTATTGATTGTCACTCCTTTAAATTTAGTCTTTTCTTTATCATCATTTTGTTTGTAGGCATATGATTTCGGTCCAGAGGAAATAAATTCTTTTATATATTTACCAGGGGGCAATTCATCAGTCAGTTCACCTAGATAGTCCCCTAAAACTGGCATAGGATCCCCTTCTTTGGCCTTAAATATGACAGAGTCAGTATCCATGTAGAGAACCCTCTCTCCCAGGAAATCGATCACATCATAAAGTTTGAGTCTAGCCCAGCATGTCGTAAAGCACGCTACTATTTCACTAATCTTCATATTGTCGGGTTCGAAGGTTGTCCGCGATTTGTACTCTACTGATAGGCATGCATCATTAATTTTATGTACTAGACAAATCTCTTTGGTTTGGTCGTTTACTAACAGTCTAAACTCTGTCGCGTCCGTTATGTAAGTACTTTTAGTTTGATTCGTCTTTTCCCCAAATTTTCCCCAGAAGCTGTTTAACGCTAATTTCGCTACTGCTCTAAGACCTGGATTGTGCCCAATGTTTTCTTTCACCAAATCTATTCCTTCTGCCGCTCGATAGCGTCTGATATATTCATCCTTGTCCTCTTCATCGCTAACCCATTCCGGGTATCCAGACGATTCTTGTTTTATTCTCAGGAAAGTATTGACGTACTCCGCAAAAAAATTGGAAGACTTTTTTTCCCAATTGTACACTTCGTAAATCTTTTGGATCGCGTAACCCTTTTCGATTGCCTTGTCAATTTCGGGAGTGCAGAATGTTCCAACTATTGCCCTATCCTCAACACTGCATTGACAAGGGTGCTGAGACTCTTGATCGGCACAAGTTCTACACAGAGGAAATTTCAACTTACCATTTGATCTGTATGGTAATACTGGGTGATAGAGAGTCCTTGGGGGTAATACTTTGACTTTAGCGATTCCGAAATATGATCTTAATGTATAATCAAAGTCCCTCGTTATTATCGTTGGATGTCCCGAAGGTAGATCCTTGTACTTGTTCACATATGGATAGAGAGAGGTAAAATCGTAATAAAATATCCTTTCTTCTTCCTTTGCCTCATAATGTAACTTGATAGCATTGACTCTTCCCCCGAAGAAGGCGTCTCTAATTTTTAGTCGCTCGGGGACATCTACTTCGTTTAAAAAATTAGCCAAACTCGGGTTAGTTCTGACCAACAAATCAAACTCGCATTCCCAGATGATCTTCAGGTCATTCACTTTAGTTTCCAAAAATTGACCTCTTTTCATGGTCCGATTGTATATTTCTTCCATAGTCTGACCTGTGTGAGGGTCTTTAGTGTTTCTGGCAGGAAAACACTTAGGACAAGCATGCCATCTGCACCCGTAAAACTCAAAAGCGACTGAATGGTGTCTGTCATAGCCGTCTACTCTGAAATTCCCTATCTTGTATTCCCCTACATTTCGCGCGTGCTCGATGAATACTCCAGTCCGAGCAGCAATGGATTCGAGCCATTGAATAGACTTGTAGCTATGATTAGACCTTGCCACATAACCCTGAGGGGGTACGTGAGCGATATCCGAATCTTTGAAAGTTTTTTTGGTAATTTCATTCGAAAGTAAAGGTTTCCCATCGCGATAGAAATTTCCTCCCTTCTTCTCTATTGTTGTTTCTCGACCATCTCGTTCCACAGCCTCATACCTCTCCTTAAGAAAGTTTTGCCTATATATCTGCATACAAGTTGACGCTATGGTAACTTGAGAGAAAGGGTCAACGTTTTGAACATCAGTCTCCGTCTGAACTGATGTTACTTCTCGAATCAAATTTTGAAATTTCAGGCACGCTTCTCTAAGGATATTTACATCATTTCTGCAGTAAGAAAGCATGTCCGCGTGCATGTCATAGGGGCCTGTCATCGAATCGTACCATCCCATGTCTAGGCCTTCTCCGTAATACCTTACGTCTGGATAATTAGGAAAAAATCTCTTATCGAAATTCTTTGCGGTATTAAATTTGTGAGGGAAATCCCCTTTTTTCAAACCGGCAGATAAACCCAATGTTTTTGGTAACTTACTAAGGGCCATAGGGAGGAAACTGAAAGAGTCTACAAATCTGATGTCTAAGGATTCGTACACTCGCATATACATAATCTTAGATCCAGCCCATGTCACTTGAGGGTACATTCCGTTGTTCAGCAAGTAATTTAAAATAAACACGTAGTCATACCCCCTTCCATTATGTCCGATACAAGTCGCCCCTTTATGCTTTTTGTTGAACAGCCATTTTCCAAATTGATCCACAGTATTAAATCCTTTGAACACCACCTCCTTCTTGAAGCAGTCCGGACAGGTTTCTCCTTCCTCGTGACACAAACATTGCATCCCGCACGAATGACAATGGGTTTTATCGTTCTTGCAGGAGTTACAAGAGGATTGAGCGACTACCATGTTAGGCAAATGCCGTTTGAGACCGCATTGCCATGTTTTACAGTTTCTACACTTTCTGCAGGAAGAGCAAGTGTAATCATCAGTACAATCTTGACAGCCTTCTCTTCTCCTGCATAAGTAACCTCGACCGCACTGAGATATTTCGTCCTGAGTCGATTCGAAGTCGAAGAAGATAAATTTACCTGTAGAATTTTTAGGCGCAGCACCTCTCATATAGCACAAGTGTTCTCCCACTACGTAATCCTGACAGCACTGACATAGCCACTCACCGCATTGATGGGCTTCTCTTGATCTCTTATCACTGTTCAATAGTTTGCTGCAGTAGACGCATTTGTAGAACTGCTCACAGATGGAAGGCCTGTCTTCTCCTTTTTTCTTCCCAGTTTTAAAAGACCTCTTCTCCTTATGCCTTCTGTAACATTCCGCATTTCTGCATAACCGATTGCAACCCGCGCAGTAGATCTTCCTTTCCCACTGGCAGTTTCCCCTGCCACACACGTGACACTTTAAGTCGCAATGATGCATACTATTTCTGCAGTAGAATTTCAGACAAGTTGTGCAGATTTCTTTGTTTGTCAATAAAGCGCATACATTAGTAATAGCGTGAAAATGGTCGCCCTGTTTCAACAGGAATATCTTCTTTTCTCTGGTCTCACCGGTATGGATAATACTGTAGCCCATAGCTACATCCATTACCACAATCTGCACATCCAGGTGATTTTCGAATTTCCAAAAGTCTCTTATCTCAACCGGCTCGTACTCGGATAGTCCCACTCGCTTCAGAAGCTCGACAGCCCTACCCTTTTGCGAATTACTTCCGAGTCTGTGAGCCCTGTTTGCATCCATTATATGCTTGAGATTAGGGTCACCGTTTAACTTTGCCATGCAGACCGATATAGCTCTGGCAGCGCAGGTTTCATCATCCGGTATTTCAGGAATTACCGTCACACACTTCTTCTTGATCAAAGAGTTATTTTTGTCCGTCGTGTCAGTGTTTATAATGGCCATCCTACCTCCACCTCGGTCGGATCTGAGAAGGCCAAAGTTTATTTGAAAACTATTATCGATATCCAGAGTTTCATCCGATTGCAGAACCTTCTCCAATCTAGTCATTATAGAGTTCCCGGATATATCTCTGTTTCTTCTCATATGTATGACAACATCCCTTCTCAGGTCATTATGTTGTATCGTAATACTCGCTCTATCTTCATGACCATAATCTCTGAGTCCTCTTTCAATAACTTCTTCAAACACTCCATTTAGCTCTCCTTGAACATCCACCAATCTCCTGCCCATGTATTCTTTATTAAATTTGACTTTAAATTTTCTCTCTTCGTAGCCATATTTTTTTGGCATCAACTCATCACTTTCTTCAATACGGTAGGGCATTGCACCTTCTTCATCTTCATTTTCGGAACCCTCCGACCTTTTTAACTTTTTGGCAGGGATGTCGTCATCATCATTCTTAGATGGCCATCTTTTAGCCATGTCATCCGTACACTGACTCGGTCAGGAATGTCGGTTGATAGACCACCCAACATTTATAACCCAGAAAAAATAGGTCAAACGGAGGTGTGGCCTGATCCAGTAATATATTTTTTCGAGTTGCCAGAAAGATGACAAAGACTTAAATTTATTATACACGGCAAGATTTTAATAGACAATTTCAACACGATACAGTTATACATGTATAATTGTAATAGGATTTTTTGTTGTAAAAATGGGAGCACGCCATTTCACCCGTCAGAGTCTAGCATTTGAAGCGCAACTTTTGAGTACAGAGTCCGACAAATTAAATTAAATTCTGCCAAGCGTAATTTAAATTCTGCGGCGCTTAAATTAATTTCTGCAGCGCGTAAGTCAAATTCTGCAGCGCGTAAATTAGAATTTTATCCACGGTATCCGAGCTCTCTTCACCAATTTTCTTTTCAACTTTACCCGTCTATCCTTCATTTTTACCAGTTCATCGACTTTATCTACCGGCAGTTTCGGCGGATTCCTCTTCTGAATGAGCTCATCATTCTTGGGTTCATCAGTCTGCGTTTCTTCTGCGATTTCATTACTGATGGATTCATCATTTTTGCTCGGTTCATCATTAGTCGGTTTACTCGACCTTTTAAGTAATTTTTCGTACCTCTCTCGAGGGACTAGTACGTGTTCCTCCGTCATCGTTACAAAAATATAATGAGAAAGTATTCCTAGTGTAATATGACATTTCGAGTCTGGTCGATTTCGGCCACCGTCGGACTTTCGGAATATACCAATAATGTCACGGACGATTCCAAGGCCTTTTGGAACGTGCCTTGAATCGTTACATTAGCCGTCCTGTTTACTTCCAAATAATTCTTGTCCAACGCGTTGAGCGGAAAGCAAATGATCGTGTGACCTTCGCAATAGTCTGCCAGACTTAATCCGATACCGAATAGAGGATTGTTACTGGCACCAACGCAGTCGTACATTCTCAGATACGGTGTCGCCGCTTGGGTCCCGTCGGCATCGAACACAAGATCCAAAGGTCTGGACGGCGCCGATACACCGTCAATATTCAATTCGATTTGACTCAAGTTGAAATGTTGGAAATTGAAAGCGTTTTTTGACAATTTTCCCGAGAAGGCCTCGGCTTCTACAAAGGCGCATATCACTTTCTGAGGCGTCGAGTTGTTAAAAATATTGTCAAAGGAAAAACTGGTGGAATCTTTCGGAATATTAAAACATTTGCAGTCAACCTTTGTATAGGGATAGATCGCGTTTGCCGATCTTTTCAAGGCTTCCGAATGTCCAGAAATAACCCCGGGATGAACTTCGATATACTTCGCTTTCAGGCATATATCCTCTATTACGAATTTGTACTTTTTATCATCCTTGGCCGTCATCAGTAAAAACTCGGGCCTCGACCTATATAAAGTCAGGTCTATAGGAGTATTGCATAAAATGTATCTGGGAGTAGAGAAGAAGTCTACCATGAGGGGACCCTCCATCGTTACGGACTGACTTTTTTGGAACTTTTTAAGTCGCTCGATAAATCCTACGTTTAAGGTCGTATCGTCCATGTTATTATCCTTGAAAAACATTTGAGCCGACAGATGGCCCGATTTAGCGGTTACGGAATTTCTCAATAAAGTTTGAAGCATCGCGATATAGGGATAGCATCCATTGCACATCATACTCATAGTTTTCCCCGATAGTTTCAATTCGATCATGGACCACATCGATTGTAATGTCAAGTTTACCGGGGCGACCTCGGGTTTTCCTTCTCCTTTTTCCAAAGCCGTACCATCTTCATTGACTATCTTCGCTTTCACGAATAATCTGGTTTTTTCGAGATCCAAGTAGTTTCTAGAATCTCCTCCTAATCTAAAGTGTATCGGCGTATCTTGAGCCGCTGACAAATGACTGGTCGGCCTATATTCTACTATTAAAGACCGCTGCACTGCCGATTGAATGACGGGTGGCTCGAACAAATTGAGTTCGTCTATAGTGGCTATAATGCCATCTTCTAATACGCTGTCATTCATTTCGAAGAAAAGATGTCGTTGTAGACTCTCCTTTTCTTCCTTTTCCTCTTAGGTTGCTCTCCGCTTACCGCAGCCGATCTCTTGGCCGTCTCCTTGTATATCTCAGATTCTATTTCGGTAGACTCTTTTATGACTCTATCCAATTCCGATTTGGCGCGTTCCACTGTGGCTTCGGCCGGTGAAACCGCTTCTATATTGACGGTTTTCGTTTCGGGAACTTTACTTTTGACGACTCCAACTTTGGTTAGTCCTGCGGATTGTCCTTGAACGGAAACTCCTCCTTTTACGGTGGCGTTTAATACTTTTTTCTGAACCGACTTACCCTTCAGTTGTTGATCGGCTTGCCCCGCGAAATATTTTTCCCATTGTTCTATGTTAGGCCTATAAGGCATCATCCTGCCGAATGATAAGAGTTATTCTGATCGGATGATCGGAGTGGAATGAGAAATCGGCTGGCACTACGGGCCTTATAAAGAATTCCAACTTGTCTAGATCCGACGAATTAAAAGGTATGAAATGCCCGGCGGCACCGTAATATTTGTGCAGCGATTCGGCTCCGGCCCTGATTACCACTCTTCTTAACAAAGACGTTTCTCTTCCGTTAAGCAGCGATCCATTGACTTGATTGAGAAAAACGTCGAATACCGCGTGAGCCGATTTCGTCGTAAACGGCAGCTCATCCAGGGTAACCAAAATTTCTTGCAAAGCCACCGAACAGTTCCCTATTCGAAGAGGAGGGTCGACGAGACAAACGAAATGTTGGTGGTCGTTTAATGGAAAATATTGACGAGAATCGTGACTGGTAACGTTTATATATTTTGTCATCCTATTCTTTTTAAACAGATGGCCAATATTTTGACGACCGTCTCGACGTTATCCTGAGCGACACTCTTTCTCTTTCTCGGTCCAAGCTCTCTGTCGCCTAGCCAACGAATGACATCGGCTTCTTTCGCTAATAAACTTTTATAATGTCTGGTTAAGTCTATCCGGCCGCTAAGCAAGTTTAACGCCAACTCGGAAACGCAGTTTAACTGATCTTCGCTAGCCGTAGCTACAAGAGCGCTAGCCTGCTCCTGAGAGGCGGGTTTGGCCAATAATTCCAGATAATGGATATGCTTCGAAACGCGCTCCATAGCACTCGAAACGGTATCACCGGACCTTTCGCTAATATACTTTTATGAGGCAAGGTATACGATTACGTCTTCGTCAAATATCCCGCTTCTCAGCGGATACTGATGATCCAAATGTACGAGTAGGTAACCGTATCTTGGCTCTACCGCTTTTTGATAGCTGTCCATGAAATAGTTAGTTTTTCCGGGATACATCTGAGTGGCAAGGGTTTTTATCTGAAGAGCGCTTCTACTGTTTTTGAATAGGCAAAAGCAATTAGTATTCAAGCTGCATTCTCTCATGTACTTGTTTTGGTAAAAGAGATTCTGCACCGCGAGAACACAAGACACGTGCGCGTGATGAGAAGTGATGCAAAACAATTTCGACGTTTCCTCGTCTATAGAATGCATCAAATCGTCCAAAATCAATAAAGTCTCCTTACGATTTTCCTCCCACCACTCCGTTAATTCGTGATTAGACGGTATATCTTTTCTGAATTGAACGTAATCCTCTAATTCGTCGTACCCGTCCGTCCAAACGGAATAACAATAGACTATCCTGGACGGAACCGGCGTAAACATTTTGTCCGCCTCTAAAATCAACCTTTTGATAAATTCCGATTTTCCGCATTTCGAAGGTCCGACGACCAAAAAGTTGATGGGTAAAGGGAATGGTAAGGTCATTGGAAGTCCTTTACGTTAACCCAAGAATCGAATTTCGGTCCGTAACCTTTCCAGCGAACAAAGGCTTCCTTGACTCCTTTACGTCTGCGGTATCGTAGCACTTTTTCCACTCTATATACCCCGTCGTCTATGGCCAACTGCATCTCTTGGGTATAGAAACTGCCTAGGATCTCCTCGCCATTTAAGTCAACCAACCTGTATCTCGGAGGATGCGAAGCGATTCTCTTATTCACTACGAATATCTCATCGGTCCAAGTTTGTTCGTAGCCCTTCGCGAAAGGTCTTCTCGCTTTCGGAATTCTCACTTTATCTCCAATCGCAAACTGGAATGCCACCGGGGTCTTCTCCCTTTCCAGTTCTATCGGTAAATATAATTTTTCGTATATTTCCCGCTGATTAGCTCGATTTACACGGGAAGGCGACGTCTTTAGAAAAGAATGCTTATTATCGTTGTAACCCTTCACAATGTCTTGGAGGCGGTCAATGTACTTCAAAGTCCTTCGTTTTGTGAAATATTTTGAGATGCGACCCTTGATAGTCCTTATGACTCTTTCCGCGTAATTCGCGTGATATACGTTATAAGCGATGAAATGAGCTACCTTTTCCTTTTCCAGATATTCCCTGACAACTTTTCCGGTGTATTCTTTGCCTTGGTCCGTTCTTATCACCTTGGGTTTTCGACCTTCCTTAAATACTTTTTTCATAGCCGCAACCATTTCCTGCGGGGTCTTCTTCTTGAGCGGCTGTATCCATAAATATCTCGAGAACAAGTCTATGAAAACTGCCAGGTACTTGTATCCCTTGTTATACTTGGCTAGTTTATCAAAGACCATAAGGTCCGAATCCCATTGCTCATCCAATTCTCCCACGATAATTGACTCTCTTTTAAACTTGTCATTGTAAGGTTTGTGTAAGCTATAAGTCTCTTGATTTTCCAGCCATTCCTTGATATCTCGATACGCCAATTTCTTTGGGTTTCCATCAGCTTTCACGGCATTCCACAGAGAAACTATACCGCCATAACTGCCTCTACTCCTCGGATCGTAATATATATCTTCCAGATAAGAATCAGACATTTTGATTATTGAGAACTACCCTGGAATTCTTGATACTCGGATTGGGCAGTAAAAACCCAATGCTGGACGACAATAATCCAATCCAGACTTCGTTATGCTGCTGGCTCAGACTCAAATTTACAATGCAGGTCAATATTACCACGTACAAAATAATTATTTGACTGAAGAATACCACTTCGTTCTTGGGTACTTTAACGCCTAACACGCGCCAGTCTTGATGGCTGGATTGCGATGCCTGTTCTTCCATGTCAAATCCGATACTGTCGTCAAGAGCGAGACCACGACTCTAATACATTATTTTGGCTTTATGAAAAATTGGTGTATTATAATGTCTATTGATTTATAAAATATCATGCATATATATAGCTTATTTAGTGGTTTTGAGCGCCAATATTCTCGTAGTGAGTTCAGTTATAAATGCTTGATGTCTCAGTACTACCTGAACCAGTTGAATTGTAACCTTCCCATCGTATGATGTGTAAATAAAACTCAATAATAAGGGGACAGGAATGTAAGTTCAAAGAGATTACATTATGTTGTTCTTCTGCATACAAGTGTCTGTGAAAACCTGTTATACTCTGGGAACATAGCTGCTAATTAATTTGAAGCACACTCAAGTAACTATTTCTAACTGGAATTGTGGTTAAAGTTCTTAACACAGTTAAATAAAATACTTAAGTACACACGTTTGGATGTTATAGTTGCTGCTGGCTTTGCTCCCTGTAGCTGGCTGTAGTAGGTTGTGGTTTGTAGGATTCAATACTGCTTGAAGATGGATGATGTAGGTGTTGATGGGTTGGTTTGCAAGAGAAGAATATTACTTCTTGTTCCTTGAGCCCCTTATATACTACCCTTACCCTTACATCACACGCCATATATAGCCATGGCATGCTCATCTATTGCCTACCTACTCTCTGTGTGTTCATATTCTCATGATGGTTGTGAATATGTGACTATTAATTGCTTTTTAATTGTTCATATTCTTATGACAGCTGTGAATATGACTCATTTTTTGTGTTCGTATTATCATGACCGCTGTGAATACGACTCAATTTTGTGTTCATATTCTCATAAAGGCTGTCAATATATGACTCATTTTTGAGTTCATATTCTCATGATGGCTGTGAATATGATTCATTTTTGTGTTCATATTCTCAAGACGGCTGGGAATATGTGACTCATTTTTTAAGTGTTCATATTCTCATGACGGTTGTGAATATGACTCATTTTTGTCTTCATATTCTCAAGACGGCTGACCCCGTTACGCAACCTTTGATCCGGTTATTTGGCCTTTGTCCTATTAATTGCTTTTTAAGCATTCATATTCTCATGGCACCTGTGAATATGACTAATTTTTTGTGTTCATATTCTCCAGATGGCTGCGAATATGTGTTCATATTCTCATGACGGCTGTGAATATGGGACTATTAATTGCTTTTTTTGTTCATATTCTCAAGATGGCTGACCCCGTTACGCAACCTTTGATCCGGTTATTTGGCCTTTGTCCTATTAATTGCTTTTTAAGTGCTCATATTCTCATGACAGCTGCGAATATGACTCATTTTTTGTGTTCATATTCTCATGACACCCGCGAATATATGACTCATTTTTGTGTTCATAGTCTCAAGACGGCTGACCCAGTTACGTGACCTTTGACCCGGTTATTTGGCCTTTGTCCTATTAATTGCTTTTTAAGTGCTCATATTCTCATGACACCAACGAATATGTGACTCATTTCTTGTGTTCATATTCTCATGACACCAGCGAATATGTGTTCATATTCTCATGATGGCTGTGAATATGGGACTATTAATTGCTTTTTTTGTTCATATTCTCAAGATGGCTGACCCCGTTACGCAACCTTTGATCCGGTTATTTGGCCTTTGTCCTATTAATTGCTTTTTAAGTGCTCATATTCTCATGACAGCTGCGAATATGACTCATTTTTTGTGTTCATAATCTCATGACACCCGCAAATATATGACTCATTTTTGTGTTCATATTCTCAAGACGGCTGACCCAGTTACATGACCTTTGACCCGGTTATTTGGCCTTTGTCCTATTAATTGCTTTTTAAGTGCTCATATTCTCATGACACCAACAGATATGTGACTCATTTCTTGTGTTCATATTCTCATGACACCAGCGAATATGTGTTCATATTCTCATGACGGCTGTGAATATGTGACTATTAATCGCTTTTTTTGTTCATATTCTCATGACGGCTGTGAATATGTGACTATTAATCGCTTTTTTTGTTAATATTCTCAAGATGGCTGACCCCGTTATGCAACCTTTGATCCGGTTATTTGGCCTTTGTCCTATTAATTACTTTTTAAGTGCTCATATTCTCATGACAGCTACGAATATGACTCATTTTTTGTGTTCATATTCTCATGACACCCGCAAATATATGACTCATTTTTTTGTTCATATTCTCAAGATGGCTGACCCAGTTACGTGACCTTTGACCCGGTTATTTGGCCTTTGTCCTATTAATTGCTTTTTAAGTGCTCATATTCTCATGACACCCACAAATGTGTGACTCATTTCTTGTGTTCATATTCTCATGACACCAGCGAATATGTGTTCATATTCTCATGACGGCTGTGAATATGTGACTATTAATCGCTTTTTTTGTTCATATTCTCAAGATGGCTGACCCCGTTACGCGACCTTTGATCTGGTTATATGGCCTTTGCCCTATTAATTGCTTTTTAAGTGCTCATATTCTCATGACACCCACGAATATGTGACTAATTTTTTGTGTTCATATTCTCATGACACCAGCGAATATGTGTTCATATTCTCATGACGGCTGTGAATATGTGACTATTAATCGCTTTTTTTGTTCATATTCTCAAGATGGCTGACACCGTTACGCAACCTTTGATCCGGTTATTTGGCCTTTGTCCTATTAATTGCTTTTTAAGTGCTCATATTCTCATGACAGCTGCGAATATGACTCATTTTTTGTGTTCATGTTCTCATGACACCCGCAAATATATGACTCATTTTTGTGCTCATATTCTCATGACGGCTGTGAATATGGTTCATTTTTTGTGTTCATATTCTCAAGATGGCTGAAAATATGTGACTATTAATTGCTTTTTAAGTGTTCATATTCTCATGACACTTGTGAATATGACTCATTTTTGTGTTCATATTCTCATGACACCGGCGAATATATGACTCATTTTTTGTGTTCATATTCTCGAGACGGCTGTGAATATATGACTCATTTTTTAAGTGTTCATATTCTCATGACGGCTGTGAACATATGACTCATTTTTTTCTTCATATTCTCAAGATAGCTGACCCGCTTATTTGGCCTTTGTCCTAATTAATTGCTTTTTAAGTGCACATATTCTCATGACTCCCGCGAATATGACTCATCTTTTGTGTTCATATTCTCATGACATCCGCGAATATGTCACTCATCTTAAAGTGTTCATATTCTCATGATGGCTGTGAATATGTGACTATTAATTGCTTTTTTTGTTCATATTCTCAAGACGGCTGACCCAGTTACGCAACCTTTGATCCGGTTATTTGGCCTTTGTCTATTAATTGCTTTTTAAGCATTCATATTCTCATGACACCCACGAATATGTGACTCAATTCTTGTGTTCATATTCTCATGACACCCGCGAATATGTGTTCATATTCTCGTGATGGCTGTGAATATGTGGCTATTAATCGCTTTTTTTTGTTCATATTCTCAAGATGGCTGCCCAAGTTACGTGACCTTTTGACCCGGTTATTTGGCCTTTGTCCTATTAATTGCTTTTAAAGTGTTTATATTCTCATGACGGCTACGAATATAACTCATTTTTTGTGTTCATATTCTCATGACACCCGCGAATATATGACTCATTTTTTGTGTTCATATTCTCAAGATGGCTGCAAATATGTGACTATTAATTGCTTTTTAATTGTTCATATTCTGCTGATGGCTGTGAACATGTGACTATTTTTGTGTTCATATTCTCATGATGGCTGTGAATAAAATCCGAAATGGGGATTCCCCTACCTTTCTAAAAAATCTTTCTTGCCCGAAACGGCGATTTCACATTTCCTTGGTACTAGTCTTGGTACCACCCCCTGTAAGTGCCTGTCCTGTGCTCCATTTGCATATCTCATTGCCTATATCCTCTCTATGTGTCTTTTGCATACTGTTGGTGGGCACTTCTAGCTGGTACCATAGGTACCGACTGGTACTGTACCAGTTGGTACGGTACCACCCGGTACCATAGGTACCAGCAATTCCCTTGCGTTAATAGAATCATTTAAAAAAGAGATACCCCTAATATACACATAGAGACAAAACTTCTCTCTAAGGGTGGTACCTGGTACCTATGGTACCAGAGGTCAAAGGAGTCCCCCGTTTCTGACACAAAGTTTTTCACTCACTCATCTCAGTGCCAGAGTGCAAAAAGGTCAAAGTGCCTCAGAGGATCTGGGAGTGTGCCTCAGAGGATCCATGACTCATTAATGGCCCAATAAGCCCTAGGCCCAAAGTTCGGAAAGGGGAGTCCGGTGGTCACCTGTGACCTTGACCTAGATCCATGACCTTTGACCCAGTTACAAGACCTTTGACCCGGTTATTTGGCCTTTGTCCTAATTAGCTCTTGGCCCAAAGTTCGGAAAGGTCAAGAGGGGTCCAAAGTGCTATATATAGTAGTGGTGTCGGTGGGGCATCTTCCGGGTTGTCGTCGTCAGCAGGTGCTTCATCAAGGATGATGAGATCCATCTGATCCATGTCTCCATCTTCAGGGAACCTCATCAAATCCATGGATCCATCAGCGGATGGGGCGGGTTCCAGGACATCCGCGCCCATCAGGTCCTGGATCTCCCTAGAGGCAGGGTCATCAAATCCGGTCCGTTGGTCAATCTCGATGAGGGGCGTTGGCAATGGTCCGTTGTTCGTTGTATCTGTCCTGGTTCTCGTCTCCACCTCGACGACTTTCTCCCCGCGGTGGTTCAAGTATTCCCGGTACACCTCGATGACCTCCTCCCGGTAGGTATAACGGGTGATCCCAATTCGGCTATCCATCACTCTAACAATTCCTATGGAGCCAATGAGAACACAGAAAGCAACATCACAACACAACACAAAGCACCACAAAAGCCAAGCACAACATTGAATACAACACAAGTAAAGCACGAAACACAACCCGGAAATGCCAGAACTACCAACACAGAACTACGGAACAATTCTAAAACTTTAGAAAAATGAAATTGAAGAAACAACTACTTTACACCAAGACACCAAAATATCTACACTACACTATTTACAATGTATTACAACATAGCTACCACAAATATTTACAAAATAACAATTTCGTAAATTTGGTAATCAGATAAATAAGCAGGTGGACGGCTGGGTCTGGTCATCCGTCGCGGTCCTGCTGGTTCCTGTGTATTACGGCGAGCGCCAGGCAGTGGAAAAAGGTCCCTTTCTGGCGTCGAGGTCGAATCATCCGGCGACCTACCGGGGGGTGACGAAACATCACCGGGAGGTGACGAAACATCACCGGTAGCTAAATCATCTAAAACATCTGGAACAGGATCATAAAACTCTGGATCATCTGTAGCAGAGACATTAAAATTGGCTGTGGTGTCACTATCATCTTCGGGCCAAAGATTCTGCAGTTCAGGAGTTTCTTCAGCTGGTCCTTCGACGACATCCGATCCTAGGAGATTAGCCCGTTCCCGACGGAGCCAAAGTGGAATGTTCCTGTCATGGCACGGCTTCAGCCGATCATGATGAAGTACTCGCCGGTCTCTCCCCTTCCGTCCTTGCACTTGGTAGAGAATTTCGGAGATCTTGTGAGTGACCAAATATGGTCCACAGTAGATAGGTTGAAGTTTACGGCTGTGGCCTTTTTTGGATGCGCCGTTCAAGCCATACACAAGATCACCAACTTCATAGCTAGTCTTGTACTGCTTCTTGTCGTAATACTTCTTCCGACGGTGGAGACTGACTCCGAGCTTTTCGCGAGCAAAGCCATGCACATCATGCAAAGTCTCTCTCAGTTTCTGGGTGAAATCACTAGGAGTAACTTGGTCGTCATCTACATTTTCGGGGGGCTTGCCGGCCAGCAAGTCAATTGGCACATCTACTTCCCGTCCGAGCATCATCATATTTGGGGTGTAGCCTGTTGACTCATTTACAGTGGCCCGAAGAGCCATCCCGATGAAGGGCAAGTGAAGATCCCAATCTCGCTGTCGGTTGTTGAGGTAGGCCCTGATCTTGAATAGAATTTCTCGATTCATTCTTTCCACTTGGCCATTGGATGATGGGTGGTACGGAGTGGTCCGCAACTTGGCCATGTCTAGAAGAGAGCAAACTTCCTTGAAAAGAGCACTTTCGAAATTACGCCCTTGGTCCGTGAAGACCTCTTGAGCGCAACCCATGCGACACAAAAACTGTTTGACTAAAACTTCGGCAACAACATGTGCTGTCTGGTCAGCAAGAGGAGCTATCTCAATCCATTTCGTGAATTGGTCGATCATGACCAGTACATATCGATTTCCCAATCCACTCTCCACAAAGGGTCCAAGAATATCAACATGGACACGTTCCATTGGTGCTCCTGCATGATGGATCTTCAGACTAGCCTTCCTTGTCCGGTTTCCCTTCTTTTGCATGTTGCAGATCTTGCAGGACTCAACGAACTGTCTAACGTCACTGGTGATGCCGGGCCAAAAGAACCGGAGTAAAACATTCAGTTTGGTCCGCAATTGGCCTGGGTGGCCTGCAGCTTTCACATCATGAGCAGTCTCCAGGATGACTTTCCTGAGCTGGAAAGGAACAACAATCAATTTTCTTGGGGGAAGATTGGCAAGATTGAGCCACTTGTAATACAAGACATCATTGATTAGTTCAAGCTGGGACCGTAAAGCCCAAATTCTCTTGGTTGTGGATCCCTGAAGATATAAGACGTCATGAGTTGGCTCAATCCCATCTTTCAGCCATTGGCGAAGAACTTCAATCTCCTTGACTTTGGCTTGTTCCTCTGCCCAATCAATCTCTGTTTCAAACTTCATTCCCTCTCCTGGAGGTGGATCATCTTCTGCCGTAGCAATCCGAACTGCCAACGGAACAACATCATCAATGTGATCCTCGAACCGCTGCCATTGTTGATGCTTAGTGAGGCAATGCTTACAGCCATTGCATGGCAAATCATTAGGATCTCGTCCTGCATCATAGCAATCACATTCCGGAGGGATCCGGCTAAGCCCATCTGCATTACCATGGTTCTTACCGGCTCGATGGGTGATCTTGAAATCGAATTGAGAAACAGCTTCAATCCATCGTGCTAACTGACCTTCAATATTGCGAAATCTCATCAGCCAAGTAAGGCTATTGTGATCCGTCCGGACCAAAAAGGAACGGCCTAGAAGGTAAAAGCGAAAATGATTCAAAAATGTAACCAAAGCAAGCAGTTCCTTGCGGGTCGTGCAGTATTTTCGCTGTTGAGCATTCAAGGACATACTTCCATAAGCAATGACTACCTCCTTCCCATCTTGAATTTGAGAGAGCTCAGCTCCGATAGAGTGGTCACTAGCATCGGTGTCCAGAATAAAGACATCATCGGATCTGGGGTAGCCTAAGACTGGTGCTGTAACCATTGCTTGCTTCAGTCTCAAGAAAGCTTCTTCATGTGGCTCACTCCATTCCAAGGGTCGTTCAGGTTGTGACATTTTCACCAGGTCGTACAGAACAGCAGCTTCTTCCGCCAGATGAGGAATAAAATCCCTGTGATAATTAATGAAGCCTAAGAAAGCTTCAAGCTGAGTCTTCTTCTCTGGGCGAGCCCAATCCACAACGGTCTTCACCTTGCTCTCTGGAATGCTGACGCCATCCCTGCTAACCCGTCTTCCAAGGAAATCAACTTCAGTGCCAAAAAGCACACATTTCTTTGGCTTAAACTTAAGATTGTATTTCCTGAAACGGATGAAAACTTGTCTAAGATTTTCAAGGTGGGACTGAAAGTCCCGTCCTAAGATTATCAGATCATCCAAGTACGCTAAAACATCCTTCCATAGAAGATCCTTCAAAACTAAGGTCATAGCGCGTTGATACGTTGCTGGACTGTTGCACAGGCCCATGGCGAGCCTGACATGCTCAAATAGGCCATAACGAGTCAGAAATGCAGTCTTATGGCGATCGGCTGGGTCGATAAGCAATTGCCAATAGCCAGAAGCCATATCAAGAGTGCTAAAGTAGAAATTGTCTGCCAAAGTATCAAGACATTCTTCTATCAATGGTAACGGAAAATTGTCCTTTCTGGTAACTCCGTTAAGACCACGATAATCCAAACAATACCTGTAGCTGCCACACTTTTTCTTCACAATAACTGGAGCGGCTGCCCATTCGCTGATGGAAGGTTGGATGACTCCTGCATCCAGCATCTTCTTCAAGTGCTCTTCTTCCTTGTCTTGGAATCCAAGTGGCGTTCTCCGAAGGCCACATTTTACGGGCATAGCAGTCCCAGTATCGATAGTGTGCATGATTTCATGGAATTCACCGAGGTCATAATCATTCTTGGCGAAGACATCTTGATATTCCACAAGCAACTTCTTAAGTTCTTCTCTCTCATCCTGTTTAAGATGAATGCCTGATTCTTCAAATAATTTCTGCAAATGCTCTGGAACGACACAGGTAACATGGTCAGGATTTCTGTCATCTGGGCTCCCTTCTGGAACGGAATTTGTACAAGATAAAACAGAAAGTGGGTCCCCAGGTGCAACTTCACCATGGAGACCGGGGAGGAGCCGGACAGCTCCGTGACAGGCGTGGCATCAGGATCCTCCATCCAATCTTCGAGGGTGATGACATCACTTACTGCACAAGCGGAGGCAATCCTGGTGTCCTTAGGTAATGTAACAGTCGTATCAGAAGCATTGAAAATATGTAAATCGGCAGTCTCTCCTTCACTCATGAGAACTTCAGGGATGATAAGTTGTGACTTCAAATTGGACGGCATAATGGGTTCCACAAGGAAATCCTGTTTCATGACTTGTGAAAGTCGACATTGGACAATCCTTCCAGAAAAGGGTTGTAGATCACACTCCTCCATGGTAGCGACAGAACTAGATTCAGCCGGTTGGCCGTTGGCTCGCACATCAGCCGGAATGACAGAATCACGGATCCGGATGTACGGCTTCTGGAAATTAATAATAGCTTGAACATGGTTAAGAAAGTCTATTCCCAGAATACACAATTCCCGTGCTGGTCCAACAATAAGGTCCCAAGGGAAAACTTCCCGGCCAACTGTCAATTGGACATTCCGCACAATTTTTGCTTGCATCTCCATGTTATCTCCAATTCCATGTATCTTAATGGATGAGCCTTCTTCTGGAATGAGCTTCATGTTCTCTGCTACTGTCTGTCCTATTAATGTGACTTGGGATGCCGTGTCAATCACAGCTTCAATGGGGTGACCATTAATGAGAATTGGTGCAGTCATAGTCCATCCTGGAGTATTTAATATGGATCCCTGATATACCCGCTTGTCATGAGGCTGGGGATACGTCTGGGTTCCTTTTCCAGGGCTAGCAGGCCCGCCTCCAGGTAGTGGCGATCTAGTGGTCCGTGGTCTAAATGGACTAGTTGTAGCTTCTCGTTGGCCACTCCTCCGGGTTCCTTGTTGGTTCTGAAAAGTTTCACGTCGATCATCTCGCTGGTTGTCTCTGGAAACTTCTCGTCGCTCATCCTGAGGATCTCCTCGTCTGTCATCCCTGGGAATTTCTCCATCATCCCGTCTCGGTCCTGGAGATGAAGTTACAGATGGCAATGTCCTGAGGAATGGTGGATGTGGGCACTCATGCTGAAAGTGTCCTCTTTCTTGACAATTGAAGCAGTGATCACCATACCTACTGAAATTTCTATCCCGCGAGGGTGTTGGGGATCTGTCATAGGATCTTAAAGATTGGGATGAATCCCCAAACCGCCGGGCAGGTGAAAATGGACGTTGCCTATTTGGTGAATAGCTGAAATTCCCTCTGGACTGGTGCTCCCCCTGTCTGTCACGTTGCCACGAGTATGGCGAAGGACGACGGGAGTCATAATTCCTGTTGGGTGAAACTGGACGTTGCTGAAAATTCTGCCTATTATTGAAATCAGACAAACAAGTCTGTCGAACAGGTATATCATCATCAAAAGTTACGTACCGAGTAGACGAGGAAGGTCTACCGAGGAAATTATCAATAGCTGCTGCTTCCTTCACAAATTCCAAGGCTTCCCGAACATCTCGGGGTTTTCGATGAGCAGCTTGTCTTGTAGAGTTCTTATCCCTCGCCCCTTTCAAAAATGATTCTGCTCCAATGGGGCCAAGGATCTTCTTGCCACTCTTCCTGTAAGCCTTCTGAACAATTTGTTGAGTGCGGTCCGCAAAGTCATCAAGAGACTCACTAGTCTCCTGTCTCAAATCTAGAAGCAATTTGCGGTAGACATGGGGTTGGTCATCACTCCCAAACCTCTTCTGCAGAGCTTTTACCAACTTCCTGTAGCTGTAGACGGTGGAACTCGGCAAAGTACGAACATACTCCACCGCCTTACCTCGCAGACACTCTTTCAATCTAGTAAGTTTCATCTTCTTCCACTTGTACTGCTTGGTAGTGTTCTTGAAATAAAAGAAGAAATTCTCCCATTCATTCACTTCTCCTTTGAACATCTGTAGCTGGGGTGCTGAAGGGCTCTTCTTTCGTCTGGAATTTTTCCCACGTCTTCGGGATCTTGAAGAGCGCTCGTCATCTTCACTGGAACTCTCCGAATCAGAATCAGAAGAATCAGAATCACTTGAACTTGAATCAGATGAAGATGATGGTGACCTATGCTTCCTGGATTTTCTTCTGTCTCTCAGTTGATCATTCAAGACGGGTAGGGAATCAGACTCACGCCCTGAGCGCACTGCATCTGAGTGTCTCTCTTTGTCATACTTGGAAGAAACTCTAGCATCCTGACGGAAACCGCCAGAAGAATAACCAACATGTAAGGAATTTTCAAATTTATTATCACATTCACGACTCTTATCTTGCCTATCATATCTACTACAATTGGCGTTATCATAACGGCTACAATTATCTCTATCATCAAAACGAGAATTTGAAAAGGAATCTCTGTAGCTCTGTCTGGACCTTTCATCCCAACGGTTATGATGAGTAGAGTCACGCAAATCCCTAGATTGGCGTCTAGATTCATCCCGGAAATCCCTGGATTGACGTCTGGATTCTTCTCGGAAATCCCTGGATTGACGTCTGGATTCATCTCGGAAATCCCCGGATTGCCGTCTGGGTCCGTCATCTTGATACGGTCGTTGATCCCGGTTCCCTGGGTATTCATCAAAATGGTCATTGGGGCGATTGAGTCCGCGCTGCTTCTCGCAGTATCTCTGCCTCTCCTCGGGAACGTCTCGTGGGTAGCCATATTCTTCTCGTCTGTAATCATCCTGAACATATGTGGCTCCTGGATTTCCATAATTTTCATTGTCATATTGTGGATCCTGTGGTAGCGGCGGTCCTTGGTAGCGGGACTCGGTCCGGGGCCTCGCTCCTGCGGGATCATCATTTCTTCTTGTAGTCTCGGTGGGTCGAGGCTCTGGTCGCTCTTGCCTCGCATCCTGCGAGGGAGCTCGTTGCGAAGCAGTATCCGCAGGCTGTCGAAATCGACGTTGCCTGGCTGGGAATACATCCACTCTGGGAGGGGGATCGGAACTTGGTTGCTGACTTAAATATGGTGCAGGGTTGATTAAAGGTATTCCCTCTGTGTCAACATTTCGGCGATGTCCACTTCTTCCAGTTAGAGTTGGACCTCCTGCATCAACTGGACATTGTTGATAATTTGCTTGAACATCATGCTCTCTTACACTTGGCAGATACGTGCTAGCGTCCGTAAAATGAAGACTAGCTTGACTGGGATACAAATTTCCGGTGAAGGACTGTCCCTGAGGGACAGACATAGGTTGCTTCACAGTGGTTTGTCCATTGCTAGTTGTCTGGGCATGACTTCCGTGGTCACCACTTCTTGAATTCACAAAAACTCCTCCTTGGGGCATTGAAGACACAACTGCAGCAATATCTTCAGGCTGGACTGTAGCCGCATTGAGGCGCTGCAAAACAGGAGTAGAAGAAACAGGAATATGCACATTGTCAAATGTCTTAACTTGTTTCACTTGAGTCTGTGAATCATGGTTGAAGTTGCCCCCTTGTCCCATAATTTCCCGATGCAAATTTAAGTCATTCTGCTCCTGGTGGAGTTGCTGATGCATTATGTCAATATACTGCGTAGTTGTCGGAGAAGATTGTTGCATGGACCAGAATTCATGTCTTCCCTGTTGATTAATAACACCATCCGGTTGTCCCGGCTGTTCCCCACTAGCTATAAATTCATGGCCTCCATCTTGAAACTGATTTACAGCATAATCCGGATGTGACTCACCAGATAAATAGGCCAAATAAGCTCTAGAATTACCCTCCATTCTTACTAAGTGAGCAAGCCGTTTTCGCTGCTCCTCTTGTTGAAGCATTAATGGTACCCGTGCACTCTCCGAGGGCGCATTCTTGATGGCAATTTCAAGTTTATTAATTTCAGGTTCCAGCTGAGTAACAAAGTCTCGCCATTGATTATGGACAGCCTCAGCTCTGATGAAATTTACATCTGCCATGTTGGGTACATTAAAAGAAACAGAATGGTCACCTTCCTGAGTGGGGTCTTGTCCTAGTCCTGGAGGAATGTATCCAGTAGCTGGGGTGTTCAGGGACGTTCCGCGGCCAGTCAGTGGTCGTCCATGTCCAATGGGGTTAGGCAATTCTCCTCCTGTTGCACCACCTTCTTCAAAAGTCAATTGACCAGTTCTGACAAACTTGCGCCAAAATTCAGCCCCCGTCCTCAAATGTTGTCCTAAAAGTTCCGGTGTCAAACGTGCATTTTGCCGGAGTTTAATAACCTCACGCGCTCGAGACACACCAACTTGATCAAGTTTCCGAAGTTGAGACTCGGTTGCGGTATTGATATTGATTATCATGACTAATCCTACTCCTAATCCCTATTTTATTGATATGCCGAACAGCATCTCAAGTCTAAACAACTATCAGTGCTAAATTTTACGGTATCATATCATAGGGTGTCAAAAGTATCAGGAATTCACAGCAAATCACAAGTTAATGTGGAATCAGATCACTGTGTCGTCACCTTGGGCTCAGGCCCTACGATCACAAATCGCAGAACTCCGTGCTTACAGTATCAGATCACAGAGTCTAAACTCACAATTCAGCACAACACTCAATTAAGAAACCTTGAGTTACTAAGTGTATCTCAAATAATCAAATTCTGTGATGATATCTCAACACAGTTCAGTATCAACAAGTATCAGTCACATAAACGTTGAAATTCAGATCAATCAATCACATCAGTGTCAAATGACATAAACTGTCACAATTTGTAATTAGTACACTACTGAGTGACACAAATCACCAATGAAACAAGTGCAATTGTTTGAATATTGTTAAATCAAATGTACTTTAAAATATTGGCAAAATCAGCCAAATTACCAAAATTAAAGTTTCAAATGCACAAGTAATTTGAATAAATTCAATAAATGACCGATGTGATTAATTAGTCAAGCGGACAATTGTATCTGCAAGAATCCACTAGGAGAGCTTGCTAAGTCACAAAGTCCTTTCCGTCTGCGCTTTTACGGCAGTCAGAAAACCAATATCTTTCAATTGGTATAAACACTCTCAACAATATTGTACACTCTCTACAAAATCATGAAGACACTCTCAACAGAAATGAATATTTACACTCTCAACAGATTTGAACCTGGGACCAAGTCCTGACTGATAATTTTGATTAATTTGACCAAAACTTTGATTTAAGTGCTGTAAAACTAAGTGCTGTCACAAAACACTTATAATTTACATTCAAGATGCTGGAATTGTCTGACTTTCAAAAATAAATAAATGAGGAGCAATTTGGAAAGCTAGATTATTGAATTATTGAACTTCGAATGCACAATTGCACACCGGGCTATTCCCGACTTGTCAACTCAAAATATCTGAACAAGCTCTATTAACTTGTACAGTAAAAATATTTACACCAAATTCAAATTTGACAGTAGTTTGTTGTGAACTTTAACTGAAATAGTGTATTTACACAATACACAAGTGCACTCTTTCCAATTAATTTTTTTTTTCCCGATTTTTTTTTTTTTTCTTCAAAACAGTGCAAAAGTTCAAATAACTACACACAAACGTCGTCAATAAAAGAACAGGCCTATTCTAAACTAGCACAGTAAACAAAACCACATGGCTAATTAAATATGCGCAAAATGGCTGCCGTCACGTCGAAAAACGTGCGGACGAAATACGACGAAAACTGTCAAATTTCGAAGTGAAAAGTACAAAAACTGACTGAATATGGTGTATAATATAGCTAGGTAACGAAATATAGCAAGAAAATCAACTGACAAGTGATATTTTGCCTATAGGACGTCCTAGACTAAGCCTAAATCGTTACGTCGAGGTAAGCGTGCGAGCTGTCAAATTCGGAAATTCCTCCAAAAAGGTAAAAATTAACGCCGAAAAGCGTTTAAAATACACTGGAAACGAATCCTAAACGTGAAGGCATCCTGTTTATCCGCTGCCACCACTGTTACACTGAGTGGGGTGTCGAGAAACAAATATTTAGATACCTGGAAACACGTCTTGTCTTCTTGAATTCGTCGTAGTAAGAGAGAGAGCGCCCGGTGCGCATGCGCCGCCTCGATCCTACTTCGGCTGCGTCCGGGATCACTCGTGCGTCTCCGCCGCCTTCCCGCCACAATACATTTGATTGAGCATTTGATACAATTGATACATTTGATTGAGCATTTGATACAGCATTTGATTGAATTGATACATTTGATTGAATTGATACATTTGATTGAATTGATACATTTGATTGAACATTTGATTGAATTGATACATTTGATGGAGCATTTGCATTCACGTGAGCATGAGCATTAGCATTTGACACATTGTTTGTAGTGTTCAAGACGAAGGAATCACAAGCATTTGAAGCATTGTCAAAATAAATGGAAAACACATATTCGTCGGACTCGTCGCTCGAGTCGGGTGCTTGTTCGACAGTGTTAACGGATTTTCCATGTGATTTTCCATGCGATTTTCCTTGCGATTTACGATTCTTCTGAAACGATCGATTCTTGGGTCGTGTCGTAGCGTTTGCTGAGCTTGTTGCGCTTGATTTGCAGAACGATGTGAAATGATGTTTCCTTTTACAGGAACTGCATGTTGCTCCATAGGCCGGACACTGTCGCTGTCCGCCTTGATGGGGGTACTGTCCACCACAATTGTAACAAGTTGAAGTTGTGCTCACGGTTGGCTTCTTCCGTTGAAAGTTGTTGTATTTGCGTAATTTGTTCACCGCTGCTGTGTCGTCTGATTTTACGGACATCTGAGCAAATTGTTTCTCGATTTGCTCGTTTTGAACGTTGACAAGTTCGTTGTTCCTGGCTTCTGCAAGAACGTCGGCAAGTGTCAGTTGGGCACCCTGACGTGAAAGTCCTTTTTTGCGCACTTTGGTGTCACGCATGGTCTGAATTAAGTGAGACTTGATTTCAGCGTCGATGTTGGGGAATGCACAAGTAGCTGCTTTTTGCCGGAGGCGAATGTGATAAGCGTCGACAGTTTCATCTGCTTTTTGTCTAAGCGATCGAAAATTTGCTATTTCGAATTCAATGTTCACTTGGGGTCGAAAAAATTCTTGCAGCGCTTGTTTAGCATCTGCGTAAGTTGCACCTTGGTTGGGCAGGGACAGAAAATCTTCATAGCTGGTGGGGCCTATGAAATGTAGGAGGTTGGCTCGTTTACGTAAATCGTTAGTTACATTGATGGCAACCAAATAATTTTCCAGGCGCTTTACCCAATTTTCCCAGTGTGCCCCAGGGTTTTTCCGATCTGGCCCAACTAAATCATCAAACATCACAACTGCCGGTACATTTGACGCCATCATCACAGCTGCCACAAACACAATTACGATCAAAAATAGTAGTTTGAACATACTACCGACTCAAATTTGACGTGTTGTTAAAAGTCAGACAGTCCACATGGTCCAGACGTTCCATTTTGTCTAGAAATGGTGCGGGCTTGATGCCACGTCCGTTGACAACCGATCTTTTGAGACGCTCGTTCTCGAGGTTTAGTCATCCATTTAGACGAAAATTGTAATCCAGTTTGTTCCATGGTTGTTGAACTGCAATCCTACCATATTGGCTCCCGTTGGCAGGCTGTTTAAACAATAATTTTGGCCTTTATCCTCGTCGCCAATGAAAGATAGTCAACTCAGTTTATGTAGTTGAATGGGAAGCCCCGTATATTTATTAATAGATCGTGACGTCATTACGTTGCAGCAATACGGATTCACTTTAGGTAAACGGAACGGTACATGAAACGGCAATACATTACAATGGCTGGGACTCTATAATAAAACCATAGAAATACATAGAAGGGACATGAGGCTCTGGCAGATGAAGCAACCAAATCCACCATCTTGGAACTGCCCTGAATACTGGCACAATGGACTGTGACGTCACCAATAACTGTGATGTCACTTATAACAATGGCATGACGTCACATCATAATTATTCTATTGTGACAACATGTCTCAGGGCAGTTCCAATATGGCGGATTTGGTGACCTCATCTTGAGGTGGCATCATACAGCCTCATGTCCGTTCTATGTATTTCTATGAATAAAACCCACTCAGGGTGGTGGATCAGTCCACTGAAACCCATGAGTGGTCTGGCTGGCGGAGGAAGTCACGAGTGTCAAAGCCACGAGTTAGTTCCGCAGCCAGCCAGACCACATTTTCTGCTATTTTGACAACCTATGAGGACATTTTAATGCTTGAATATGGATAATTAAAAAATAATAATGACCTAACCACTTTGTTGGATGGATCTAAAGTTTTTATGGTTGCAAAACCAATGAGATCAAACTGTAAAATAAACAAATGACAAAGTGGATGGAGTCTGTCTGGTTGATATAAACAAAGCCAACAGAGTCACATGACTGCTGGTGACATCACCAATGCTGATGATGTCATAGTGGTTCAGCTGCTATTGTGACATCATGTGCTGCTGTTGTGATGTCATGTGTCGTGACTGTGACCTCATGTGTGATCTGAAGCACAGGGGTTTTTGCACCAAACCCTTTTGTTTTTATTTATCACCTGGTTGGCTGTGAATATCACTGATTACAGTCAAAATATCAGGGCCTATGATATTGTAAAAAAGACCACCCTTCAAGGGCGATATATTTTGACAATGGTTATGACATCACCAGCATTTCAGCTGCCTGATGACTTCACACAGGGGTGCTGGAAGGAATCGCGGGTGGCAGGGGCGGTCAGACAATAAAGGGCAAATCATATTCGCGCCATTTTCGTGTGACAAAATTTAAATAGATAATTTTTAATATATATATACTCACTTATTTGGCCTAAAATGTGTAAAACAAGGCCTAATAAAAAAATAAAAAAAGAGGGTGCCAGTTTTGCTTTGTTATTTGTTCAATAAGAGGCAAAACCTGTGGGCAATAATATTATTTAGGTCAATATATGTTACTCACAGTTTTTTTTTTGCCTGAACAACTGTGTGCAACCTTGAAGACAATGGGGATAACAGGTGTGAAACACAAATTAAATGTCCTACTTGTGATACAGGTCACACTAAATCCCAAGAAACTTGAAATGTTTGCCTTTGCTGCTTCTAACTGGCACCTTAGACATCACCAAGATACTTATACCATTGGAAAAACCAGTATCTAACTGACAATATTGCATGTTAGCACCCTGCAAAGGATTAACATTGTTTACAACAGCAAACAATGAGATTATGGTTTATTTTGCAAAAATTATAAGTGAAAACAAATAATAGAAGAAGCATATGATGTCTAAGTCAGTTAAACACCTCTTTGTTGGGTACTAACATGCATTTTTGTCACTTAGGAGGAGGGAGGGATCTAACTGACAAAAATGCATGTTACAACCCTCCAAATCAGTGTCTAACTAATACCTTTGTCCATTAACAGTCTGGGGAGACATTCCAGATTTTGATGAATTTTCATGGACATACCAAGCTGCTGCTGCCACTGAAAGGTACTGTAAATGACTAAGCACATGCTGAAATAGCCTTAGAGAGCATCCATATATTTTTAGCACTTTTGGTTACTTTTTAACACAAGAGGTTTTAATTTTGGATCCTTGAGATGTCGGCCATTATGCCATCTCAGTTGCTTACTCTTATGTCATTTAGACATAGGGAGAGACTCCAACCACCTTGGTTAGCAATGCACCTCGATACAGATCAGTGGTTTTCAAGTGGGTCAAGGCCTTACACAGTTCATTGACCATCAAGTTTTAAAATTACAAGAGAGGGCAGCACCTGTCATTGCCTGACAAGAAAATCACAGGACTCATGCAAGTGAAAGTACCAATGAACTGGAGAGAACTGGGCACTGCTGCCCTCTGTGGTAATTTTAAAACTCAATGAATATTAAATTAATGGTCACTGAAGTGTGAAAATTAGTGGTAATTTGATGAAGCTGCTGATCTCCTCCCAGAGATCTTCAAAATCAAGGCAATGCCGCAGTTGCATCCATGTGCCTAGTACAGATGCAAGTGCAGATGCAGATGGCTTGATAGGCTCATTAGGTCAGGAGTAGGACAGGGCAATGAGGCTAAGGATGATTGGAAGGCCCAGGTTATCACGCAAGAGCTGGTTTGAACCTATGAACCAGTGATTGGCAGCTCAGCACACTGCCACTGATCTATTACCCTCCCCCTCCTTGCACATGCAGGAGATGCAACACATACATGATACTCTGCACATGCAGGTGCAATTTGAAATTCTGCACATGGAGGTGCTTTCTGAAATTCTACATGTGCGAAATTATGCATGTGCAGGTGAAATCTGCAATTCTGCACGTGCAGGTGAAATTCTGCACATGCAGGTTCATTTTGAAGAAACATATTCTTCGGGGTTTTAACCCTTGTAGCCGCAACCGATTTTGGGTACACTAAGCCGCAATGGGGGCCTCTGAGGCCCCCTCCCTTTCTCAATCCTCAAATATACAATGGTTTGAAAATTTTACATTAAAAGTAGTACACTGAGCGCCATTAAAAACGCAACATCATTAAACAACAATATTTTGTAAGTTCTTGTTGCTCAATAATTATCACATTTGGCATAGACCTCAAGTATGACCTTACGAGCAATTGTGGAAAAAATCGTGAAAAACGGTTGACTTTTCACTACACACTAGTCATTTTAGTGAAGTCTGTCTGAAACATCAATTCACGGACAGCGCCTCACCGGAAAATGAGGCAATGGAAATTTTGGTTTTGTGGCTTGTTGGATGGAAATAATTTTAAAAAATTTTCACATAACATGCACAAGACTTCAAAAAACTGTCCCACGAACGTCTAAAAAAATATTGAGGATAACGCAGATTTTTTAATGAAAAACTCAAAATATAGGCCTGAGTATCTGGAAATGAAGCATGCATAACATTGCATATGAACCCAAACTACCTAACAATGGGGTTGTTATTCATATAGAGGAAAGCAACGAAGTCACAGACAATCATTCCATAACCAAACTCGAAAAAAATCTGAATAAAACATCATTTTTGAGGATTTTGACAAAAAGCTCCTGTAGAGGGCAGGTCGGCATTGACACTAAAAAATTGTTAATTTCATCATCTTTAATTGTGGTTGGGTCAAATACAACTTTTTTCTGCCTCATCAAGCAATTAAAATTGTCTATCCTGACTAATCAAACATTATGTGGAAAGAATATCAAAGTTATTGAAATTAATGATCACAGGATCTTGAAATTTTGTGACTTGCATTTTCAACAATAGCCACGACGATTTAATTTGACACAAGAGTTTTGCTCTCGGAAATCTGTAAATTTTTGTTAATATACCTGATGGCAGCAGCTAAGTGTATGCAAAATTTCATTGTGAAATTTTGAGAGGAAGTACATTTTTTTAGACATTTTGCGATGTTGCGTTTTTAATGGCGCTCAGTGTATTAGGATATCAAATCATGTCAAAATGGAGTATAGTGGCAGTGAAATTGTGAACAAATGAAATTGTATCGCTAGGAATATGAAATAACAATCCATCAAATTTTCGCAATTTTGTGCAAATTTGACTAATCTTTGGAATGGTTACAGCCCTATGTTCAGAAGGTTCAATGTTCAGAAGGTCCATTGTTCAGAAGGTCCAATGTTCAGAAGGTCCCAATGTTCAGAATTTGAGCACCCTTTTTTATTTTTTATTGTTGGGTTTGGGTGTGGGCCCCCTTTGGTGGAGTCCTTAGGGCAGCCCTAGATTTGCTCCACACAATGTCATCTACTCACACCACAGAGGATATTAACTGTGACTCTTGATTTGAATCCGTTTATCAATTTTACCTTTCATTACATGCACATCATTTCATTCTCAATATATTTTTGCTGTGATCTTTACTTTTAAATGTTTCTAACTTCTTTTTTTTTTTTATTGTATCTTTTCTTTTCCCTTAGATTATTTTTTTATGTAAAAGCCTATCATGACAAAATGGACTGATGCATTTCACAAAATAACAAACACCAACCTACATGGAGCTGTCATGTTTCATTTTTGTAGTTTGCATCTCAGATGTAGAACAGAACTATCTGCTAATAATTAATAGTATATTTTGTTTGCTGCAAACTTATATATTGTACTCACTAAGTGAACCTACATGGATGGGCACCGCTCAATGCTCATTTGCATAAAATATGCATGTCATTGCATGACATCATCAGTTTATGTGTTGTTGATGGAAATACTTCCACTCATGAAAACTTAGAAATTGCTGTCTTTATGTGCTTTTTACATGAAGATCCAAGATAGGAGCAGTGCAGGATAGGAGCAGTGCAGGATAGGATCATGCAGGATAGGAGTAGTGCAGAAAAGGAGCGGTGCAGAGTTGTGCAGGATAGGAGCAGTGCAGATGCAGAAATACAGGATAGGAGCAGTGCAGAGGGAGTAGTGCAGGATAGGAGAAGTGCACAGGGAGTAGTGCTCGAAAGGAGCAGTGCAAAGGGAGAAGGGCAGAATAGGACCAATGCAGAATAGGAGTTCAGGATATTGGCAGTGCAGAATAGGAGTAGTGCAAGGATAGGAGCAGTGCAGAGGGAGTAGCACAGGATAGGAGTAGTGCAGGATAGGAGTAATGCTGAATAGAATCATAGGAGTAGTGCAGGGTAGGAGCAGTGTAGAATAGGAGCAGTGCAGGATAGGAGCGGTGCCAAATATCATATGTGCAATAGTTTAGGCACAGCGGCCAATACACAATGTGTGCAGCTGGCCGCAGTGGATCCAAGCAAGATATAAAAGGAAAACACTTCTTAATTACAACTTGCCTGGTATTCATTCCTATGCCAGATGCATGCCCTATAATCAAGTTATGGACATCTCTTGACCCAAACATCTGCAAACGATTTAGCCAAGACAGGGCCCAAAAGACATTCTGAAAAAGCTCCAATTTCAAATTTCCCGCCAAAACTGGCACTGTGACTCCATAAATGCAGATGTTTACACAGCTCCATTAAAAATGACGGGAAAGGGAATGTACTGGACAGCCGAAAATGTTTATTTCTGCTAAAATAGGCGTAACTGGGGCGTCTCTAGCGGGGGGGCACCTGGGGGGGGCACGTGACTCTCTGGGGGGGGACCCTCCATACTAACTGTATATTTTAGCCAAAGTTGGAAGTTCATATGGGGGGCACCAAGGGGGGGGGAACAGGTCCAATATGGGGGGCACGTGCCCCCCATAGGGACGCCACTGTACATATCGGCCCAAATCATGCAAATTCCGGCTTGCGCGATATAGGTGCAATTTCCGTTCATAAATAATGTATAAGTTGGACCACCTCCTCCAGCTTGCTTTGGAGTCGGAATCTAGTAATGCTGAAGAGCTCTGAAGGTCTCGGATTTGTAAGGATCCTGACATGATGCTGATTGGCCAATCCAATCACATGACCAAATCAGCCAATCAGATACTGATGGCCTGTATACATATCCAAAGAACCATCACGGCAGTTAAGCAATCAGATCAGAGAAAGCCCTGCTAAGTAGGACCAGTGCTAGTTCAGGGTACCTCTGTTCACCAAATTTAGTGGATCTTTGCAAACCTGACAAGACATTCCTATTTCAATCGGTACATTATAAGCAAAATGGGAAGTTCATGACGTTGCATCATACTTGCATGTATTTGCTAATGATTTGTCAGCATACAAAATTAATGTTAAAAAGGTAATATAAAAAAAGGTAAAATGAGTTTCATAAGGAGGTCATTGAGCAATAGACATATATCCTAACTTTAAAAATCATACAAATAATAATAGCTATGCAAAGATTGCTAAACCCAGTGTTTGAATCCTCAGATTCTTGTAAAAGATTCGTGTTTAACGGGGTCTTGTAAGTTGGGCGTCAGCCTCCTCTACCAATCTGAATGACAGACACCAATCCAGGGGCAGATCCAGGAAGTTGGCTACCTGAAGCTGGTTACTTGGGAGTTACCTGGCAGCTACCTGAAATGTGAAGCTAGCTACCCGAAGCTGGTTACCTGGCAGTTACCTGGCAGCTACTTGAAACTTTGGGAGGTACCAGTTCAAGTAGCTAACTTCCACTGAGTTGGCCCCGTCACCGGCCAAGCTCTGCAGCTTTTCGGAGGGTTGCATTCCGGCCTCGTCACCAGCCAGAAATGGGAAGACTTTCAAGTAGCTGCCAGGTAACTGCCAGGTAACCAGCTTTGGGTAGCTTGCTCCACATTTCAAGTAGCTGCCAGGTAACTCCAAGCCCTGGGACCCATGCGTAGCATGGGTCATGGGTACCCCCATTCAAAATCTTGAGATTTTGACAGTGTATCAGGAGATTTAAGATGGCATTAAAACTACTAGAAAAGGCATTACAAAAAGCAGACTATCATTTACCAAGCATATTAATCTACTGACGTGTATTCTAACACTGTTGAGCCTAAGTAAATCAGTCCTGAAGTCGGAGAAATGCTCAAAATTTGTCTGCTCCAGCCATTAGCCTCATTTTGAATTTTGATGTCATCTCTGTGAGGTCACATATGCTCTGTTATGACGTCACTATTGCTTTCGGTGACATCACCACCAAATCCACTATTTTGACCAATCAGAGACGGCCATTTGCTCAATGTATAAGGGAGAAATCCCCTCTCTGGAGTTCAAGGGACAATTCAGCAGATGTCATGATGTTTGGGATGATGGAAATAGGTGCCGTCAGTAGCAAATTCTGTCTATTTTCAACATATGTTTTTGATTTTGTCATGAATATAAAACTAACAAGAAAATTGAACTCTCCTAAACAGTGTCTTTCAAATCGCATGATTTTCCAATGGGACGATTCATGACCCCTGTCCCACAGGGGTCCAGGGCTAGGTAACTCCCAAGTAACCAGCTCCAGGTAGCCAACTTCCTGGATCTTCCAGGGGCATATAATCTATTTACACGTATTGACTTTCAGAGGGCCGAGGGGGGGGGGGGGAGTTGTGACCTGTTTCCATATTCTTGCCCAAATTCAGGCACAAAATTTGGGCAGCAATCAGAGCGCAATTAAGATTTTGGAATATCTTAATAATTGCCATCCACTTAAATATACAGGGGCAATCAACCAATTGGCAATTACCCCAGCATTCACAACAAAGTTTAAGGTAAGTTTCCAGAAGAACTGCCTCTGAAAAAATGACAAAATTCTGAACATTGGACCTTCTGAACAACGGACCTTCTGACCAGTGGACCTTCTGAACATTGGACCTTCTGACCAATGGACCTTCTGAACATTGGACCTTCTGAACATTGGACCTTCTGAATATAGGGAAGTCACCCTTTGGAATTTTCAGTATTTTTCAAGTTTTCAACACCAAACTGTTCTGTAAATGATTGGGATTGTCTTCTGATTCCATCACAAACCATTTTGTGCCCTAAAATAGCAACAGATGAGAAAAGAAGCACAGAAAATGGCCATTTTGGCCCTTGCCCTACAAGATGCATTCCTTCAGGGGTCCATTCCTTCAGGGGTCCATTACGGGCCAGTTTTTTTTGCAAGAATAAAGGTCCTGCACTTCTATCATACCAGCTTACATTTACAAAATCATCACTGTAGGGGTTTTTGATGATGCTGAATCCATTTTTTGTAGGTATAGATCACTAAAAGGTCAATTTCACCTGATTTTAGGTAAATTTATACAAATTTTACTCGAAATGCAAATAAATATCATTTTAATTATGCTGAAATGAACTGACAGGCAAATATTGGCCCGACAAACATACAAAAGTGATTTCATTGATCATGATTTGATCTGTCATAAGTGGCAGCACAGGTGCAGTATTTATCAACAACTCATATGACATGCACAAGGGTGGGGGCATTGCGGCTACGTGTAGGAAAAAGGCTAGAACTCTTGCCAGAGGCCATGTTCAATATTGATAAATTCTAAAATTCACAACTTTTGGATGTTGTTTGAGATTAGTTTGACTAGGATTACATGACATCTGCAATGCGATTGACCAAAAATTGTGCGAGATACTAAAGCGAAAAGTCCCAGGGGGGCCTCCGAGGCCCCCATTGCGGCTACAAGGGTTAAATCCCGTAATTATACACTAGGTAGGCTAAAGGATGATTAAAACTGCAGTCCAACATAGGCCCAGGTAATCCGGCAAATAGCTGGATTCGAATCCTGGACCCAATGATCGGCAGCAGCTCAGCATGCTATCACTGAGCTAACCCTCCACCCCCTGCACATGCAGGAATACATCTAATGCAAAAGGTGCACTCTTAATGCTGCACATGCAGGTGCATCTTGAAATTCTGCACACGTGCAAAATTCTGCATGTGCGAAATTCTGCACGGGCAGATGAAATTCTGCACGTGCAGGTGAAATTCTGCACGTGCAGGTGAAATTCTGCACGTGCAGGTGAAATTCTGCACGTACAGGTGAATTCTAAAGAAATCATATATTCCTCGGCCTAGAAGAGAATCAGATATCTTCTGCTTCAACTGAAAACAGAACACTGTTCTACAAATTGGTAAGAAGACAGTGTAATGGCAAACAACAGCCCTCCTAACCTTCCAAAATTCAATCAGCAACTCATTTCCACAATATTACCACAAGCAAACTGTCCACAATTAAGATCGGAACACATATAGCACTTATGAAGCTGCTTAGTATCTAAGATCGCCACTTCATTTTCTTGAGGAAAGTTTGAGAACCAATAAAATATTCTGAACTTCGAAATCAAGAGAAAACCAAAAGTTAGATGAAGTCACATGCCAAATTACATTGGTGTCAAAAATTCAGCATTTTAACAGCATTTAATCTGTTTCAAACACACATCATTAAATAAAGATACATATTTGGATTTGAATAACAATTTTATTCTGGATTTGAATAACAATTTTATTATGGATTTGAATAACAATTTTATTCTGGATTTGAATAACAATTTTATTCAACATCTGTCCGCCAAGATTACAAATTTTGAATTTAAAAAAAAATTTTTACAGCACTTGCTCAGACTCCATGAGTCCCTCTAGTGGATATGGCCGATGACACGCAGTGTCAGAGGGACTCCTGATATTGGTGGCCCCCTCTCCCCTCCCTAAACTGGGTCAAACTATCGATGATTTAACTAGCCATAATTTTTCATGTTGGGTGTTTTTGTCATGTAATATGTCTTAAAAGAACATTTTATGTGATAGAAGGAATCCCCAAAGTGCATTATATATAAAAATACTTAATAAGCTGAAAACGAAATGAGTGCCTCAGCACACAGGAAGTCGCTGCAGATTACTACTCCAGTTCCACTTGTAAACAAACAGAAACATGGCGGCAGATTCGGAAGAGAAGTTTGAGAGAAAGTTTTGGTCATTTTTGGCTGAAAACAAAGTTATTTGTTGTTCATGCATCAACAAAAATGAGAGACCATTCACACAGAATGGAATTGTGCAGCATTTTAAGTCTGAACACACGCAGATGGATCTGAGAAATGTTGTCAAAGCCTGCAAAGATGCAACTCTGGTGAAAGCCATTGAAGAAACCGAATCGCTTCTGAATGCTCTAAGTCTTCAAAACAAGGTGAGTACATTTTTCATGCCTGTAATGGACCTCAATAACTAATGTCATGATTTATGTTGATTCCATAGATTAATGGACAATTCACCACTAAGTTATGTTACCGCCGATCATAATTTTCTTTTTTTAAGTTATTGATAGGCCTGCAGTTAAATGTCTTTCATAAATGTATACTTTCAAATTCAGTGCTGGTTAATTGCTATCAGCATGATCAGAGACAAATGGCTAATATTGTGCTACTGCCTTCCAAGTGAACCTGTGAACTGTCATGCAGTGTGAAGTGCAATTAGTTTAAGTAATTAAATGGTTTTAACTTTTAAGGAGTTGATTGAAATTGAAACATGGATGTCACTGTATCAAGTGACACTGATTAATGCTGTGTGGTTCAATTGAAAGTGTGCATGGGAGATTTAGTTTACATTGTGCAGTTTATTGGTGATGAATATAGTCCCGGCAATTAGATAAGCAGCGGTGAATTGTTTGACTGGGGTACTGGAACAAGGGGGGGGGGAGGTAATTGCCTCTCCTCCCCTTGGGTCCCTGCCACCTGTGTTTCCTTCCGGCACCTTGTGAGATAACATGTTGGTAAATTCTCTTGATATGGCAGGAATTTTGTCCCTTTTAAAAATTGGGGTGCTGAGTGATCCTCCGACAAAAAATTTCCATTTCCATCACTGATATGAGGGATTTTTTAATTTAAGCCTGGGTACAGTAGAAGTTGGTAAAAATGGCATGTAGTTTTGTGCAAAATTAGGCATTTTAATGTTATTTGTGTACATGCTATGTATAGTTTGATTGTATGTGGAATTTATTCAATGTCTAGTTCATCAATTTTCTAAAATTTGACAGTAGTTTACATCAACATAAATTTTACATGTTCAACATAATTTAAATCTTGTTTTATAACCTTATTTCAGGAACACAACGTTGGCTACGATGACTACAATTGCTCAGTTCAAGGAAATAAAGTCACATCTATGAAAATTGAGAAGAATATTTCTGCAAAGGATCCAAAGGCTGCTGTCACCGCCTTTTGTATTCTGCTGGAAGTGCATGGTATGTATAGATCATTAAGAACAAACTTATCACGGCTATATCGAAAGTGATCAATTTCAGTAATATTTACATGATGGGACAGGAAAATAATGTTTACATGTATACATGAAGTTTTTTTCATGCCTGTTGAATGTCTGAAAATGTAGATATACATAAGAACATTCTATGAAACCAATAATTTTCAAATTAATTAATTACTGAAATTTTCATCACAGCTTGGCCTTATGATTGTAGAAAATCAATATAGATTGACCAGGGTTGGCAAGTTAACAGCAAGGTGGTTTTTTAACAGGGGCTTTTTAACGGTAAATACCGCCTTGCCAAAAACTAGTTAGTCAAACTGCAGATTTTAGCTTGAAATTGAAGATATTCATATTTCCTTAATATTGAAAAACACACATGCAGTATTTATTGATAATATTTCTGCTGACAAATAATCTGTATTTCAATCATTACAAGGCAACTTTTGCCTATTTTTTGGCTTTTGGATGGAGTAAATTCTGGCCAATTTGGGCTAAAGGTGTTTAAGGCAGTAAAAGGCGGTTTTTACAGTTTATGGCTGTCTTTTTGCAACTCGGCTGATTGACACTTGTAAGACAGTAAGCTATTTTTTTGTCCACGGATTTGATTTCTGATACTGAAGCTGCTTGTGTTATCATGACATGTTTTTGATGCAACAAAATTAACTTTCGACGTGCTATTAAAATGCCGTTGCCTTTCCTACTTTGTTCAGTTCATGTAATACTTCAGTGTGTACCAGATGAAAATTTAATTGTCAAATGTTTGCTTCCAGGTTTGTTGAATCATGTGGCTGGTGATCCAATCAGTGTTGCAGTTGAAGGCCGGTTATCACAAACAACTTTTGATTGTTGGCAAAGCAACAATGGAACGTTTTATGTGAAAGCTGTCTGGCAGAAATTGGTAAGTTGCATTTCATGTGTCATTACAGATTCTAAATAATTATGTAATTATCCAAGTAACCAGTCAAGAAGCAGCGTAATTTAAGATTGATAGTCAGGTATTAAGATGCTTTAATCTCCATGTTTGTTCCAACCTTGATGTCCTTTACAAAATTTCAATACTTTTAACAAAATAATTCATATTGAACGACTCTGCAGACTTATAAATGATTTCTGTTATGTTGTCATAACACTATATTTTATGGAGAGGCTCAATACACAGCATTGAACTGAGATTTTTGTTTCTGCTGCAGTTGAACTAGGAAGAAATGCTTTCTGTTTTGAAGTACATGATTAAAGCTAAATAATCATTATTTCGTAACTTTCAGAAAATGCTGACACAATCAAGACCAGGAAACACCGAAGAAGCTGCAAGTTGTCTTATTTTACGCGAGGAGAGTGAAAATGAAGCAGATGCTGTGATATCAACTCTTCGAAGGGTATTCAAGTACACAGATTTCCGGCCGGGACAGCGAGATGTCATAGACAAAATTTTAAATGGTGAGGATGGAGTTGCACTGATGCCTACTGGAGGAGGAAAAACGTTGTGCTTTGCTCTACCCGCAGTAGTGAGTGACGGCTTGACAATAGTTGTGGAGCCAACACTGTCTCTCATCCAAGATATGACTGAAAGGTTTCAAGGACAGAATGTGTGTGATGTTATGTCACTTACAAGTGAAAATGTGAATGAGAGAGACAGTGCCCTGTTGAATCTCGTACATGGACATCAAAATGTCAAAATAGTTTTTACAACACCAGAAACATTGTTGCAAGATTGTGTCCTAAATGCTTTGACAAAATGTAAAGTCTCAAGAGTTATTGTCGATGAAGTTCATTGTCTGGATGAGTGGGGCTATCAATTTAGACCATCCTATCTGCGTTTAGGTCAATTAAAATCCAAATTTGATACTCAAATTGTTGGCCTCACGGCAACAGCAACAAAAACAACAATTCAAAATGTGTCTAAAATTCTGAAATTGAAAGAGCCGTTTCTCATCCAGCAATCCTTTCATCGCAGCAACCTTAAGCTAAGTATTGTGTCCAAATCAAATGTAAAGGAAAAACTTGCGTCTTTGGCTACACTTTTGAAGCCTGGACTTTGTTGTATCGTGTATTGTTTGTCGCCTCAAGAGTGCAATGATGTCTGTTCATTTCTACATGAGCACAATGTGCCAAATGTGCCATATCATGGAGGGATTTCGCCTCAAGATAAAAATGCAAATTTGTCAAAATGGCTTCGGGGTGATATTGGCGTTGTTGTTGCAACAAAGAGTCTGGGCATGGGCATTGATAAGTCAGATGTCAGACTTGTTGTCCATTTTTCTCTGCCATCCAGTCTGCATGAGTATTTTCAACAGGTAGGCCGGGCTGGTAGAGATGGTGGACAGTCTGATTGTGTTCTGTATTACAGATTTAATGATAGGTCGTTGCATCTTACACATATTTCCAAAATTGAAAATCCTGAACAGCAACAGATTGCCTCAGCCAACTTGCAACGAATGATCGCCTTTTGTCTGTCCCACACTTGCCTTAAGTTAAAATTATTGGAATTTTTTGGGGAGGCAGGGCATGATGGTCTTTGCAAGGGCATGTGTAGCGCTTGTCTTGGTTCTTTCCAGGAGCAAGACATCACAGACTTTGCGAGAGAAACCATTCTTCTTCTCCATGGTGTTCACCAGCGTCTAAACCACGTCGGTTTGACTGTCCTTGCAAAGATCATAAAGGGGTCGAAAGACAAGACGCTTTTGGCCAAGAACATTCAGCAGTTGCCGCTATATGGATTTGGCAAAAGGTTGACTTTGTCTAATATAGAGGACAGACTGGTTGATCTCTTGACCAAAGAGATCCTCCAAGAGGAATTAGGACAAATCAGAGGTTCCCATTTAACCACTGGCAAAAACGCCTCTGATATTCTCGCAGGTAAAGCCAAGGTGTTTTACCACTGTAAGAAATGATGCAGTTTTATAAGACAAGGTTAGAGTCAGAAATTTTATCGGTTTTGGTTCGTAAGGGTAAATTTAAGTAACATTTGTATCACTGACTGTGTTGTCCACTTTAAACTTGGTGAAAATAGCTTTCAGTTAGTGTTTTTCTTGTAAAACTTAGTCTGATGAATTTGATTTGATTCTGGTTGGTCGTCAATTTGAAGTTTCTGTAAACTTGTGGTGTTCATGTGAATTTCACTCACATTCATGTCGGTTGTGATAATAATTGTAATTGCAGAGCTACTGAAATATTTTTTTTACACTTTAATAATCTGATGAGGGGAAGATGTTTGAATAAGTGAATTACTTCAATATTATTTACTTCAATGTATTGAATTGGTTCCATTGACAGACAAATAGTTGGTTTTCCATTGTCTCAATCTGTAATCAGAATTTTTACTTACTAAAGTCAGAATTTTGACTTACTAAAGTTTGATTAACCATCTACACTGTTTGTTGGATCTAAATAACATTCTGATCTTTATAAAATCTGGCCTATCCGGTCCACAGTAAATTTAGTCAAAAAATTGTATTTTTACAGATTAATCTAAGATGCAATTGAGGGTTTGATGTATTTAAGCTTTTGACAGCCTTTATGTTTTTCTTATAATTAAATATTTTTTGAATGGAAGAACACCATGTTTTTTATTGATGTTATATAAACTTATATTGTTATGTTATAGGTTGATTAAGGCAGAGTGTAGGTAGACCATATATAGGATCACAACTTAAAATATTGATGCCCATTGGTGGGCTACGAGAGTATGATGATTTGCATTTTGTTGAAGGTTTATCATTGGTCTACATATGAGCCAACATCGGCCAATTGATGGTCCGATTGTTGGTAGCCTTACATAGTTCAATAATCATATGCTGCTGACAGCTTGAAGGTTTATGTAATTGGTAGTTTAGTGGCACAATGATGGCCCATTAATGGTCAGATTCTGATAATCATCGGCAGTCCATGTTTGTGGAGGGTTTATCATCAGCGGCCCATTGACAGGCTGAGCAGTGTTCGAAATAAGGGGCGTTAATTAAGGGGGTTTTAACCACCCCAAATGCTATAAGGACCCCCTCAAATACATTTTTTGGAGTGACCCAGGAGGGTTCCTGAAAAAAAAAAACCCTCAAAAACTGAATGTGCATGATGTAATCCAGAAATGGTGTTTTCAAAAGTAATTTTGAGATAAACATGCTCAGAACACTCAGAATTCATTTCAGAGTACATGCAGTACTTTCTGAAACCCCTCAGCTTCTGGGGGCCTTAGGCGGCCCGCGGACCTGTGGCCTCAAAAGCTTCGGGCCTTGCCATTGACAGAACCCTTCCATCCCCTCAAAACAGTTTCTTGATGCACCCGTAACTTGAGAGATCAATTTTTCTGACAATCAATGAGAATTTCAATTCAAGGTCATCATGAATTCTGTAATTATATTACCACAAACATACAAACAGCTAGAAAGAAGCTAGGATATCAACACTAAACTAATCCTTATCAGACATTTCTGACCGTTCATAACTTGACAATTCCGAGTCTGGAACTAGAGCAACTAAAGAGAAATTAATGCCTTGCAATCCATCCATAAAGCCTGACCATTGGCCTTCCATTTTCGTCATAAGCAAGTGAACGTCACGTACAATATATTTGGCCTATAGATGACAATTCAGAATCCATGACTTGAGAAAGAAAATAATCATAACACATGCCCATCATGGCCATCCAGCCCTGGTATAAGCAGAAATTCCCTGCACTACAACATGTATGTGTGTATAGCTTTGCATACATGTATATATGTCTTTTGCAGAAAAGACATTATGTTTTATCATAAATCCTAAATTTCCCTCAAAAGGTGTTCACTTAAGAATCCTTAACTTCATAAATAAGTAGAATAAATGAGTTTATTCAGTTAAAATGTTTCTTTTACGTTGTCAATACATAATAATTAATTTTCATAATTTTGCAAAAACAATGGCAGATTACATGTATATCGGACTTTGCAAAGATTGTTTGGTTATGCATCGTTCTAAGAATAGAAAGGTGTTAGTGTTTCTAACGGACTTGTCACACTTGAAGCTAACAGACAATTATTTCACATATTAAAAACGTTACACGATTCATAAAGATTACTTTCTTCACATAACAGCGAATGCTTTGTCATACACATTATGGGAAAGGTCCGGACCTCATAATTAGCAAAAATGTGGCTGAGCAATACACTCAGGGAGTTACAAAAATCTGCACTGAACTTAAGGGGTGTACTAAACATCTGGATGAAACCTAAGCAGGGTATACATTTTTGACACACAAAGTTCCAACAAAAATTCCAACCCCACCCAGTCATAAATTCTACAGTATCCCTAATAATTAATTTTTTAACTGTATAGACATTACCTGACTTTCAAACATCTAACCAACTTCTGTAATGAGAACAAAATTAACAAATTCTTTCAGAATTTCATATAACAACATCCGAAGTCATGTGAACATGTAAAATTAATAGTTAGTGTCAAGCAACTGCAACTGAGCTCTTCAAAATACATTTAACTTACTTGTACAGATACTCTCCCACTACTCATTTAAAAAACACATACTTCATTTGAAGTATACCTAGTTGATATTATTTTCCTCAGGAAATTACAATTTTTTGGACTTAACATTAGCACAAGGGCCAAAATGTGTGTAAGAATATACATGGAATTCTCTCATTGTTCATCATTAATTGACTGAGACAATTTGTGCCTCCATTCAGGAAAATTACTGTACATTTTAGCAGAAAACTTGCTGCTGTTGAGTGCCTTGCCTTTTTCTACAATGTCGATGAATTTTGACTGAACATTTTTATCTGTTTGTCCGCTATCATTAAAGGCTTTACACTGAGCAACCCCTTTGGAAAAGAACTTATGGTAAACTGCAAATTCAGCAACCTTCAATTGATCCGGCAGGGAGTCTGGCACCTTGTGTGAGCGACTGCCTTGCAAATCGAATGCATCTTGGTAGCTGTCATGTACATGTTTCATTAATTGGGTACTTACAGACAAAATTTGTAAAACTCTGAATGACGTGTGACCAGTTGCGTATACTTTAAGTGGTTTTACCATGTGGCTTTCAACATATTCATCTAATGCCATATTGTGGCCTTTCCTACCTTTGACATTAACAAAGAAATAGTTTCTTACAATTTCTCTGACAAGCAGAGGCCATGCGTATAGAAAATTTACACAATGCACAAGAGCACAGGTTGAATAGTTGGTCTTCTTCAGTTGAGTGTAAATGTACAGACTCAATACCCAAGCTAACTCTCTGCCGAGCCCAGAACCCTTCCTTATAGAACTTCTATACAGTGTTAACCATGGGCCAAAAACAACAATAGCCTGTGCATAATATCGACAATTTTCAGTGCTTGAAACATCTTGCAAAAACAGTTTAAACCTTTTTAAGAGGAACTCACTCTTATCACAACTTGCAGAAATACATTCGTCTTCATTTGGGTAATAAACAGAACATGCAAATTCCTCAAAAGCGGCAAGGCCATAACCCATACATATATCTCTGCAAGCCTCAAAATTCGAAAAATAATTCCCATCCTGAAATTTTTTTTGCCCAAAGGTTTCCTCATTATTTTTTCGTTTCAATATGTGCTTTAAGCAATAGTACATACCACCAGGCCCTAGTGTTTTGGCCATACATTCACATGCATACCCGAAAGCATGCAAATCGCCAGGGCATTCACAGAAGTTATTGAACCTCCCACTTTTTAATTTTACTGATCTGATTAATTTCTCCACACCATTGTCACCAAATACAGGCACCTGGGAAGTTATCCTTTCAAACTTAAAAGTATCTTCACCCATTTCCGTCGTACGCTCATTTATCAATGCTGGCAACTTTTTTGAACAAAATTCAAATAATTGTTGTGTATTGTGCATTTCATCATTTTGGAGAGTTTCAAATTTTCTAACGAATTCATCTTTTCCCAGTTGTTTTGCTATATCCATTGCACATGGTGCTGCACCTTCAAACGCAGCACCACAGTCAATCAGCAAGTCAACCAACTCAGAATTACCAGTTATCACACCAATGCACAAGGGAGTTATCCCACATTTCTCCTGCACATTTGGATTAAATCCCACATTAAAAATCAATTGCACCATATCTTTATGTCCCTTTTCGACGGCTTCATGCAGAACACTCCTGCCATATGCGTCTTGCACTTTGCTCAATTCGTTGGCGTCAATCGTTAAAATGAATTGTTCTAAGGCAGACGAATTCCACAATTTTTGACGAAGTGATCTGTAGAAGCTTTCAAATTCCTCTTGCTTGGTATCATCGGGTAATTCAGTTTCTACATCTGAGTCCACCTCATCAATGTTTCCACTCTCTCTAGTTTCAGCATTCAGTACGCGGGTTACCCTGTCCAGGAAAAGTTTACGTTCGCGACTCAGCTGCAAGTCATAAGTTTTTCGTTGATAATCAAATATGAGTCCAGATTTGGTAGAATCCGGTTTCAGCCCTAAAGTTTCGATAAAGTTTTGTAAAATTCGAATGTTTCCATCAAGTGTCCCACAGTTGGCAGATGACAAGGGAAAGTGTATCACTCTGCTCCTTTGACTGACAACCGTAGCATTGGTGGGCAGATCCAAATTCAAATTGACTTTCATTTTCTCGAAGGTTTGATTTTTCAGCTGTGGAACCTTGTTGACAGCAGTGTCTATGATTGATAACAAGTAGTGGTCTTGAGCTTTTTCCCATAAGGTTTTGTGCTCTTTAAGATTTGGCTCCTCTGAAAATGGAAATAAATGAATGACATGAGAAATTGAACACTAACACAGTAGGTGGCATAGGCCTAATACATGTTTATAGTGTGATATTGTGTCATAAAAAGTAGATCTTACAAAACCCTAAGACTAAATTATAGGCCTTAGCAGGCAAACAATTAAAACAACAGTTTAAAAGAAAAACCTAATTGGAGGGGCAGTGAAAAATCGGATGTTTGGCATTATCTAAGACTGTACACTTAATAGAAAAGTTTTCTTTTATACTGTAATACTGCAATAAAGTTATGACAAAATTGTGTTGTGAATTAAATAACAATTTCTGTTGCCAATTTCATTGCAATTGCAACATTTGATTTAAAATTAGCCCATTTTGAGGTAAATCCATAGCATTCATTATGGGACTTGTCATGATTACTATTAATTTATGATGCATCTCTGCTTATTGCCAGGCTTACCTAATTTTCATTCCTTATCAAAAAAGAATATTGCAAGCCAAAGTTTCAAAATTATGCTCAAATATTGTCATTATATTATTTAATATATTTACCGTCAAGGTCCAGACTTGCAGATGTAAGTGATGTAACTGGAAGCTGTGGTTTCTTGGCAGTTTCTTCAACGCTACTCAGATGCTTAAACACATCACCATTGACGACGAGTATGCCAAGAACTGTGAAATTCCACATGGCTCTTTTCTTCTTCCCAATACGTTGGTGATAAGCCTGCAAAAAAGTCATTATTTAATAGAACATTCACAACCTGAATCCTGTCAATCTGTTAATAAGCAATGCATCAATATTCAATTTTCAACAAACAAATTTATATTTCATTTCATTTTTTCAATGCGAAGCTATGTTGATTTGATTTTGATTTGATTTGATTTATTTATTCAAAAGAACAACATGTGAGCAATACAAAAGCAAAGGGAGTTTAAGTAAAAATTACAACGTAACTCCCACTAACTAGCAGAATTAAACATTTTCAAATTAGTTATAAAATTCTTGATTGACACTGAATTAATAGTTCTTTCATCTAAATTATTCCATTTATTTACAATTCGATTGCTCCAAAAATATTTTCTTTTATCAGTACGGCTATAAAACACATACAGCTGTTTATTATGACCTCTACTTCCATGTACAAATTTATAAACTTCTTCCTTATCATTTATATTGAGATTTGTATGACAATTAATAACTTTGTAAAACAATATTCAATCAGAATTTTTTCTTCGAATTTCCAATGAATCTAAGTTCAGAAAATGTAATCTTTCTTCATACGAAACATTTTCATAGTTCAATATACGTCGGGTGAAATACCTTTGCACACGTTCTACTTTGTTGGCCTACCTTAAAATATTTATTCCAGTTATCGTACATGCATACATGCATGTCATCGCTTTTCAGGCTCTTCATGATTTCTTGCTGAAACAACTTCACCCGGTCTTCAAAAAAGATTACCCTGAAAATTAAATAAGAAGTTTGAATTTTTCTTCTAAACATATAATTCAGCTTTTGAACCAATGTAACTTAGACAGTAATTATATTGGAAAATTTGAATACATTAATTTTTTTCCAGATATTGACAGATTCAATATTTCATAAAGCCAGCAAAAAGTGGTTAATAATATCATTGAGATCACCAATAAACACTATCTGAAGCAACTTTCTGCATAAACATATATTCAACTGTACTTCTCAATTCTCATGCAACATGCAAAATATTGTTACACATATATAAAGTTTTTAGTTTTACAATCTTTTATCTGGAATGACCACTATGAAACCGCAAATCATTAGATGATAATTAAGTGAACTACCGAAGTAACAAGAACAAATATAAGGGCAACACGGTCATCAAAGCACCAGCTCTGCTCAGCAGTCACATGCAGCCGAATGATTTCAAAAGTTGTGGCGGCACCAAGGCTGTGATACTTTGTCCCTGGCATTTTCAATGACAAAAAGTGCCATGAGCATTTTTAAAAGTCACTTGAAGATGAAGTTCAGCAATCCCGATCCGCCGCCTATATCCAGAAGAATGACTTATACTTTACCAAACTGAAACGTTCCATGCAAACAACCTTATCAACTATGTAACTGGAACGCAACTGGAACAATAATTCTAATCAAAATTTTCTTACAATGTTTTCCAAGTTACACTGAGCCCAAGTTTGCTCAGCATGTCTATAGTTGCTGCAATAAATATCTGAAGTTATTCAAAAATCTGAAAATACTGTCTCATGACAATAGATTTCAAATTATATTATGTGTTACCTTGTCCACATCCATAGCTAGTCAGCAAAATACCAAACAGACGAGGCAGGCTTGACGATCTTTCATTTCTGATTCTGAGCATACATCCGAATAGATGAACCACCCTCAAGAGCTTTTCAGCTGCCGTCTTAATCTTCCTTTCTTCGTCTGTTCTTGCAAAGACCTGCATGATCTCATGGATGAGAGGACACTGTTCTTCTACCTTTTTCTGGAGAGTTTCGAATGTCAAACTATTTACCACTTGATCAAGGTCACTGTAGTCAATTGATTTAAAGTCAAAGTGACAGAAGTCCACCATGATGTCCAGCTCGTTCATGTATGCGACTTGCTGTTCAGTTGTGAGGGTTGCATGAGACGGCGCTTTGTTTGTGCTCTCTGGAGTTTGACATTGAAATACTGCAAACAAATTCTGTGGCGTTTGCAGCAGCGCTCGCACAGGACCAGTCCTCGTAGTTGTAACCACATCTCGTTTTACTGGAGTGATGGTTGGTGTTACTAACGGAGTCGCCAAGGGAGTCGCCAAGGGAGTCGCCAAGGGGGTCGCCAAGGGGGTTGCCAAGGGGGTTGCACAGCGGGTTATAAATAGACCTTCATCAGTACGATCTTGAATATTTTTGTATATACTGAAAGCAGAAAAGGAATCAACAACTAAATCATGCAATAAACCAGACTGTTACTTAATTACATACATTTGCAATAAAGTAAATTTACAAATACTCCAACATATTAAAGAGTATCATGAAGCATGAGCAGTCTTTTTCAGAGGGCGAGTGAGGTTTGCCCAAATTTAATGGTCTTCATTTCTTGGAGAATTATACTTTTCAAGATGACGGTGGTGATTTGAAGAGGTTAGATAATTTGCCATATTACAAAAGAAATTTACAGACTAATTTGATTTTCCACGCTGTAACAGTTGACATAAATTCTTTTTAAAATTCTGATGAATCTTGACCAATTGGTCATGAGGTGACTGCTTTTAATAAGAAATTTATACAAACCCATGATTGTATGTAACTTGCATTCCAAATGCTGCTGACAAAGCATAACCTAAGCTTCTTGAATCCAAAGCTTTCAAAATTTCCTCATGGAAGACTTGTCTGGTGGTATCAGGTTCCTGCAATGCACAAAGATAGGATTAATAGATTGTAATTCTTAAATGTTTAAATAGTTTGGCATGGGGGGTTTCAGGAGAAGATGCAGTATTTTCCAAAAGAAATATGAAAAAATGAGAAAATTACAAAATTGTGCCGACAAGAATTTTTTTTTATTTCGGGGCGTTGACTTTTTTCCTTATACGCCACTGGACTAATTGACACATATAATGGAGGAGTTTCAAGCATTAACAAGAAATTGGTTGTGAGCTGTGGGTTGGAAACCAAAAAATATTTATTTGTATTTTTCTAAATTTGTTTTAATATTTCGGAAAGCATTGAGAATAACTATCTATCATAGCATCAAAAAGCACTAAAACATTATATAGGTAATTTGTGTCAAATTTCACGTATGGAATTGCAATAATGGCCAAATTTTGGCCTGGACACAGAAATAATAATTTTGACATTTTTTGTCAATATTTCAAAATGTATAGAAAATCCATGAATGACACAATCAAAAAGCACGACTTTATCACATAGGTGGCACGTTAACAAATTTCATCCATGTACATGCAATAATGGCCAAGTTTTGGCATAGAAATGAAAAGGAAAAATTTTTTATACATTTTTCCTAGTATTTCAAAAGGTCTAGGTAAATAATGGAGATAAATGCTCTGCACACTTACATTAAGAAAAGCTGCAGTGAGTTTTTCCTGGATGTAACTGCGTTTCAGAGTCTGACCAGTGGCTACTTGAAAGTGCTTCCGAAGTTGTGCTTGTAGAAGACTTTGTATTTTCATGCGTACGTGTGATGGTGTCCTTGTCTCATCACGATGTAATCTTTTAGCAGGTGGCTTCAGCAAACTTGCACTTGGTGTCAAAAATCGTTTTGGATCCATAATCCTGAAAAATATCAAATATGAACTATGACTAACAATGAACTGGGTATACTAATGATACTATGATTGTAAAGGGTCATGTCCCTCACGCGAGTTACAGCATTGACCTTGGACATTGACCTGGGGTACAAGAAACTAGGGCACCAAATGGCGGCCAGATAAAAAAAAATCCAATTTGAAACATTAAACGTTCCCATGTAACAAATAAAAAAAAGGAAAGGCATATCCCCTCTCCTTGGAAAAATTTAAGGAGCTGGATGAGTCGTCCCCCACGAGTGCCGGAAGGAATCGCGGGCGGTGGGGGCGGTCAGATGAAAAAAGGCAAATCATATTCGCTCCAATTTCACGTGACAAAGTTTAAATAGAGTCACTAATAATTTTGAATACATACTTACTAATTTGTTCCAAAAATTAATAAAATAAGGCCAAATAATGTATTTTGTTTTAAGATCTAAAGGGCACCCTTGCCCCCCCCCCCCTTCCCCCCTTGGACAAGGGCAGGAGGGGCAATTGCCCCCCCCCCTGTCCCGGCACCCCTGTGACGTCCCGTGTTGATTAATGATTGCCTCAAATGTCTCATCAGCTCATTGTCCATTCTAATTTTGTCTGAGAAACCCAATCCAACTCCCCCCCCCCCCCCCAGTCTGGTCTTTCTTTCCTAGAATTTGCTTCCACCCCCCCCCCTCCATTACTTGTTTGAATTGATTACAATCTACCTACTAAATTCTTCAAGTGAATTTTAGGGCCTACCCAAATTATATAATATGATTGCCATGGATACTTTTGGTCTGACACTAACTCTTATAAATCGACCATGATACAGTTTGGCAAGCTGCCAAATAGAAATTCAGATTGACACTTGAAGTTATGGTGTCTGGGACATAGCAGCTGTCAAACTTCGTGGGTGAACACTTCGATGCAGCTGTCACTGTGCTGCTAAAGCTATTATTATCATGAAAATATCATCATCAACACTAACGAATTATCCTGAGGCAAGTTTAGATAAATACCTACCTTTCAACACCAAAATAATGTCAATCCTTTGCTGCTTGAAGCCTTGCAGATCGCTGTTGCTGCTTGATCTGTCACTCACGTGGTTGTTTGTGGTTATTGAACCGGATCACTGCATCAGTGCATCTGCACTTGCGAAAAATAGTTCTGCAAGCTGGGGTCACTTGTGAACTTGACACCTGTTTCATCTACTGTTTGTAATTTATATATAGACAATAATGCTAAGAAGCAGCCTTTACAAAGAAATAAACCACATAAAGTCACATTTGATGCATAGCCATTGCCAGCTCATTTGCATTTCATTTGCATGCCAGAAGTGGGAGTCACGTGACACCCAAATCCAAGAGACCGCAACGCTCGCGCGTTGCCTGTTGGCCCCCTAGCGGTCTTGTAGAGACTGGCACTTGCTAAAGGCATATAATTGCGTACAAATGTTTGCCCATTGTCCTTCCCATACCCTGCATTGTCACTTCAAACCACTTCAACTTTAGTTCCCCACTTCCCGTCAGGTGTCCGTGCTTGTTAAATAAAAATCAAACAGTGCCATGTGGTGGATATGTGGGGAACTAAAATCACATTGATTTGATTGAGTAAGAGCTTTTAAGGCGGAGCAGCGATGCAGGATTTCTGATTGGTTCAATAAGGGACCGTTCAGAATTTACAACTGGGGGGAGAGTGGCAGAAAAGTTGGTACCCCCCTAGGGCCAAATTCTCACAACCCCCCCCCCATCATAAATTCTGGACAGTCCCTGGGCAAGCACAGCCAATCAGACGAAGGTAAAACACAATAAAGCAAGTTGGTAAAGAAACTTACAGAATAACATGTGTGTACATATGCTTACTGGAACTGCCAATTATGAGATTGAAATATTTACTCATACCGAGCCATATACCTCTGCCACCAAATAGTATAACAACAAATTTTACAATCATGTAAAAATGTAGAAAATAAATGAATAAACAAGCCAAAACAAATGAAGATAATTAGTTCAAAGAAATATCACTTAATCTTCAAAAATTCATATAAGAAGCAATACCTTCACGTTTTAAAATATTGCAACTAATTTAAACAAATTAACATTTTCTCATTTTTAATATTTTCCAAATAATTCTTTCAATACTTTTGGGACATTATCCACCACAAAGAAAGTTCTGAAGTTCTTAGCAGCAAGTTGCCAGTAATAAATGACGGACATATCTGTTGAAAAAGACGAGAAATTTTCAGAAAGTTATTGAATTTAAACAACAAATCCCCTGGAGGCAAATGCACATTCATTACAGATCTAGGGAGAGAGAGAAATTCAGAGAATGCACATTCTTGATCAACTATATCCATTTCCATGGTAACAATGGTTTAGTGTACTTATTCTTGATCAACTATATTCATTTCCATGGTAACAATGGTCTAGTGTACTTATTCTTGATCAACAATATTCATTTTCATGGTAACACTTATTCTTGATCAATTATATTCATTTCCATGGTAACAGTGGTCTAGTGTAATTATTATTGATCAACTTTATCCATTTCCATGGTAACAATGGTCTGGTTTACTTATTCTTGATCAGCTACATTCATTTCCATGGTAACAATGGTCTAGTGCACTTATTCTTGATCAACTATATTCATTTCCATGGTAACACTTATTCGTGATCAATTATATTCATTTCCATGGTAACAGTGGTCTAGTGTACTTATTCTTGATCAACTATATTCATTTCCATGGTAACAATGGTCTCTTCATTGGCCATTGTTGCAGAACACTTCTCTGGTGAACCAAAATTGTAATACTGTTCTGGTTCTTCAGTTAAAATGGACGATACTTCCGCATTTGCTTTATTTAACACAACAGATGAAGCAACGGGTTGAGGCGCTACAATTTGCAATTGTGTTTCATTGTCAGTGAGAATCTCAGGTTCTATCCGTTCCATATGAGAATTGTCAGTGAGAACAATGGTTTCCATGACGACATTCTGTTCCATCAACGCATCACCAACGGTGTTGTTGCCAAAGGCGTCTCCAAGGGCGTTGGCGGTCGCTAGGGTTTGTATGTGAGGGATAGGTTGGATCACCATGGCAACCTTGGAGTTATCACTCACAGAACTATTTATAGCACCAGTTATTGTTTCAGCAATATCATCAGTCGCATTATCCGTCATACTGTCCGTGATATTAGCAGGAGCTTCACTGTCACATATACCTGTAACATTTTCAGCACTATGCTCACTGACGTGAATTTGAATAGCGTCCCAATCGTCGTACACCATCTGACACACACTACAACAATACATCGTTTTTTCAATGTGGATTTGATCGGAGGACACTGCATGAAACTGAGAATCTTGCATTAAAGTTAAAGGGGCGATGATCTGGTCGTTCACTTGTTCCGACGCTTCCGAAATGTTCTTTAACGTCGGTCCTCCGGCCGTATTCGTAGCGCCCCTTGCTTTACAAGCGTGCCTCCGTAACGTGGCCATCTGAGTGTAGGCTTTATTACAAAGATCGCAAGTGTATTTGCTGACTTTGGTGTGGGTCGTCATGTGATGTCGCAGCCTGAAACGAGCATTAAAGCTAGTAAGTTCGCCAATTCTATTTAAAATTCACCTCAGATTATAAATTGATAGATTTTAAGTAAAGCACACACTTCCAATCAACAAAATTATGAGTTTTCTATAATTTTAAAAGTCAGTTTAATTGATCTTATGCTAAAAATCACTTCAGGAGAGCCCTACAATGCTCGATTTGTAAACAAAAGAGGAGTTTTTCCTGTTATTTTCACACATTTTGCTAATTTCTGGGAAATATATATAATTGCCTCGTTTGAACTCATTTTGGTGAAGCGTGTCACAATTCCTTTAAATATGGTGACAGAATAGCTTTAAACATCCTGCCTGAAAGGAGCATTAAACAACATCAATGTCTGAGGTGCCATATCTTTGGATTGGATGGAGATACCAAAACAAATTAATCATCATTTTAAAGCCCATTTCCAGTAGAATAACTAATTATGATAGGAGACTTGACTTTGAACTCATTTTGGTGGAGCAGGTCATAAGAATTATTACAAGAATTATTCTTTTAAATATGGTGACATAATAGCTTTAAACAACATCTTTTTTAATATGGTGACATAACAGCTTTAAAGATCTTGCCTGAAGGGGGCGTTGAACATCTTTCCACACTCCTTCACGGGACATTTGTGCTTCAGCTCCTTGTTGTGGCCCATGGCGTGACGTCTGCAAGCAACCTGCGTCGGGAATAAGCGTCCGCAGACTCCGCACTGGTACGGGGTGGCGCCACTATGGATGTTCATGTGGTCCTGCAGGAGAAAAATCGTCAAAATTTAAAATAATCTTCTTATTAATATTAATATAACAGTGTCCGGGATTTATCGCAGTTTCCACTCCATGCCTCGCCTTCGAACTTTTCTCATGTCTTCTTCATACCCATAGGGCGCCACCGCCACATTTTCATCCAAATTGGATTCCTCTAAATGTCCTAATTAATGATAATTAGTTTTAAGCTGCTTCACATACAATACACAAGAGGGCAGCACTTGCAAGCTCTCTACCAGAACCACCTGAACCAGTTGCTCCCTTCCTCTGAGTATCAGGTTATATTTCTGGCCTTATGCTTCACTCTAACGGGCGATAATCTTATACGAAGGCCTACAAGGTTAAACTTTCCTTTATTAAAGTCTTCTCACGGGCACTAATTACTAGTTAATATAATGATAATGATAGGCCTCCCAGCGGCTGCAACGGAAAACAGGGATTTTATAGGAAGTTTTTAATGAAATTTATTGGGCTTTATACGGCTACGGGAGTAAAAATATAGGAAAAAATAAAGGGCTATTCAGCTTCAAATTTGTCATAAATAATATCGAGTGCTAAATCGGCATTTCGAAAGAATACTGAATCGGACTTGACCAGTGTTGAGATAAGATACATTGGCATGTTGACCAAGGAATGACCTGGAATTCTAGTATTCTCCCTGACAAAAGCTAAACAGTAAGTTTACACTCATTTTAACCCTTACTTGACTGAAGAGACATTTATGTGCATCCCCAGCTTACTGCCTGTGGGGCCATTTATGTCCCTAAAATCTGCTGTTGTCCCCGATGACGTCACAAGCACAGAATTTATTTTTTTGGGACTGAGCAGTCCAGTAAGGGTTAGTGTCACATAAAAAGATGGAAAATACAAATTTAATGCGATGAAAATATAGGGATTTATAGGGATTTTTGGCAAAAAGCTTGAAAATATAGGGAAATATAGAGAGCAAAAAATAGGAATATATAGGAAATATAGGGCCGCTGGGAGCCCTTGAATTGATGAGGTTCATTGGTTTCGAGTGCGTTACACAGAAAACAACACACTGTAGAGAGTAGGCCTATCTATAATTATCATAAATCTAACAAAAATTGATAAAATTTTGAGATACAAACAAAAATTAAATTATTAAAACCACAAATTGACATTAACTAATATTAACTAACGAGGTACGTCTTTAATGTTCCCTTAAATTTGCTAAAGTATTTCAAAGTTCTTAAATGGACTGGAAATATTACATCGTTTTAGCCCTGAAGTCGGTCACAGTTAAAAAGCCCTGACTTGCTTGGCAAAAACTTCAACTGATAAGTCAGCTAAGTTGTTTAAATCTTGACTTAACTTGACTTCAACTAACTTCAGCCACTAAAAGCAATTTCATAGAGCCCTTTTGTAAAATATTTTTTAACAGTACATTAAATCTTTGGAAATGTCAAGAGAACTTTGCTCTCAGAAAATTGTGTAGTACGTGAATACGTCAATTTTTAGGAAGTTTTCATGTGGTATAAATTTTAAGAAAGTCCCTAAAAGAGAGTGGAATATATAATATATCTTGCAGGTTTTTCGCCCCATCCATGCATCTAAAGTGAATTTTTTCAACCCCCCCCCAATGCATTAACTTCGATTTTTTGTGAGACCCCATTTGCACTAAATGCAATTTTTTTTACCCACCAAACACATCCTACATTACATTAAATTCAATTTTGATTACTCCTGTGGAACACCGGTTAAAATCTCCTCCATACAGCTAAAGCAAATTTTTCTGGTCCCATCCGTAGATCTAAATCGATTTCTTTGCATCCCTCCATACATGTGAACCGAAATTTTCACTGATCCCCCTCATCCATCCTACAAAACATAAATCAACCCAACCATCCCCCCCCCTATATTTTTAAATGGAATAGCCCTAAGTGTAATATAGATATTCATGTGTTTTGGTTAAAGGGAGTAATCATCATCATACTATTAATTCGCGGATGCTTTACTCTACTCCTCAAAAACCATGCAAGCCACACTCTCAAAAACTTGCACACAACTTATCAAGCTGATCTACTACAACCATATCTATGTCTCCTCTCAACATTCTCTTCCATTTCCACTCGGCCCCTTCCACCTATTCCAACCCCTCACTCTCTTCCCACTGCTGTGCAGTTGACATTTTTTCCCCTGCACATCGCATAGTCGCATCCCACTGGACACAAGGATAGGCCAATATCTACAATTCCCTCTCTCTCTGCCATTCTTACTCTCATTATACCCATTATCACGGGTACTATGCTAGTTTTGACAATTTAGGGACTTACTCTCAAGTAGTTACTGGAGGAGAAAGACTTATGGCACACTTCACAGAAGTGTCTGCGTTCTTTCTCCGAATCAGGAAGATGAGATTCTCTGAAAAAAAAAAAACAGGTAAAAAATAACTGAATCATGCCGATTTATGTGAATTTTAGGTTTTCTTTACTTGTCAAGGCAACAACTAACCCTCTTGAGTGCCCAGAACTGGGCCTAGAGGGCTGCACTTACCATATCTTTCTATCTACTTATCTATCTACCTCCAAATTTTTATGCCTCAGGAGTTGTTACACAAAAAATTGTGACAAGATTCAAACATCCATCACTGGTAGAACATACAAAATAGCAAAAATACATTGTATGTCTAGTGCCAGGGGCATGCACATTCTCATTAAAATCAGGTCGTCTTAGACACACTGATAACAGTCAACAGCTTTTTGTGAAGTGGTCAGTTAACGCAAATGCCTCATCCGCTGTGATAGACATTTTAGACATATTAAACAACATTCAGTTTGAGATCATTTACAGATTGTCAATAATATATTATGTATGTTTGAATGTTTTCTGTTTGTTGTTTTACTTGTTTAATGAGAATTTATTTGTAGAAAATGATTGGCATTTTAAATTAAAATGCATAAATGTTAAATATAATGTATTTATGACACCGGAAAAAAAACCTGTAAAATGATTAGAATATAAAACTATTAGAATATAACTGCACTTGAGTATTTCACAGAGTACTTTCAATGGGCGGATTGGCTTACTTGTGGATCTGCAGTTTGTTCTACCCTATTCTATTCTATTCTATTCTCTATTATTCTATTCTATTCTATCCAATCCTATTCTTCTTACTTGTGGATCTGCAGTTTGTTGTTCTCGTGAAATCCCCGGCCGCAGACCGCACAGGAGTACCTCTTCACTTCCGAGTGCCTCTTCTTGTGGGTGAACAAATATCGATAACACGCAAACTGTTTTCCACACTGGTCACATGTGAAGTCACGGCCGTGGGCTTTCTGAAAAGAAAAATGAATAATAAGTGGATGCATGATTGGGGGGAGGGCTCTGTATTTATACACCCATAAAGTTAGTGATTGAGTTTGTGTTTTATGCCCCATCAACACCAGTGTGGGCTACTTAGAGGCAATTTTGTTTGGCATACTATTTTGAGTCTAATTTCTCATAACTCGTAGAAGAAGCAAATGTAAATGTAGGAATTTTTTATAGTCAATTTTATTGACCAATGTCAATCTCAACAGACTTTACAATTACACCCTTGGCAGGCCTGGTCAAGTATGAATCTTTCCCAGCTCCCTGGGGAGCATACACCAGTATGCAGCGAATTTCACGCGCTCCATAGTCAAGCATTCAACAATTAATTACCATCACTGCCTATTGCCAAGTACCCATTTACACCTGGGTAGAGTGGAGCAAAGAGTTGAGGATCTGCTCAGTTCCTCCATGCAAGAAGTCGTAGTCATGCACTCATAAAAACTCGTCAAAATCCCATCAAAATATATCACACTATAATCCAACTTTTTTTATTGCAAAAACGTACATTCATGCAGTCAATTCCTGTATTGTACTGCATACCAACAAGCTTCTGACAAGATCTCTGAATTATTTAAACTATTAATCACCCAGCTGACCATTAAATCCACCCACTTGGCACCTTAAGCAAACAATACGGTATATATATTAAGTTTGATCCAAATCACAGACGGTGACTTAAATTTTGCAACCTCAAAATGAGCATTGAATGTCACCTCCTTTCAAAATTATCATTTTAACATATTTTGACTTTTATTCTTAAAGAGATTTAATAATGTGACGATGAATAAATAGATCTACAGAAAAATAGATGGATCGATATATATAGAGACATGGATTAAATGACAGATAAATAGACAGATAAATAGATAGATGAATAGATAAAAAGATACTTATTAGATAAATAGACAGATAAATAGACAGATAAATAGATTGATAAATAGATTGATAAATAGAAAGATAAATAGAAAGATAAATAGATAGATAAATAGAAAGATGAATAGATAGATAAAAAGATAGATAAAAAGATAAATAGAAAGATAAATAGAAGATAAATAGAAAGATAAATAGAAAGATAAAAAGATAGATAAAAAGATAGATAAAAAGATAGACAAAAAGATAAATAGAAAGATAAATAGAAGATAAATAGAAAGATAAAAAGATAGACAAAAAGATAGATAAAAAGATAGACAAAAAGATAGATAAAAAGATAGAAAAAAGATAAATAGAAAGATAGATAAATAGATAGATAAATAGATAGACTTTTTTTTGCTCTTCCCGAAATATAACCATAACCCCCACTTTGTCTCACCTCCTTATGCTGTTGTAACCTGACCTCGGAAGTGAACACCCGTTTGCATTCCTCACAGTTGAACGGCCCGCACGTCTCGTTAATATTCTTCGAATGAGATCTATCGATGTGACCTTTGACCTTGGCCAGGTTCGTGCTTTTGAACGTGCACATGCCGCACTGGTAAGTTGCGCCTATAATGTAAGGAAGAACGTAAAGGTATAGGATTAGATTAAGCATAAATAGTGGAGGAAATAACTGTCAAAAGGTGATTCAGTTCAGAAATTTGGCATGATTGTGGCCAAGATCACAGGAAAAAATATTAGGGTATAGTAGACTAGTAGGCATCATGAAAATCCAAGATGGCTGCCAAAATCCAAGATGGCAGCCAAAAATGTCGTGCATCATCAAATTTGGATAAGAATTGTTTAATCAAGCTACGCATGGGTCCCAGGGCTAGGTTCAAATAAGTTATCACATGCATTTCACGTATCTGCCACTTATCTTATCCCTAGAGTCACGTATCAGCACTCAAGATCACGTATCAGCCCTTCCTAGGGTTGTGCTCATACAGGGCCAATACGCGGTTCAATACTAGGGTCGATACCTTTAATGCCATGCACCATGGTCAAGGAAAGCATTGGTTAATAATACACCTAACCATTCTAATGTGCAGCTAATGAGTCATGACCAGGAAAGCACTGCTTAATAATATATCTTGCTGTCCTGATGTATCGACATGGGTGACCAATCGATTGCGGTCAATTTTGGCCTTAGATGGGTCTCCCTCATAGTGATTAAGGGTATTTTAAATAACATTTTGAAAATAGATATGTCTATTTTTGTATTATTCATTATGTAAATAGACTTCAGTGTCTGTCTACTGTCGTATGATTAGCAAATTCTAGAGTGGCTAATAAGAGGAACAAAACCACGAAGATCCCACACACTTGAAGGTGCTAGTAACATAGTATTATACAAAACGCCCTTTTTCAGAATATCTTACCATTCTGATGCACGGCCATGTGATGCTTCAAGTCGACATTTCTGTGGAAGGATTTCTGGCACTCCTTGCAGCTGAAGTTGCCAGGAACGCCTGGCTTCTTGTACTGGTAGCCAATCCTCCAATTCAGAGGCTTCTTGTTCCCCTCCGTGTCAAAGTGACGTTTCCTGTGGGCGTTCAGTTCCCCTGCGATTCCAAACGACTGCAAGCAAATTGGATTTGTTAATTTAGTGACACATGGAGAGAATTTTATTGACCTAAAAATGTATTCCTACACTGCAGAGAATTTTTTAACGTTTTTCGACAGGGAGGCCGACAAACCAATCTCAAACCATTGTTCGTAGTGGTGTGTACCATCGCGACGCACACATTTATACCACAGTTTAATCTGAGATCCACAAATATTTATATGGACTTCTCGCTACAAAACCAAAAGTGGTGCAACAAATTTCACATTTATGAAAATTGAAAATCAAATAGGTGTATATACATGGTTCCTACTCTTTTTCTAAGTTCAAATTCAAGGTTTTTATCCAGGCTTTTCAAGGCTGCCAAAACCAATTTTCAAGGTCTAAACCTGCAATTTTTTCAAAGTGATTTTGGGCTGCGGGCAGTCGTCAAAGTCCCAAATTTGTTGAACCACTTCAATTTTGGCAAGAGACCCCAAATTCCAGACTTTTTCCAGGTTTTTGGTGGAAATATCACGTTTTCCAGGTTTTCCAGACCTGGAAAAACACAACCCAAAATTCCAGGTTTTCAAGGTTTTCCAGGCTGAGTGGAACCCACTTCAGCAAGGCCTTCAGTGATTAAGTCAGACACGCCCACAGAGCTGACCAATGAACAGGCCTTCACACACGTTATGCAAATGAGGTCGATAACGTCTATACACACATTCCCGTAAGATTTACATGTACGATTCACACATCAATAGATTCGTCTCTCCGAGAGCTTTAAAATGCCGGGTCTTACGTCCTTGGGAAGCAAATAGTTTTTACGCAAATCGCCGTTAAACATTTGAAGTGGACAGAAATGCTGGGCGCTGATTGGCCTAGACGCTCGTGACGTAAATCTATGATAATATTCGGCGCTGGAAGGATTTGTCTAGGGTAGATTCTCTGGGTGAGTGGAACCCTGTATATACATAATAACTTAATTAGAGTCTTTTCTTCATTTGTCATTAGAGTATTTAAAGGTACCAAGGGCTTACTTGGCCTGCTAACTTCTTCTGAACAGAAAAGAGGTCACTTGTGGAATCAGCCAATCAGAGAAGTTCTTTCAAAGTCTAAATTTGCAAGAGCTTCTCTGATTGGTCGAGTTCAAATGTGACCTACTTTCTGTCCAGACTAAGCTAGCAGGTCCAGTGAGAGCACGGCACCTTTGAATATCTTAATGACTAGTGAGACAAGACTATTAGGTGTGGGTCTGTGGTTAAGAGCTGGATGGATGGATGAATGATTGGGGCTTTATGTCCTGTATTTATGCACTTGATAGGCTAATTAGGACAGGAGGACACGGCAATGAGGTGAAGGATGACTGAAACAGCCGTCCAACTATACAAGAACCCGCGGGTTGCATAATGCAGGTGGAATTTTCTACTGTAGGGTTGCGTTTGACACAATATTTTCAAAACTTGGATTTTCATATGCATATGAGTTCTGAAACTTCAGGCCTTGGCTTGGTAAAAAACAACTGTTTCTGGTCTTATTTTTCAGCTGTCAGAAGGGCATCATTTTGTTAATATCAATAAATGAGAAAATCCTGTCTCTTAATACCCTATACACACCCCATAATGCTCATACACGCCATTGCAGATGTTCTCCATCAGTGAAAATCTGAAAATGACATTCAGATGGCAAGATCAAGGTGCTCCGTCCAATCCACAAACTCATCTACGAAAACAATCTGTAACCAGATATGGAGCACTGAACATGTTTGTAAGCAAAAACAGGTATACAGAATGTCTGAAGTACATCTCAAATGTATTTTTTTTATTTATTACACATAAGGAAAACAGGAAAAAAGAAATCTTACTTTTTCCGGACCATCATAAAAACACTTTTGCAATTTTGGCTATAAATGAGAACATCTGTCTCTTAATACCCTATTTATAATCCAAAATGCTCCTAAACACGACTGTAGATGTTCTCCACATGTCAAAATGTGACTTTCAAATAAGAAAATGCTATTTAGATGGCAAGATCATGAAGTTCGTCCCAATCAACAAAACCCATTTTTCCACAGAAACAATCTGTCAACAGGCCTAGAGCAATAACCACTGGATTTTTTAAAGCGAAAATTAGTATATAGATTGCCTGATATATATTCCACATACGTTTTTCTTGATTCTTAGATTTGGGGATTAGAAAAAATTACATAAAACTTTTTTGATCGGCAGAAATGCATCATTTTACCCCATATTGTCACAAATATTATTTTCTTTATAAAAATAACCCATACATAATCCAAAATGCTTCTGCGCACAAAACTAGGGGTTCTCCAATAACGGAAAATCTGATTTTCAAACACGAAAAATCACTATTTGATAGCAATATCGGGGTGCATATTCCAATCCACAAAACCCATTATATGGTAAGTGACTGGTATAATGCAGTTGCGCATGCGCACCTGCATTAAAAACTTGGGGCCGTTCAAAGATAAATTGATACATTGTAGTTCTAAAATTGTTTTGGTTTTAAAATTTCACGCAGTATCAGGACGATATCCATTCTATGTAATATTGGTTTTTCATACAATATTATGAAATTATTCAACACCGCATTTGAATTAAGTTCAGAACTACATGGACAATTACTTGTTTTTAAAGAATTTGCAGACAAAATAACATAGAAAACTTGTAGACTTAGCATTCTTTTCAGCTATCTACATGATATTTCTGTCAAATGAAGCTGATAAGCAGAGACAGGCATTAGAGTTTGTCTTAGTTTTTCTAGAAACAAAGGGATGTGGATTCAGTTCTCTTGTTACCCGACTCCAAGGCCCAGAGACTTTTTTTTTCAGGACACAAAGGGGTCCGGAGTAGGTACTACCTGACTCCAAGCCCTCAGAAAATGTTTTTTATACTTTATTTATTCTATTGTATATTCACCTTATCGCACACGTCACAGAAATAGAGGACGGAATTGTGGTATCTGCTGATGTGAGACTTGATCCCTGTAGCGGACGATCTGAAGCCGCAGTGTTTGCATTTTTCTGTCGCTTTTTCCGGCTCTTTAAGCATGAGGGATCTGCAATGAAATTTGAATATACTGAGATAGATGGTTTGGGTTATACAGGGTGAACCAAAAAAAAGTTCACACTTTCGTAAATGAAATTTAGCAATGCACACTGCAGCTGAAAAGTATCCAATCTTCATGAAATTACATAGAGATATTTACCTACATATTGGCAAAACACTGCTAAAGCGATTTTGTCCTAGTTGCGAAATTGACCTCAGAGTGACCCTTAATGTAACCTATATCCTTGTAATTTATGTCCTTCGAAGTTTTTGTCTTTTTCTTGCATAAAATTTTTTTGTTCAGTCAGTTGATAGGTTGAATGTCTTAAAGGTAATGCCACTTATGTTTGCCATTGTGATTTAGTCATATTGCAGGTAGTCAAGGCTTTGTGGGAACAGATTACTTCTGATCGAAATTTACCGAAATTTCAACTGACCACTTTTGAGATCCTGTACTGGGCTTAAACTGGCCGGAATGTGTATTTATGTTCAGAACATAGTTTGTGCACCTTTAGTTGTGATTTGATGCATTTTTCAACTAGGTTGGCTATATATTTTATCAGCTCCTTTATGTATAATGAAATATATGGCTGTACGTCAACCACCAGGGTAGTAATTGCCCTAATTCCATTAATACAATGTGCAAGGTCCTGAAACAACATTTTTTTGGGTTTTTGTAGTATGTCAATTACATTTCCTGTCAATATCATGACAAAACTTGCATTATAGAGACAGAGAGAGTCAGTAGTATCAAATTCTTAGGAATTACAACTGACGAGCACTTAGAATGGAAGTTACATGTTCAAAACGTAATCACAAAAATTATTGCCGGCAACTATAGCCTTAACATGGTAAAAAATATGCTTCCCTCTGAAATTAAGCTACAGATCTACCATTCAAATATTGAAAGTCATTTGAATTATGCTCTCAATGTGTGGGGACCTATGCTTAAACTTAAAGATTTAAATCAAATCAGAAAACAACAGAACAGAGCGATCAGAGCAATTTTTAAAGTAGGCATAAGAACCCGAATGCTGCCACTATACAAAAGAGCAAAAGTACTTACGATACAAGATCTAATACAGTTAAGTCTTGCTAGAATTTCCTTCAGATATGTAAAAAATACTCTCCCACAAAGAATTGTTGGTTTGTTCGATGTTATTGATCATGTGCATTTGACTAGAAATAGAAACCTATTAAGAGCGCCACAACATACGATAGAGCAATACAATAAAAGCTTTTTGGGTAGAGCTCCACATATCTGGCTTCACTTAGATGATCGTTTAAAAGACAGAAAGAATGCTAAACTATTTGCAAAAAGCTATACCAAATGGAAAACGTCCTTATATTTAAACTAAAAGCTAATGATAACTTATTATCATCCCCCAACTCATCAATCAATCATCTTATTTAAAATTATGTTTATACATAACCAACCTGTATGTAAATATATGTTTGTCTGTATGTATGTTGTTTTTTGTATTTGTAATCTGGGTGCAACTTGATATAGTTTTTGTAACTCTGTTGTGTCCCGTCTTGTTGTTTTATGTCCTTTGTTTAATTGGCTGTTCACAATATCATGTAAACTGTTTGTATTTCTACAACAAGATAAAATAAATATATCTATCTATATCTAAAGCAACCTCAGTAATTATCTACACAAGGTGAGATTGGTGGCACACAATGACCAATCAAGTCCTCACATCTCCATTTCATGTGCCACAATTTCTGAGATAGACATAAAGCAATTCATTCCTAAGGAACAAGGCATATGTTAGGCCTCAATACTTTATTACAAGACACTTTTTGACTTTACTTTTCAAATATTTCCTGCTAATGTGAAATAATCTCTGCTAGACCTGGCATATTATGCCCTGCATGACCATTTGACATTATTCTAAGGGGGCCTGATGTTTACAGGACCACATTTTCCGGTGTCAATCTTCTTTACATACCAGTCAACAAATTTCAATCAGTTTTTTATATCTCAGACCACTCACATTGACATTTTCAACGACCTTATTCATGCATATTTTTAAACCCGGCACAGCATAAATCGAGGACAACTCACACTTTGTTATAGCAGCAAGGCTGTGCAGGTAAGACTGTCGTTTTTGCCTTTCAAATGCTATGTGCTGATAATTACCAACAAAATGAGCCATAAATCAACGTCCTGTGGCAAAAATTGATTATCTTATGACCACTCAAAGGAGTACGAACTTTTATTTGGGTCACCCTGTACATGTCAAATATGAAGGAGCATCTCCCTCCACAAAAATATAGGTTAAACAACTGCCCCGGCTGATCCAGGGTATACCAGCACAACACAAGCAAGCAATACAATATGAGTCATTGAGTCCTGATTATTAATTCTGCAATGCATAGATCTCAAGAATATAACATCCATAAACTGATGATAAACACATTTCTACAAATCAAAAACATCACATGCATGTACAATTGAACATGGATCTATTGCAAATTCTTCATCAATCATTTAGAAATATACTTTACCTTGTTGGTGCGCATACTTTTCGGCCGATTTCTTTCAAATACAGTTCTGAATTTTGTTGAGTGTCCGTGCCACCTTCGGAATTGTCTTCATTACTCTCTTCCTTTGTCCCGTTCGAATCCTTCTCTCTATAATTGTCATTTTCCGAATTTGAGTTTGTCTCTGCGGGGGAATTGTCGCTAAAAGTACTTCCATTTTGACCATGAGATTCTTCTGCTTTTTCAAGCTCTGACTCTGTATCTTGAGCCAGTTGACTGGAATTATCACATTTCTTATCGTGAGATTCAATTAAAGTTTCATCGTTTAAGGGTTCCGAGTCCTTTTCGGAATTCGAATTACAACAACCATCCTCCTGCTGCCCTCTAGTGTTTCCATCAGACTGATGACGTCCCCTGGTGATATCTTCTAAACCGTCTTCATGCTTTTCCTTCCAGTGCTTCACTGCTAAACATTTTGTCGTCAGTCTGGAGTTACACCTTTTGCAAACGTAACACTTCTGGCCGGCCTGAAAATACACACAAAGAATCAATATAGTAAGTTAATACCTTCATTACCTTGTACCATTGAATCAAAAGTACTCTCAGACTGGTCGGTTTTGCTCATTCAGAAGTGAGTAAGTTTGTGTTTTATGCTCCATCAGCACCGGTGTGGGCTATTCAGTATTTAGAGGCAATTGCTCACTCAGAAAGTACATTCAAAATAAAAACAATAACGAATAACTAGGAGGAATAAGAATCCTCAATGTCGAAGCAAACAGCAACAAGTCATATTTTTTCTTTGGTTGATTGAATGGAAGTCAATAACAAATAATTTCAGTGCTTTTCAATTAGCCACACCAGCTTTTGCTAATGTGTCTTTCAATTGGCTACTGAAAATTGAATATTTTGGCTGCAAATAAGCCACAGGAAAAACACTGAGTAAATTTTACACAATTCTTGGATTAGAGAACAATCATCACAGTGTATAAAATAAGTCTTCTATAAATCAAATTTAAAATAGTACAAATTGAAATAAGACAGTGGTGTAAATGGGCAGGAGCTCACCGGAGCTGAGCCCCAAACCTCTTGAAGGCACTGGAGCTCTAAAGGTCCAGAGCTCCGGCAGCTCCTTGCAACACTTATTGACCTTCCAGTTGAAGTCAAAATGACAGATTCCCGAACATTTTGACTGCATTTGGAGTCTGAGCATGTCATATTTTCAAAGCATTTAATTAGGTTATAACAGCCTAACAATCCTCTTGATTGGCTGTGAAATTACCTTTGTCGTGTTAAACCATCTACCTATATGTACACAGGCTCTCTCAATCAAAAGCAAACTGCAAATCCACGAACAGTGAGCACTGATACACTAATGCCTTGAGTCGGCTGCAGAATTAAAATTATATGTTCACACTTTTTAAAAAACATGTATATTGAAGTGCTAACTATGTCATTGATCATGATGAATGTGACATATATTATCAAATAGACCTATATTCATGTGATGTGCTGTAGCCTGTACACGCTCGCGATTATGTCGTCGCGATAACGGCTATAATTTGCTTTAGGACAGAGCTCACAGCGAGCCCGAACCATCTTTGGGGTTAAAAAAATGGCCCAGCATAACCATTGGCACCATTACGTAGCTTAAGGTCAGACGAACAAGCAGATGTAAAGAACAAAAAAATCTGTTGGGAATTCTTTGAGATATTTCAATTTTTCAATTTCTTGTTTGTCACATTCCTTTGTTTTGGTAATATTCTATCAAATCTGGGTGCAAATTACAATTTCACGTGGTTGAACTTAAAAACAATATATCACTGCCTTTTAGATAACAATTGAAATACGGAATGTCATAATTATTTAGAAAAGTCACATTTTGATGAGATGTGTGTGTGATAAACTTAAATTGCATATTTATTAGTATGTCACAAGCACTATGTAACATCGCTGGCCTTACCTATGACTTTGAGAAGGAAAGGACAATATCTGACACAATATCTTGATAAATAAATTACTAAAACTAATTATTTGATAATTTTTCTGAGAAATTTCGAGTTATACACATATATCCCGGATAGCCATATCTCTTCATCATTCTTGTGATATGCATAGTTTTACCTATGGATCCTATGATGTATGCCTGTGTGTCTGCCTTTCACAGTTTGGTATTAAAGACGAAGTACTCAATTGGTTTTATAACATTTAAATCATACGTTTTTTAAACCTTAGATTCAAATGTTCTCAAATTGTTTTTTTTTCACTCTAATTTAATGAAAGAATTAAGTGTATTTTCAAGTTGGGTAAATGAATTTGATGTCAGGCAATGCACAGGTTTTAAACTTCAAACAGACCTTATTACATATGTATCCTAGCCTTTCATAACGTTATGGCGCATCTAAAATTTGTTCTTTTAATGCTGTGCTGATCAAGTTGTGCCATGCATGCATGTTAATCTATTCAAAAAGCTCTTGTTATTCAAATGGACGGGAGTCAAACAGTACATTACAGGTCAAGTTTTGTGATTATCTAACTAACCTCCGTTTGTTATCACAGATTCGCAATAATGTTTTTTTCCCCTACCTTCTTAATTGACAGGTTCAGAATATTCAAGTACAAAAGCTCTGTCAAACATGTATGCACATAACATGTTGCAGTATAATTTCCAATTTATGGTCTTGGAATTATTGAGCTTGTTCTTTTTGCAATTCTTTTGAAAAATAGAACTTTACTTGGAATTTTTGCATTCATGAGTTTGTCACACCTTCCTGACATCAAATGCAACTGTTTGTATTTGTGCTTTCAAAGAAAATATTTTTTATTTCTTTTGAATGACATTTTCTATCCTTAAAACAGGTTTTGCAAAAATGGCACTCATTAAGAAGACTTTCCACATGACTTTTGATGCTAAATACTGAGTGTGATAAGTCAGAAATTTAAAAAAATGTATATCTCAAAATATTCCCAACAGATTTTTTTGTTCTTTGCATCTGCTTGTTTGTCTGACCTTAAGCTACGCAATGGCGCCACTGGTTATGCTGGGCCATTTTTTTAACCCCAAAAATGGTTCGGGCTCACTGTGAGCTCCTGTTGTTCTGAATTCCCATTTACACCACTGAAATAAGATCACAACTTACCGAAGTGAAATTATCAATGAGCACGATGTTGTCTTGCAATATCACATTTCCGGAGTCTCCCTCCACTATTTCAGCGGAAATCAACGTTTCCCTCTTTAACCTCGGACTTTTGTGTGATCTCAAATGTTGCTGGAGCTTCCGGAGAGAGCCGAACGCTCCATTGCAAGTCTTGCAGTCGTGAGTCTTGCTTAAGTTTCGTCTCTTTGTTGCAGAATAAGATATCAGCGGCCGTTCGCTGGCGTCTTTACGGACTGACGATGGATTGTCAATGGCCCCTGTAGGATGTTGAGCATGTTGAGGCAGTGGAGCAAGTTGCGCATGAGGGGCATTTTCTGTGTCGTCAGTCACTCGACTACTTTTGGAGACTGGTTCCTCAGCAAGCCCAGACTCTAATAGATTATCCTCTGAATTGTCTCTGGCAACATCTTCGGTAGAATCACAATCTAGCTGACTTTTCTGAGGATTATTTCTTGCATCCCCTTCTGGAGATTCCACAGATGACGTAGCTGATACATCAGAGGTTTTTTTTGCCAAGGGAGTTTTTCTCGGCCGGCCCCTCTTTCTTCGTGATGTACCAAGAAGACTTCCAGATTTTATTTCCGACAACTTCAGGTCAGATTGATTCGTTTCAGTAGACTTAGTAATCGCACTGTTCGTTTTGGATTCGCAAGAAAGGGTAGATGCAGCTTCGACGGTTTGTTGAGTGGAATTTCTCATATGCTCCTGAAACGAAAAATATTTCATATTTAAAATGAGAACTTGACGACGGCTGGCATCCACACAAGTGGGACAGACTGTATTTCAGCCAATCAGCTGGGATGTGGGGGCAGTAGTCCCCAAGTGGCGCCATGACAACGTTTGTAACCCAATGATTTTATTCAGCAAACTGTCCCACTGGAACTACAGTGTAATAAATTGGCTGCTCATCCTTATATCGGACTTGGTATTCAACCTAACCTACAGCAATCAGTTGTGACTTTGTTCAACTTTTTTGTGTCATCCTTGCTATTTCATGTAATGTGGTTAGCAAATAAAATCAAATCAAATCAAAACAGTTGGGAAATAACTCTTGTCTCTTCTTCTTCTTCTGTAACGCTCTTCCGTCCGTTAGGACATAGCGCAGCTCCGGAGAGCCATGACTTTTTTGATTATTTATAATCAGTGAGAATGAAATTCTCCCTGAAAGTAGCGAGGAGTCACCCTACGCTGCCGGCTTTAATTGTTTTCAGCTGTTTTGTCTACTGTAGGGCTTCTTGAAAGTGGATGACTTGTGAAAAATTGTTGACTGGGCTTTCAAAGTTCAAAATGGCATTCGTTGCTAAGTGCCAGAAAAAGGCCTCCGCCGATTCTTGAAATTTCTTTGTTTTCAGTGCCTCCAATTGTCACAATTCATAGCAGAAGACGATCACGAAGTCTAAACTGCTTTAGGCAACACACTTTGATGTTACAAATAACTCTTGTGGCCCTAGACAACATCACCCTCGACAACATCACCCTCGACAACATCACCCTCGACAACATCACCCTTGACAACATCACCCCCGACAACATCATGACAACATCACCCTCGACAACATCACCCTCGACAACATCACCCCTGACAACATCACCCTTGATACATTGCCCTTGACAACATCACCCTCGACAACATCACCCTTGACAACATCACCCTTGACAACATACCAGCAACACAAGTCGGGCTGCGTCCAAGGAACCCCACTTCCCCGAGAGTCGTATGAGTCCGCCTTCTTCATCCACAACGCACCACTTTCCTATCAGTCCAAGGACCTCGTCTTTGCTTCCAGCAGCTTCCTTGACCCTGGCCGAGAGGGTTGCCGCCACATTGTCAAAGACCTGAAAACATAGAACAAGATCATTGTGTAAGACGGATGGATGATTGTGGTTTTACGTCCTATATTGGTGCAATTTGGCAGGTTAATTAGGGCAGGAGGAGGACACGGCCACTTCAGCAAAGCCTTCAGTGAATTAGTCAGAACACCCACAAACCTGGCCAATGAGCAGGGCTTCACACATGTTATGCAAATGAGGCCGATTTCGTTATTACGCACTTTCCTGTAACCGTTACGGTTATGATTATTATATGAGTAGATAGGTCTCTCTGAGACCTTTAAAATGATATCTCATACGTCTCTGAGAAGTTAATAGTTGTTTTGCAAATTGCTGGTAAACTTTCGAAGTTGAGAGAAATGCTGCACGCTGATTGGCTATGACGCGTGTGACGTATATTTATGAAAATATGAGGCGATAGAAGGATTCGTCTAGGGTAGATTCTCTGGGTGGACACAGCCAAAAATGACCGAAACTGTCATCAAACATAGGACAGGGTGACCCGGCGCTCACCATACTGAACGGTAATCATACCAATCATTATAGAGATAACTTCTGGACATGGCCAGAGCAGTGTTTGAACCCACATCGTCATGTTTACAAGGTGCACATGCTAACCACTGTACCACGGAGCTATATATGTAGATTTTAAGTATAGTATACACTTATAAATTATAATCAACATAATTGCATGTTTTCCATAATAGTCCAGGAGCCAACCCCCAAAAAGATGCTTATTTAACAAGTTTTTGGCCCCCGACTGTTATATTGACAATTTTAGGCTCGTTTCGAAGCTGAGAATCTAAAGATTCACTTTTTGCTGGGTGGCAAGCTCTCACCAATCGCATAACGTCACAACGCGCGGCAGAACGTCAAGACCTCCATTTTTGGGGGAAAACTGTGAAAATCATGTTTTTTGGCTGTAATTTGATCAATTCTCATTAGAATTTTACCAAATTTGGTACACATGTTGTATTTGACACCACTTGATGGGATTTGGGAAAACATTCCTGAAGAGTGCATTTTTTGAAATATTTTGAGTTCATAATCTATTTGCAGAATGCAATTTTTCAACATTGGCTTAATAATGTTTTTTCCTGTTTCAAGAAAATGACTATTTTTGCATGAAGTTTGCACTCATTTTAATCCTTACAATCTCAGCTTTCCAATGATATGAAATTTACTGGTATAACAGTCGGGGGCCAAAAACTCTCAATTTTAGAGGCTGGCTCCTGGACTATAATTAAGTCACTCCTGAAATGCTTGACTTGTAAACAAAAGAAAGGTTTTGCACGACATGAAAAATTATTTGTTTACATTTTAAAAAGAATTCATCTTCACATATTTGGTTGATAATGGAAAATATACAAATTAAACCAGAAGAATAGGATAAGTATGACTCTAATCTTTCTTTGAAACAACTTGGGAGGATGGATGATTGGGGCTTTACGTCCTTTATTTATGCACTTGGCAGGCTAATTAGGACAGGAGGAGGACAAGGCAATGAGGTGAAGGACGATTGAAACAGCCGTCCAACATAGTTTTAACTTGGGAGACAATAATTATAGCTTTAACTAATGCTAATATGTGCTCTGTGAGCTGAGGTTATTTGTTTAATGTACCAAGGATAGAAAACAATTAATACATGTACCTTGTATCTTGAACTTACATAGAGCATTTTGGATTGATCAGAACAAATAATACCTCAAATTCGTCCCTGGCCAGTTCCTGTGCGGGTTGTCCTTTTCTCAGTTTTCTTGGGCTATTCATTGTGGTCGACTAATTTATACAAGTCCCAATTTTATCAGTTCTGAAAAAAAACAACAACTTAAAATTCAAATCAGGGATGGATGGATGATTGAGGCTTTACGTCCTATATTTATGCACATAGTAGGCTAATTAGGAAACGCCTAGTTGGTACTGTTGTAGCCTAGTTGTCTGTCGCCTAGTGGGGGGGGGGCTGTGACTATTTTGCCCTGAAAATTTAACATGGAGCTAATGTGACCAGGGCAGTGGATCTGCCCTGATTGGTCAGGATTTGCCCTGATATATGCCATTTGCCCTGATGCCAGGGGTGGCTGCAGCACCCCCTGACCCCCTGCGAAATAATCCTATGTCTATCGGATGACTCTATCCGCAAGTATGCATATTTCAACTACGTGACCTGCAGATGAGGAAGAGGAATCGGACCAAACACCAGTTCGCAAGTTATGAGATAAACTGTAGTCACGCAATTGATACAAGATACAAATCTTTATTTAAACTTGGAGGTAAATTGAACTCTAAGGCGGACCCCAGTGGCGACTATTATTAGGGCCTACACTTGTCACTTATTACAGATTTCCACCTCATCATTCAGACAGAGTTGCAGAGGGCTCAATTCCACATTTTTGTTCACATCACAACTTCACATAACACTGAAATATCGCCCATTACAGATTTCACAGCCAAATAGAAGTATTTATCAATGGTATAACGGCACAATATGAACACCATATCGTCTGAGGGTGAGAATACAAAACATACCGATATTTGCAACTTAACATGAGTGACGAAAATATCCAAATTAACTGACAAACCTACCACAACGAAGTGTCTGTGGTGATCCCAAATCATCACTCCTCCATTTTGGGTTTTCTGAAATTTCTCGGCAGGTGGCGCAACAGGCAGTGTGAAACAATGGTGGTGCGGCAGCAAACCCTCGTCATTCAGTGGCTATTCAGCTGCTGTCGGTTTTAATCTTTGGTTAGACCCAGGATAACTCATTAGGTTGGTAAAGTTATAGAACGGCGATGTATACTTCAGCTGCAGCGCGGGAAGAAAGCGCCATCCAAGTAAGATAAAAATTGAATTCGTCCAGATGATTTTTTTTGGGGGGGGGATGCTATGTGGACCTTTTTGTGAAAATGTTCGTTTCCCACTTGACATTAAAAAAAAAATCTAGCCCACGAAAATAAAGAAAAGTTAAATTGTTGCCTATCATAAATACGTACTACTTAAAATTGTGATTCTAATAGAAATTGTGATAATAATATGTACAAATATGGAATATACCACGGGACGAACATTTTTTTTTTGTAAAAAAAAAGTTAATCTTGGAAGTCCCAATGCCCCAACTAGTTGATCCCCATATATGTGAAGGTGTAAAAGTTTTGTTGTGGTGAAACTTTGAATATATCATATTGTGGGAGCATTCCTTTACACTGTCTTGTTGGATTGAGAACTAAATAATTCAATTATGATGTCACATGACCAAAATAAATAATCTGTCCCACTGTTGATTTATTGTGAAATAAATAATTTCATATAGAGGAAACCTCCCCCCCCCCCCCCGGGGTCCCCCCCCCCAAATATTTAATGGTTCCCCTGTAATTAAAAATATAACCAAAATGGTTTTAAATGTGTTTATTTACATATATTCAAATACAAAAAAGAGAAGGAGACACTTTTCATCCAAAATATGGACATATATATGTTATAATTTATTGAATTTTATTTTTACCTTTCCCAAATCATGAATCGACTGCCGTAATTACGTTGAGTCAATGAGTAGCACAAAGCCTGGCATCAGGTGTTCAGGGACCGACCAGATGATCTTTGGGGAGGAGGCAATGACTTACCGAAAAAAAAAGTTTGTTTCCCACTTGACACTGAAAAAAAGCTTGTTCAGCAAATGAAAAAACAAATATCTTAAAATTACGATAAAAAGTTTGTCGCTCATCCACATGCGCAAAAAGAATTGTTTGTGAAACGCCTCGCAAATGAAAAAAAAAGGCCCAGGATAAAATCCGTAGCCCCCCTCCCAACTATCGTCTGGTCGGCCCCTTAAGGTAAAGTTCTATGAGATTGAGTCGGACAGCTGGATTCAAAGAAATCTCAGAATGCTCGGTCTTGTTTTCACTATAAGGATTATATTATCACCAGGGCCTCAAATAAAACATTTTCACTAACTCTAACAGAAACTTGCCAATTGTCATCACAAAACACTGATTGTTGGGTCAATTCTAGAACCAAAAAAGGAGGGGCAGCCTATCCTTGAGTCAGACCAGTTATACAGCTGCAAAATAAGTTTCTAATCCATTGATAAAGCCCATATTATAACGAAAAATAATTTGAGCTCAGTCCAAACCAAGGAACTTGGGAATAGAATTTAAATCAATAGCTACCACAGACCAGCAAAAGATCAATCAAGCTGACAAAATTTCACTAAAATATATATACAATCTTATGACAAAAAAATTAGTGAAAGACAGGTTTTATACCCATGTTTAGAGCTGTGAAACACACACAGGAATTGTTCACGTCATGCTGAAACTTTTTGTTTTTGAATGGATGAAGGAAGTCTTGAGCTATATCGGTATCACATAACCATGTAGGCCTATTCGATTATGCTGGTGCACAAGCTCTCAAATAGCCAGTTCAGCAAATGAAAAGTCACAAAAAGTGTCTGAATTTAGTTTACCTACTCATAGTTTCCGACTCAAGAAATCTTACCATATTAGAAACACAATTTTTGATACATTGAAAACATGTAAAGGCAAAACAAAAGCAAAGAACAAAAGCATCGAAAACAAAAACAAAGTACATTATCATCAGACTAATAAAAAGGTCACTGATCTATGATGACATCCAGCAATAATTTGTTGCATTCTTAATTCCTTCTAACAATTTGAATATAACCTTTTTTTTTAATTTTCAAGTAAAATGTAAAATGTCATTAATATTTAAACGAATTCAACTAAAAAGGTTCCAAATTGTAGTCGAATAGAAGGAAGTCGTTCATATAAACCTTCTGAATTGCTTGAATGACCGATTTATCAACTTTAGAATATTCCCTAATCAAAATACTGGTCGAGTTCTTGTGACTTTGATGGTAGGTCGGAAAATTGAGATCATCGGCCATTGTTTCGTTTCTATAGAGAAATCCCATAAGGAGCGACTTTGTTCTCTCATCCTCCAATTGGCCGACGTAATCGAAGTGCATGGCGCAGGGGAAGCAGACGTCCGACACGGCCCTCCAGTGCAAGTTTGCCGTGTTCTTGTGGTAAGTTTCGTGGACGTAGCGTAAGAACATCTCAAAAGTAGTCCCGCGCTCCTTGAAGTGAGCGTCGTGTTTGGAGGCGTAAAGAGCCGGACCTGCAACAAAGCAATACAGTTGCAAACAGAGTGGAAGGATGGATGGATGATTGTAGCCCTGGGACCCATGCGGAGCATGGGTCATGGGTCGTCCCATTCAAAATCTTGAGATTTTGACATGGTATCGCGAGAATTGGTCTAGAATAAACAATTCTTACCTAAATGTTATGAAATTTTGAATTTGGATAGCCTATATATTTAACTGCTGATGGCACTACTTTTGAAAGCAATTTCACAAATATTTCCATGGTAAAAATTACTTTTAAATCAAAGAAATGTGAGTGAAAGCCATCAGCCTCACTTTGGTGTGTGATGTCACCATTGTGACGTCACAACAATCACCTGTGACATCATAAACGTTTGTTATGACATCACCCTCTCTCAGCCAATGAGAGGGAGCCATTTCTTCAATGTATAAGGATGAAAATCACTTCTTCAGTTTCAGAGGAAGATTAAACATTTATTCCACGGACTATTTGCGACAAAATAAGGTGCAGTCAGCAGCAAAACATGTTTACTTTCACAATGTATCAATAATTCATTATAAAACAGATGGGAAAAGAGTGAAAATTTAGTTCTCCCACATCATGTCCTTCAAATCTCATGATTTTCCAATGGGAGGATTCATGACCCCTGTCCCCAGGGGTCCAGGGCTAGGATGATTGGGGCTTTACGTCCTGTATTTATGCTGCAAATTATGCACTTTGGTAGGCTAATTAGGACAGGAGGAGGACACGGCAATTAGGTGGAGGACGATTGAAACAGTCATCAAACATAGGCCCAGCTAGGTGACCCGGCAAGAGCTGGATTCAAACCTTGGACCCAGCGATTGTCAGACATGCACGCTACCACCAGACCAACCATCCCCCCCCCCTCAGGCATGATGACAAGCGAAAAACGTGCAGGCTTTGCGTAAACAGTGTTTATACATTTCACAGCATGTTTTGCAATTTTTGAAATTTTCCTTAACAATATATATTATTCTTACTACCTATTACATGTTAAAGTACATTATAATCAAAAATAATGCTAATGCACTGTATAAGGAAAAAAAGAAATGTAGGCCGCTGGGAATGATTCTGTCAATTGTATCTTCACAGAAATAAATAGATAGAATAAAAAAGAATGTAAATATTAAAAGTCTAAAAATATATGTACACCACTACATACCTCTGGCATTTCCATCGGCCCCTGGACCGTTCACATCTTTCCTCAAGACCTCATTGGAGGGAGCGATCTTGTCCCTGTACGCAGACAGCAGCCTGGAGTACGGGTTCCTCGTTGCCAGGAATTTGAAGTAGGACGGAAGAGCACTCTCCACGAACCAGTGGTAATCCAGGTGCTTGGCCCACTGCATATCTGGAAAAGATGGTAGTGCATGGATGGATGATTGGGGCTTTGCGTCCTGTATTTATGCAATTGTGAGGCTAATTAGCAGCTAATTAGGACAGGAGGAGGACATGGCAATGAGGTGAAGGATGATTGAAACAGCCATCCAACACAGGTGCAGGTGACGTGGCACGAGCTGGATTCGAACCCTGGACCCAATGATTGGCAGCCTAGCACACTACCCCCCCCCCCCCACAGAAAATGGTAGAATAATTATATACCAGAAATTAATATAAGGCAGACATAATTGGTTTGTAGTGTTGTTTTATAATGCAGGGCCCAACAGAAAAAAAGCTATAAAATATTGATGCTCCTGATGGGGAGATTTTGGGGAGAGAAACTCAAAAGTAAAACGGCCAAGGAATGGGGATATGATGCTCGATCCAGAGCCTGGATCAATATTGAGATTATAGGCTTACATTTTTTTTGTACTACCAACTAATTTTTTAGGAGCATAGCTGCTACTTGCAAAACAATTGTGATAATTATTATAAATATTACATGGATCATGTATGATTGGGGCTGTACAGCCTACATGGCCAATTGTGCAGCGTACGTAAAACACATGAGGCTCTTTCTTGCGTATATTTCCTAGGTAAGTTGGCTGTTTTCACGTACAGGGCGTCTACAGAAAAATAGGACAGTCACTTGTCTTCTTTTCTGTACTCATATAATTTCAGAATTTGGTGATAAGTCTTGACATGAGAGTGGATTTGATAGTCAGCCATATTAGATATATTGCAAATATGTTTATTTGTGAATTAGATCACTACTAAAGGCAAAATGGAAGCATGATATGCGAAAGTGCAACCTGCTGGGAGAGTACACTCATGCAGTTTGGCGAAAGTGCTTGTGTTGCTTCAAGCTGACTGTGGTTGTCCCGTCTTCCTCATTGTTGATGAGAAATTTTTCACCATTTATGTTGCTTGTAAGAGAAGGAATGAATCATTTGTGAGTTGGCAGACATTTGCTGAAAGAAAATTTTTGTATGTAAAACATACGTAAATTTTCGTACGGATTTCATACATTTTAACTTGGTTTTTGTGCTTTAACTTGGATTTGTTTTCTGATTTCTGAACTTAAACCATTTGTGATAACCATATTGCACTAAAATAGCCAAAGTACGCTGCATAATTGCTGGTACAAGACCAACCCTCCCCCCAATGAGCTCCAATGTGTCATGGATCTTGAAGGACTAATTTTGAAATATTTAATTCAATTAATGCAGAATAAATGCACATACCTTGACTATTGTAAAAGTACTTCCATTTTCCAGTCTTACTGGGATGTGAGTCCGCAAAAGCTCTTCGGAAACTGGTACTTGCCACTTTTGGCGTGTCACATATCATCACCATCTTCGGGCCGCTCAGAATGATTCTGTCAATTTTGTCTTCACTCAATTCCGTTGAGATGTTTAATTTTTTACATTTTTCTTGAAACTCGCTTCGTTCCGACCCAAACTTCTTCCGCAAGACGTTGACGTTGTGCTTGAATTTGAAATCGGGGTTTGCCCCGGGAGGCAAGGTTGTTAACGGAATGTTTGTTGTTGTTGTTTGTCTGGTTGTTGTGACTCTTGCTGTTGCTGTTTTTGATTGAGGAGTTGAAGTCGTCACAGGCGTCGTAAATATTGAAGTGGAAAATGTTTTGAACGTTGTGAAAGGATCTTCCCGATTATTTTCTAAACTTTCTTCTGGAACTTCTTTTGGAATTTTTTCGACGTCAATCTTCAATTTTGCGTCCTTTACATCAAACAAAAACGGATTGTCGTACCCAGCTGAAGAAAAAGCAAAATATACATAAATGGATGTCAGTTCCACGACAGATGCACAGTCGTGGAACGGGACGCTTTTTGCGGGATCAGTGGTAAAAAATGCGGATGGTGCAAGCTGAACTTGCATTAAAAATCGCCTCTATCTTTTTTCGGAAAATGACTTTATACCCAAATACGGATTTTTTATCGAAGGGGAAGCTAAAAACAAGTTTTAATGTTGTGAAAATATGGAAACAAAAAGATGATCTGGAAATAGAGGCTACCAAGCCTGCTTCCAACAACTCCAAAGCTAAAGCTTTAATAGTAAATTAATAGGCCTACAACATATTAAGTCTCCAGAAATTAAAGTGCCATTGAAATAATGCCCAGATCATGACAAATCAATTGAAATAATGCCAAGATCATGACAAACCAACAGTATGGTGACTGACAAAATACTAAACTTTCACAGTGCAACATTCCACTAATGTATCATGGATATCATGGAATGACAGAATCTGTCTGTGCAGTTTGTTGCAGGACTAATAATATACTATGCCATGTAATTAAAAATATGAAATTGTGTTTCTAATATTAGGCCTCGTACAACTGAACAAAGAAGAAATTCTGAATTAAAAAAATTGATTGGCTAAAATGACATGAAACTTGATGACCTATGTCAAATAATTTGACAATCATAGGCCTAATCATCAGGACTTTTCCAACCAAGCCACATTAGCATTAGCTTATGGATCTTCCATGTGGCTATCGAAAATTGCAGAAAGTCATATTTCATGTATATATTTTTGGCTAAATAATCAACTTACTTTATAGTTTGGCTGCAAATTAGCCACAAATGTATGCATTTCCTAAAAATCAATTGGCTGTTTCAGCTTACGAAATTTTGGTCCTAGGAAAATCATTGCGAATCATATACAATGTTATAAATGTCATTGAATAATGTCATGTAGCATCACAAAATTTAATGAAAATAGAATCCACTCACTCATCATGCCAGTGACTGGGGAGAACTCGAAGAGCCCAAGGCTGTAGAGCAGGAAGAAGGTGGCTGAAGAAATGGCCATGAAGGCAAAAACACTCTTCCTCAGACGAGCCATGTTGACAAGCCTCACTCTTCCACTTCTCTATTTTGCTTCTCAAGTTTACTTCTCAATTTCACTTCCGAGTTTCAGCTGTCATGTGAATGAGTGCTACTGTCCCTGGCTGTTTGATTGTTGTGTTACTCAATTTAAGGTTGATCTTGTTGAGTGTGTTGTTTGTTAGACAAACATAGAGATTAACAAAGAGAAGAATAGATATATTTACTAGACACAGATAGATGGATAGATATATCTGTAGATCAATAGATAGATAGATAGATAGATAGATAGATAGACAGATAGATAGATAGATAGATAGATAGATGGATAGATAGATGGATAGATAGATAGATAGATAGATAGATAGATAGATAGATAGATAGATAGATAGATAGATAGATAGACAGATGAATAGATAGATGGATAGATAAATAGATCCAAATAACTTACTGTAGAAAAATTGATAGACTGATCTATGTATGGATGGGTGGATGGATAGATAGATGGATAGATAGATAGACAGATAGATGCCAAATTTTAGAAGTTTACAGGCCTATTTGGTTCATTGGTAGCATTTCCAAATGTCACTACTTTCACAATCTCCATTTAAAAATGGAAACAATCCCTAAAGTTCTCCTGTTAGACAATCAAATGCCTTATTTGGTCCACCGTAAACATCATCTTTGCCGTAAATTACTAAATAAATTTGGGAAGCCAACTATGCGGCCTCTCAGGCCTTCCCAAAGTTTTTTCCTCTGGAAGCCATCATCCGGTCTAGCTGGTTCTCTTGCATCAAGCTGCATGTTTGCCTTACATTTACCGAGCATACTACATAAGCCCATCTCGGATCAAATCAATCCTAAATGAGGGAACATGTATTCACTGCCATCCTAAATGAAACATTCTCTACCGATAGCGGGCGTCAGTGGAACCCTCCTTTTTCCAGCTCTCCGACGTCTCGGCGCACATTAATACTATTTCCGGAAGCACCGATTTGCATCGCCGAGTCTTAAATGGAATGTTTACCATGGATTCTGGCCATTATCCAGTCGATTGCTGACGTATATCTTCAGTTATGACCCAGCGAAGACAGGCAAATGTGGCGGGAGTAGGCCTGACGGACTTCATTGAGCGAAATATCCAGATTAATAGCAGAACTTTATGACTCGTAACACTGGCGGGCTCAACAGATTTGGTACAGATGTCGACTCGGTGGGGCTAATCCAGTGTTGTCATGCTGATTTAATTATGTTATGGACCTAGGAATACAAAATGCTGACGATAACAGAAGAATGCAAAATGAAAATCAAATATCACGCCATTTCCACCCACAACTTACCCCAACCCAAATTGCACATTTTATTGCTGTTTTTGTTAGTACCGTAATATGGGGTGAATCGGGACAGAATTTGCTGTTTTTCTGTCATAGCCTGGACAAAAATCAATCTAGAAATCAAAATTTAGTGCCAAATTGTGTCTGGGCACAAGGTCTAAGTACCCCTAGAAGCTTGAAATGATATCTTAAATCCCCATTGCTCCAGGCCAAGAAAACCACTGTCCCAATTCACCCCATACTTTGGGGTGAATCGGGACACTCCATTATTTCCACTAATAATACTCCCTACCTACTTTGAGTGATTGCTCCTTGTGAATAAATATTAGAAAACATGTTCAACATGCCAGAAAAAAATATTGAGGAAAATCCGAAATCAATTTCATTGATAATATGCAGATTTTAAAAAATGTGATAAATGGCAGAAAACTATCAAAAACTGTAGTTATCTGCTAATTTTGCAGGTGATTACAAATTCTGGACTAAATCTATAATAAATGATGCCAAGTTCAATAATATTTATCAAAAAGCCATGCCAGTACATTCAAATGAAAATTGGTAGATTTTATTTTTATTATTCCCGAAACTTTGCCATTGACCTGGATCTTAACACGTGACCAAACATACATTATCCCACATCTAGTCTACTATTCTGGTTCCCTGGTACCATTTCAAATTTAAAAAAAGTTTCCTGCAAGTTTGATGGCTCTGGTGTTTATATTTTTTGAGAAATGAGCGAAGTTTTGACCAGTATGTTAAAATTCAAATTATGCAGGGTCAGGTTTAAGGGGCTGCAGCTCCTCACTGCCTGCAGTTAGAAGTATTAAATTCTACCACAATATCCGTTGGTATGTGTACAATACATGTGCCAAAAATGAATTCCCTAGGTAGAGTAGAAGTGGTTGATCTTTGAAGAAATGATAGACATCCCTGTCTTGTCCCGATTCACCCCTGTGTCCCTATTCACCCCATATTACGGTAAATGCGTATACCTGAGTACAAAACCACAAAATCCAGGCAAAAAATGAACCAAAATAAATTCATATAATTCTAGGTCCTTTTATTTGTCACACAGGGCCATTTTAAGGCAAATTTCCTAGTTTGGTTTTTTGGGCTTATAGCCCCCTTTAAGCTGGACAATTTAGATTTGTTCAGATAAACACTCGAACGTCCCCAATATCTGCAATTACCATTCTTGTTCCATTTCAATCCCATTAACTGAACTTTTGAGGTCACTGATACAACAACATGTAACTGTCAGCATTTTGGAACTATCACAAATTGCAAGGAGTAGACAGTATACAGGGTAATTAAGTCTATCTATCTATCTATCTATCTATCTATCTATCTATCTATCTATCTATCTATCTATCTATCTATCTATCTATCTATCTATCTATCTATCTATCTATCTATCTATCTATCTATATATCTATATATCTATACTATAAATCTAAATGTTTACATATCTGTTTACCTATCTGTCTATCTATCTGTCTATCTATCTGTATCTTATTCCAATGACTTTGTCTGATTCTCGAAGTCAACATAGAAATAAATGTATAGTTTGGTTAATTAATATGTTGTTACGACAGAGTAATTTATTTCAATTACATTATAGGTAATTGTTTTTTGTTTTGTTTTTGCAGAATGATGCTGTTCCAGTTTCTTTCATTGGCAACAGTGATTGCTGTAAGTGTGCATTAATGATGCTGTTCAAGTTTCTTTCATTGGCAACAGTGATTGCTGTAAGTGTGCATTAATGATGCTGTTCAAGTTTCTTTCATTGGCAACAGTGATTGCTGTAAGTGTGCATTAATGATGCTGTTCAAGTTTCTTTCATTGGCAACAGTGATTGCTGTAAGTGTGCATTAATGATGCTGTTCAAGTTTCTTTCATTGGCAACATTGATTGCTGTAAGTGTGCATTAATGATGCTGTTCAAGTTTCTTTCATTGTCAAGAGTGATTGCTGTAAGTGTGCATTAATGATGCTGTTCAAGTTTCTTTCATTGGCAACACTGATTGCTGTAAGTGTGCATTAATGATGCTGTTCAAGTTTCTTTCATTGGCAACACTGATTGCTGTAAGTGTGCATTAATGATGCTGTTCAAGTTTCTTTCATTGGCAACATTGATTGCTGTAAGTGTGCATTAATGATGCTGTTCAAGTTTCTTTCATTGGCAACAGTGATTGCTGTAAGTGTGCATTAATGATGCTGTTCAAGTTTCTTTCATTGGCAACACTGATTGCTGTAAGTGTGCATTAATGATGCTGTTCAAGTTTCTTTCATTGGCAACAGTGATTGCTGTAAGTGTGCATTAATGATGCTGTTCAAGTTTCTTTCATTGGCAACAGTGATTGCTGTAAGTGTGCATTAATGATGCTGTTCAAGTTTCTTTCATTGGCAACACTGATTGCTGTAAGTGTGCATTAATGATGCTGTTCAAGTTTCTTTCATTGGCAACACTGATTGCTGTAAGTGTGCATTAATGATGCTGTTCAAGTTTCTTTCATTGGCAACAGTGATTGCTGTAAGTGTGCATTAATGATGCTGTTCAAGTTTCTTTCATTGGCAACACTGATTGCTGTAAGTGTGCATTAATGATGCTGTTCAAGTTTCTTTCATTGGCAACACTGATTGCTGTAAGTGTGCATTAATGATGTTGTTCAAGTTTCTTTCTTTGGCAACACTGATTGCTGTAAGTGTGCATTAATGATGCTGTTCAAGTTTCTTTCATTGGCAACAGTGATTGCTGTAAGTGTGCATTAATGATGCTGTTCAAGTTTCTTTCATTGGCAACAGTGATTGCTGTAAGTGTGCATTAATGATGCTGTTCAAGTTTCTTTCATTGGCAACAGTGATTGCTGTAAGTGTGCATTAATGATGCTGTTCAAGTTTCTTTCATTGGCAACAGTGATTGCTGTAAGTGTGCATTAATGATGCTGTTCAAGTTTCTTTCATTGGCAACAGTGATTGCTGTAAGTGTGCATTAATGATGCTGTTCAAGTTTCTCTCATTGGCAACAGTGATTGCTGTAAGTGTGCATTAATGATGCTGTTCAAGTTTCTTTCTTTGGCAACAGTGATTGCTGTAAGTGTGCATTAATGATGCTGTTCAAGTTTCTTTCATTGTCAACAGTGATTGCTGTAAGTGTGCATTAATGATGCTGTTCAAATTTCTTTCATTGGCAACACTGATTGCTGTAAGTGTGCATTAATGATGCTGTTCAAGTTTCTTTCATTGGCAACAGTGATTGCTGTAAGTGTGCATTAATGATGCTGTTCAAGTTTCTTTCATTGGCAACAGTGATTGCTGTAAGTGTGCATTAATGATGCTGTTCAAGTTTCTTTCATTGGCAACAGTGATTGCTGTAAGTGTGCATTAATGATGCTGTTCAAGTTTCTTTCATTGGCAACAGTGATTGCTGTAAGTGTGCATTAATGATGCTGTTCAAGTTTCTTTCATTGGAAACAGTGATTGCTGTAAGTGTGCATTAATGATGCTGTTCAAGTTTCTTTCATTGGCAACAGTGATTGCTGTAAGTGTGCATTAATGATGCTGTTCAAGTTTCTTTCATTGGCAACAGTGATTGCTGTAAGTGTGCATTAATGATGCTGTTCAAGTTTCTTTCATTGGCAACATTGATTGCTGTAAGTGTGCATTAATGATGCTGTTCAAGTTTCTTTCATTGGCAACACTGATTGCTGTAAGTGTGCATTAATGATGCTGTTCAAGTTTCTTTCATTGGCAACATTGATTGCTGTAAGTGTGCATTAATGATGCTGTTCAAGTTTCTTTCATTGGCAACATTGATTGCTGTAAGTGTGCATTAATGATGCTGTTCAAGTTTCTTTCATTGGCAACAGTGATTGCTGTAAGTGTGCATTAATGATGCTGTTCAAGTTTCTTTCATTGGCAACAGTGATTGCTGTAAGTGTGCATTAATGATGCTGTTCAAGTTTCTTTCATTGGCAACAGTGATTGCTGTAAGTGTGCATTAATGATGCTGTTCAAGTTTCTTTCATTGGCAACAGTGATTGCTGTAAGTGTGCATTAATGATGCTGTTCAAGTTTCTTTCATTGGCAACATTGATTGCTGTAAGTGTGCATTAATGATGCTGTTCAAGTTTCTTTCATTGGCAACAGTGATTGCTGTAAGTGTGCATTAATGATGCTGTTCAAGTTTCTTTCATTGGCAACACTGATTGCTGTAAGTGTGCATTAATGATGCTGTTCAAGTTTCTTTCATTGGCAACACTGATTGCTGTAAGTGTGCATTAATGATGCTGTTCAAGTTTCTTTCATTGGCAACAGTGATTGCTGTAAGTGTGCATTAATGATGCTGTTCAAGTTTCTCTCATTGGCAACAGTGATTGCTGTAAGTGTGCATTAATGATGCTGTTCAAGTTTCTTTCTTTGGCAACAGTGATTGCTGTAAGTGTGCATTAATGATGCTGTTCAAGTTTCTTTCATTGTCAACAGTGATTGCTGTAAGTGTGCATTAATGATGCTGTTCAAATTTCTTTCATTGGCAACACTGATTGCTGTAAGTGTGCATTAATGATGCTGTTCAAGTTTCTTTCATTGGCAACAGTGATTGCTGTAAGTGTGCATTAATGATGCTGTTCAAGTTTCTTTCATTGGCAACAGTGATTGCTGTAAGTGTGCATTAATGATGCTGTTCAAGTTTCTTTCATTGGCAACAGTGATTGCTGTAAGTGTGCATTAATGATGCTGTTCAAGTTTCTTTCATTGGCAACAGTGATTGCTGTAAGTGTGCATTAATGATGCTGTTCAAGTTTCTTTCATTGGCAACATTGATTGCTGTAAGTGTGCATTAATGATGCTGTTCAAGTTTCTTTCATTGGCAACAGTGATTGCTGTAAGTGTGCATTAATGATGCTGTTCAAGTTTCTTTCATTGGCAACAGTGATTGCTGTAAGTGTGCATTAATGATGCTGTTCAAGTTTCTTTCATTGGCAACAGTGATTGCTGTAAGTGTGCATTAATGATGCTGTTCAAGTTTCTTTCATTGGCAACAGTGATTGCTGTAAGTGTGCATTAATGATGCTGTTCAAGTTTCTTTCATTGGCAACAGTGATTGCTGTAAGTGTGCATTAATGATGCTGTTCAAGTTTCTCTCATTGGCAACAGTGATTGCTGTAAGTGTGCATTAATGATGCTGTTCAAGTTTCTTTCTTTGGCAACAGTGATTGCTGTAAGTGTGCATTAATGATGCTGTTCAAGTTTCTTTCATTGTCAACAGTGATTGCTGTAAGTGTGCATTAATGATGCTGTTCAAATTTCTTTCATTGGCAACACTGATTGCTGTAAGTGTGCATTAATGATGCTGTTCAAATTTCTTTCATTGGCAACACTGATTGCTGTAAGTGTGCATTAATGATGCTGTTCAAGTTTCTTTCATTGGCAACAGTGATTGCTGTAAGTGTGCATTAATGATGCTGTTCAAGTTTCTTTCATTGGCAACAGTGATTGCTGTAAGTGTGCATTAATGATGCTGTTCAAGTTTCTTTCATTGGCAACAGTGATTGCTGTAAGTGTGCATTAATGATGCTGTTCAAGTTTCTTTCATTGGCAACAGTGATTGCTGTAAGTGTGCATTAATGATGCTGTTCAAGTTTCTTTCATTGGCAACACTGATTGCTGTAAGTGTGCATTAATGATGCTGTTCAAGTTTCTTTCATTGGCAACATTGATTGCTGTAAGTGTGCATTAATGATGCTGTTCAAGTTTCTTTCATTGGCAACAGTGATTGCTGTAAGTGTGCATTAATGATGCTGTTCAAGTTTCTTTCATTGGCAACAGTGATTGCTGTAAGTGTGCATTAATGATGCTGTTCAAGTTTCTTTCATTGGCAACAGTGATTGCTGTAAGTGTGCATTAATGATGCTGTTCAAGTTTCTTTCATTGGCAACAGTGATTGCTGTAAGTGTGCATTAATGATGCTGTTCAAGTTTCTTTCATTGGCAACAGTGATTGCTGTAAGTGTGCATTAATGATGCTGTTCAAGTTTCTTTCATTGGCAACAGTGATTGCTGTAAGTGTGCATTAATGATGCTGTTCAAGTTTCTTTCATTGGCAACAGTGATTGCTGTAAGTGTGCATTAATGATGCTGTTCAAGTTTCTTTCATTGGCAACAGTGATTGCTGTAAGTGTGCATTAATGATGCTGTTCAAGTTTCTTTCATTGGCAACAGTGATTGCTGTAAGTGTGCATTAATGATGCTGTTCAAGTTTCTTTCATTGGCAACAGTGATTGCTGTAAGTGTGCATTAATGATGCTGTTCAAGTTTCTTTCATTGGAAACAGTGATTGCTGTAAGTGTGCATTAATGATGCTGTTCAAGTTTCTTTCATTGGCAACAGTGATTGCTGTAAGTGTGCATTAATGATGCTGTTCAAGTTTCTTTCATTGGCAACAGTGATTGCTGTAAGTGTGCATTAATGATGCTGTTCAAGTTTCTTTCATTGGCAACAGTGATTGCTGTAAGTGTGCATTAATGATGCTGTTCAAGTTTCTTTCATTGGAAACAGTGATTGCTGTAAGTGTGCATTAATGATGCTGTTCAAGTTTCTTTCATTGGCAACAGTGATTGCTGTAAGTGTGCATTAATGATGCTGTTCAAGTTTCTTTCATTGGCAACAGTGATTGCTGTAAGTGTGCATTAATGATGCTGTTCAAGTTTCTTTCATTGGCAACAGTGATTGCTGTAAGTGTGCATTAATGATGCTGTTCAAGTTTCTTTCATTGGCAACAGTGATTGCTGTAAGTGTGCATTAATGATGCTGTTCAAGTTTCTTTCATTGGCAACAGTGATTGCTGTAAGTTTGCATTAATGATGCTGTTCAAGTTTCTTTCATTGGCAACAGTGATTGCTGTAAGTGTGCATTAATGATGCTGTTCAAGTTTCTTTCTTTGGCAACAGTGATTGCTGTAAGTGTGCATTAATTTTCCAAAGCCAAGATTTTACAACAGTAAAACATCCAGAAAAGAAAAAGATAGATGAGGTTTAGTATTAAACTTAAAGGACCTAGCTCGGTCAGTGGTAGGGCACTGTGCGGCTAACATCAGTCAGGGAAATTACCAGCATATGAGGACAATTGCAATTCCAGCCAAGTCCTGGCCCTGACAGGATGATTGAGTGTCTGGGGTTGATCAGTTGGGTCTCAGAAGAAACATGGTCCCACAACCACACATATGAAATTCACAGTTGACTTTGTGCACTCCACTGAACTGAGGTTCGAAACAGGTGATTACAACAAACAGTCAATGCCAAACAATGCTAAACAAGATAATCCAGCTTGCTATTTTGTAACAGGGCCCCTCAAAACACTGTCAGAGCATAAGAATATATGACAGAGCCAGGGACTTTTTGCCCAAGAAAAGATAATTGAAACATTTTAGCATCGATTTATGTGCATGGAATTGTTCATGGACTATATTTATATTGCATGGGATATCTATTATTTGGAATGGCCAACAGGGCAAATCCTAGGACACTTATTGACAAGAAAGGTAAGAGAAAATTCTCCTATGGCTTTGTCAGCACATAATTTTTTGCCAACTCACATTGAAAGTTTGGAGGCTGTTAGTCAAATATCAAAGATGCTTCAAGGTTACACTTTGCATAGATTAGGTGACTACATAAACAGTTCCAGGTGGTTTTCTAAAGCTGACAGCAATTTGATTTTATATGAGTTGACTTTTTCTGAAACATGTGCTTTCCCCAAGCCAATGTTTTGATCAAACAGGAAGTCATGTCCAGCATGTACAGTGCTGCCACGTTGTTGCACCATGAAGAAAGTCTGATCTCTTTGCAGCTAACCTCACCACACAGCAGCATGTCAGTTGCGGGACTTAATTCTATCCAATTTCACGAAATACTGCAAGGTCATCAGCAGCTGAAGACAATTTCCTAATTTCTCTGGAGCCTTCGGGTCTTTTCCTCATTATGTAATGGATAGGTCTGCCAAAATTCATACAGTTAGTTGACACTGTGATACAACTTTATACCAAGTTTGGAATTGGAAGTGATAGTTGCAGTAGTTCTTTTTAAATAGCCAGTCAAAGATGATTTTGAGCACTGCCAAAGTCATGGCTAGGCCATGACACTGTGAGAGTGTCATGGGAGGGTGATGACAGTGCTAGGGTGATTGTCATGTTGGGCTGAGGACATTGATTGTCATCAGCTGGTGATAATTTCCCTGACTGAATATCTGGGACCAGTTTTGATTCCATGGAGGCCCAGGAAACCCATGTTAACAGACTTATGTTTTGTCCTGTGCCAAGAGTTATTTTTGACCTAACACTTAAATACGGGATGTAAAATCCTATCTTCCCTATCGTCTTCACCATCAAATTTCCTACATCTTCTATTTTAAGGCTGAACTAGAATTTGTGTCGCAAGCGGAACGAAAGGAAGTGCCTGTGGAAGTAAGTGATAGGGGCTCTTAATTTTTTTCAACCAGTGTTTTTGTAAATATTGTTTTGATTTATACTTAAAGTCTGCAAAAACAGGGTGCGTCAAATAATAACATATAACAATATTTGATATGTTTTTTTTGCCCCCCCCCCCCCTGTTGAATTTCAAATTTTGAGTTTTTAATGGTTGCCATATTGTGGCTTCCATCTTGGATTTCTCCACATGCTCCTAATTCACATCCTGGTCACGGCACTATAAGGCTACACATAATTGATCTTTAGCTTCTCGGATTCGTCTCAAGGAACTTTTTCTAGGGTCGGTCGGTAGGACAAAAAAATAAATAATTTTATAATGTCAAAAAAAAAATTTTTTTCAATCTTTTTTTTTTCCATCGGCAGGTAATCTATTGTGTCGGCTGGTCCGCGAAGCTAAGAATCAATTATGTGAGGCCTAACTTTGAGAAATTAACATCAAAAACATGTGTTGACTGTATTGGGTGTTAAAATGTGACACTATTGTGACAGTGACTTAATCAGTATTTGGCCTAAATGTTGACTTATGACAGTTCATGACACACCTTTAACTCGGATGCGGACACAGACGATCGAGTGATGGCAATAGCTCTTCATATTCAAAGAAAACAGACAAGGTAAAATGCAAAACATAGGCTGCAAAGCAGCAAACCTTCAGCGAACAACTTCACAGCAGTAAACGTGGTATTAATTGTGGGAAGCACATATATAGAAAAACCAAGACTATTCATAATGGAATTGCCTCATTACGGTTTCATTACCTAGACCATACAGGCTATATGGGTACTAAATTTCATCGATGTCAATGCGACAGTGGCTGAGTTTTAGCCGGGAAACAAAAATAACATATAGTTAAAAAATATTTTCTCAATAATCTAAAAAGTACCAAACATTCTTGAAACAGACTATCAAACGGCACAGCTAGATCATAGAGGCTATATGTGTACCAAATGCCATCCATGTACATGCAATAGTGACTGAGTCTTGGGCTGAACACGAAAAAAACAACAACAAATTTTTAATATTTTTCCTCAATATTTCAAAAAGTACAAAATATCTAGAGTTGGGCCAAAGTTTTTCCAATTTTCATAGGGCTGTTGCTCACATGTGCTTGGGCAAATATCAACGCAAACCTACAAATAGTTTTCTGAAATATTTTAAGATGCAATACATGCATTAAGCATGTTTATATAATCATTACTGTCACTGTTAGCAGGAGGTGCAAGAATGCAAAAAGTGGCCCAACTCTCCCAAGCTTCCCCTACAATGTTTACATTGACAGCCAATGGGCTGACCGTATGAGTAGAGAGTGAAAATTGAAGCAAATAGGATGAATAGGAAAAAGAGAGAGGGATGGGGGAGAGTGGATGGATAGTGGATTGTCATTCAGCACTATGTCTCGGGATTGCATTTTATCTCAGCACCCCTAGATAATTCCAACTTAGTAACTCTGATTGCCTTGATTAGAAAAACTTTTAGCCTTTCTCAATTAGTAAATGATATTGATATTACAGAACCCTGTCACTGACAAATTGGAACATAGAAACTTGGTCTGATATGCTCCTTTAGTACAGGGTGAGGAAGTGAAACAGATTGGTGGAAACGGAAGACTCAATTACTACGCATTATTCCATGAGAACTTAATCTGACAGTAAAATGCCAATGCAGTTTACTGACTAATTGACGTGAGAGCTGATTACATTCTTTTAATCCATGCCGAGTTGCATTTTTCTCTGACTTTTTGCAATGTCTTACCAAGATTCGCCTCCCACCCCGTAGTTTTTGCTTTGTACCAACTGGCATAGTACCCGTGATAGTGCGTATAATAAGAGTAAGAATGGCCATGAGACAGTTAATTCCAGGTAATAATGGCACCCGTAGTAAAATGATTTATAAAATGTCAACACCACAGCAGTGGGAAGAGAGTGAGGGGGGGGGATTATGATAGAAAGGGTTGGAATGAAAAATGGTAGAGAAGTTTGAAAGGAAACCTAGATGTGGTTGTTGTAGGTAAAGCTGATAGCTTGTGATGAAGTTTTTGAGTGTGTGGCTTGCATAGTTTGGGAGGAGTAGTGTAAAGCATCCATGAATTTATTGTATGATGATTCTGATTTTCAACAGATCACCGTCTCAGCAGCCGACAGGAAGTGGACCCTGGAGGAGCAACTTGTTGTCCACCTGGTGCAGAACAATGACAGGAATGTCCTTCTCTCGCGACCTGCTAATTTCACGACGACCGTTCCCGTGAAGATTGGGTTGTCTTTGACACACATCAAGGATTACGATGACTTGAATCAGTACGTCACTGTCTCCAGCTGGCTGGAATTGGTAAGGGTTATCTATGCACTATGAATATAGCTGGGTTCCTTTTGGGTCATTGTAACACTTCAGACTGTTTAATGTGTCAAATATGTGGCTCTCTGGTGGTCAGATTACCGGAAGTTGGATGTTTCACTGTGTTGGCGACGACTGTCATGATTTTAAAATGAGAACAATTTAGATGTCAGTAATAATCGTGACAATCGACGGCACCTTATTATCATCCTATATTCATAGTGTTGTGTTGATTTTCAAAGTGACATGTATCAGCATTAAGGGTCAACTCCTTCAGCATTTAGGGTCAACTCCTTCAGCATTAAGAGTCAACTCCTTCAGCATTAAGGGTCAACTCCTTGAGCAATAAGGGTCAACTCCTTCAGCATTAAGGGTTGACAGCCATTTTGGCAGCCATTTTTCTTCATTTTTTTAACTGCCCATTGTGACCTTAATATTTCGCTTAGAGTTATAAAATTTGGTGCAGGTATTGGCCTGTGGGTATTGATCTGGAACATATTGAGAAATGCTAGATGGCGGCCATTCTGTGGCGGCCCTTTTGGCAGCCATCTTTCTTCATTCTTGAACTGCCCATTGTGATCTCAATATTTCACTTACAGTTATGCAATTTGGTATGGGCCTGTGGGTATCGATCAGGAACATGTTGAGAAATCCAAGCTGGTGGCCATTACGTGGTGGCCATTTTGGCAGCAATCTCTCCTCATTTCTTGAACTGCCCATTGTGACCTTAATATTTCACTTACGGTTTTGACATTTGCCATAGGTATTTGCCTGTCAACTCCTTTAGCATAAGGGTCAACTCCTTTAGCATTAAGGGTCAACTCCATTAGCATAAGGGTCAACTCCTTCAGCATTAAGGGTCAACTCCTTGAGCAATAAGGGTCAACTCCTTGAGCATTACGGGTCAACTTCTTCAGCATTAAGGGTCAACTCCTTCAGCATTTAGGGTCAACTCATTCAGCATTTAAGGTCAACTCCTTCAGCATTTAGGGTCAACTCCTTCAGCATTAAGGGTCAACTCCTTTAGCATAAGGGTCAACTCCTTTAGCATTAAGGGTCAACTCCTTTAGCATAAGGGTCAACTCCTTTAGCATAAGGGTCAACTCCTTTAGCATTAAGGGTCAACTCCTTTAGTATTAAGGGTCAACTCCTTTAGTATTAAGGGTCAACTCCTTGAGTATTAAGGGTCAACTCCTTCAGCATTAGGGGTCAACTCCTTCAGCATTACGGGTCAACTCCTTCAGCATTAAGGGTCAACTCCTTCAGCATTAAGGGTCAACTCCTTCAGCATTAAGGGTCAACTCCTTCAGCATTAAGGGTCAACTCCTTGAGCATTAAGGGTCAACTCCTTCAGCATTAAGGGTCAACTCCTTCAGCATTAAGGGTCAACTCCTTCAGCATTTAGGGTCAACTCCTTCAGCATTAAGGGTCAACTCCTTCAGCATTAAGGGTCAACTCCTTCAGCATTAAGGGTCAACTCCTTCAGCATTTAGGGTCAACTCCTTCAGCATGTAGGGTCAACTCCTTCAGCATTAAGGGTCAACTCCTTCAGCATTTAAGGTCAACTCCTTCATCATTAAGGGTCAACTCCTTGAGCAATAAGGGTCAACGCCTTCATCATTTAGGGTCAACTCCTTCAGCATTTAGGGTCAACTCCTTCAGCATTAAGGGTCAACTCCTTCAGCATTAAGGGTCAACTCCTTCAGCATTAAGGGTCAACTCCTTTAGCATTAGGGTCAAATCCTTCAGCATGTAGGGTCAACTCCTTCAGCATTAAGGGTCAACTCCTTTAGCATTTAAGGTCAACTCCTTCATCATTAAGGGTCAACTCCTTGAGCAATAAGGGTCAACTCCTTCATCATATAGGGTCAACTCCTTCAGCATTAAGGGTCAACTCCTTCAGCATTAAGGGTCAACTCCTTTAGCATTAGGGTCAACTCCTTCAGCATGTAGGGTCAACTCCTTCAGCATTAAGGGTCAACTCCTTTAGCATTTAAGGTCAACTCCTTCATCATTAAGGGTCAACTCCTTGAGCAATAAGGGTCAACTCCTTCATCATTTAGGGTCAACTCCTTCAGCATTTAGGGTCAACTCCTTGAGCATTACGGGTCAACTCCTTCAGCATTACGGGTCAACTCCTTCAGCATTTAGGGCAACTCCTTCAGCATTTAGGGTCAACTCCTTCAGTATTAAGGGTCAACTCCTTCAGTATTAAGGGTCAACTCCTTCAGCATTAAGAGTCAACTCCTTCAGCATTAAGGGTCAACTCCTTCAGCATTAAGGGTCAACTCCTTCAGCGTTAAGAGTCAACTCCTTCAGCATTAAGGGTCAACTCCTTCAGCATTAAGGGTCAACTCCTTCAGCATTAAGGGTCAACTCCTTCAGCATTTAGGGTCAACTCCTTCAGTATTAAGGGTCAACTCCTTCAGTATTCAGGGTCAACTCCTTCAGCATTTAGGGTCAACTCCTTCAGCATTAAGAGTCAACTCCTTCAGCATTAAGGGTCAACTCCTTCAGCATTAAGGGTCAACTCCTTCAGCATTAAGGGTCAACTCCTTCAGCGTTAAGGATCAACTCCTTCAGCATTAAGAGTCAACTCCTTCAGCATTAAGGGTCAACTCCTTCAGCATTTAGGGTCAACTCCTTCAGTATTAAGGGCCAACTCCTTCAGCATTAAGGGTCAACTCCTTCAGCGTTAAGGATCAACTCCTTCAGCATTTCGGGTCAACTCCTTCAGCATTAAGAGTCAACTCCTTCAGCATTAAGGGTCAACTCCTTCAGCATTTAGGGTCAACTCCTTCAGCATTAAGAGTCAACTCCTTCAGCATTAAGGGTCAACTCCTTCAGCATTAAGGGTCAACTCCTTCAGCATTAAGGGTCAACTCCTTCAGCGTTAAGGATCAACTCCTTCAGCATTTAGGGTCAACTCCTTCAGCATTAAGGGTCAACTCCTTCAGCATTTAGGGTCAACTCCTTCAGCATTAAGAGTCAACTCCTTCAGCATTAAGGGTCAACTCCTTAAGCGTTAAGGATCAACTCCTTCAGCATTTAGGGTCAACTCCTTCAGCATTAAGAGTCAACTCCTTCAGCATTAAGGGTCAACTCCTTCAGCATTTAGGGTCAACTCCTTCAGTATTAAGGGCCAACTCCTTGAGCATTTAGGGCAACTCCTTCAGCATTTAGGGCAACTCCTTCAGCATTAAGGGTCAACTCCTTCAGCATTAAGGGCCAACTCCTTCAGCATTTAGGGCAACTCCTTCAGCATTTAGGGCAACTCCTTCAGCATTAAGAGTCAACTCCTTCAGCATTAAGGGTCAACTCCTTCAGTATGAAGGGTCAACTCCTTCAGCATTAAGGGTCAACTCCTTCAGCATTAAGGGCAACTCCTTCAGCATTAAGGGCCAACTCCTTGAGCATTAAGGGCCAACTCCTTGAGCATTTAGGGCAACTCCTTCAGCATTTAGGGCAACTCCTTCAGTATTAAGGGTCAACTCCTTCAGTATTAAGGGTCAACTCCTTCAGCATTAAGGGTCAACTCCTTCAGCATTAAGGGCCAACTCCTTGAGCATTTAGGGCAACTCCTTCAGCATTTAGGGCAACTCCTTCAGCATTAAGAGTCAACTCCTTCAGCATTAAGGGTCAACTCCTTCAGCATTAAGGGTCAACTCCTTCAGCATTAAGGGTCAACTCCTTCAGCATTTAGGGTCAACTCCTTCAGTATTAAGGGTCAACTCCTTCAGTATTCAGGGTCAACTCCTTCAGCATTTAGGGTCAACTCCTTCAGCATTAAGAGTCAACTCCTTCAGCATTAAGGGTCAACTCCTTCAGCATTAAGGGTCAACTCCTTCAGCATTAAGGGTCAACTCCTTCAGCGTTAAGGATCAACTCCTTCAGCATTTAGGGTCAACTCCTTCAGCATTAAGGGTCAACTCCTTCAGCATTTAGGGTCAACTCCTTCAGCATTAAGAGTCAACTCCTTCAGCATTAAGGGTCAACTCCTTCAGCGTTAAGGATCAACTCCTTCAGCATTTAGGGTCAACTCCTTCAGCATTAAGAGTCAACTCCTTCAGCATTAAGGGTCAACTCCTTCAGCATTTAGGGTCAACTCCTTCAGCATTAAGGGTCAACTCCTTCAGCGTTAAGGATCAAGTCCTTCAGCTTTAAGAGTCAACTCCTTCAGCTTTAAGGGTCAACTCCTTCAGCATTAAGGGTCAACTCCTTCAGTATTAAGGGTCAACTCCTTCAGCATTAAGGGTCAACTCCTTCAGCATTAAGGGCCAACTCCTTGAGCATTTAGGGCAACTCCTTCAGCATTTAGGGCAACTCCTTCAGCATTAAGAGTCAACTCCTTCAGCATTAAGGGTCAACTCCTTCAGCATTAAGGGTCAACTCCTTCAGCATTAAGGGTCAACTCCTTCAGCATTTAGGGTCAACTCCTTCAGTATTAAGGGTCAACTCCTTCAGTATTCAGGGTCAACTCCTTCAGCATTTAGGGTCAACTCCTTCAGCATTAAGAGTCAACTCCTTCAGCATTAAGGGTCAACTCCTTCAGCATTAAGGGTCAACTCCTTCAGCATTAAGGGTCAACTCCTTCAGCGTTAAGGATCAACTCCTTCAGCATTTAGGGTCAACTCCTTCAGCATTAAGGGTCAACTCCTTCAGCATTTAGGGTCAACTCCTTGAGCATTAAGAGTCAACTCCTTCAGAATTAAGGGTCAACTCCTTCAGCGTTAAGGATCAACTCCTTCAGCATTTAGGGTCAACTCCTTCAGCATTAAGAGTCAACTCCTTCAGCATTAAGGGTCAACTCCTTGAGCATTTAGGGTCAACTCCTTCTGTATTAAGGGCCAACTCCCTCAGCATTTAGGGCAACTCCTTCAGCATTTAGGGCAACTCCTTCAGCATTAAGGGTCAACTCCTTCAGCATTAAGGGCCAACTCCTTCAGCATTTAGGGTAACTCCTTCAGCATTTAGGGCAACTCCTTCAGCATTAAGAGTCAACTCCTTCAGCATTAAGGGTCAACTCCTTCAGTATTAAGGGTCAACTCCTTCAGCATTAAGGGTCAACTCCTTCAGCATTCAGGGCAACTCCTTCAGCATTAAGGGCCAACTCCTTGAGCATTAAGGGTGAACTCCTTCAGCATTAAGGGTCAACTCCTTCAGCGTTAAGAGTCAACTCCTTCAGCATTAAGGGTCAACTCCGTCATCATTAAGGGTCAACTCCTTCAGCTTTAAGGGTCAACTCCTTCAGCATTTAGGGTCAACTCCTTCAGTATTAAGGGTCAACTCCTTCAGTATTCAGGGTCAACTCCTTCAGCATTTAGGGTCAACTCCTTCAGCATTAAGAGTCAACTCCTTCAGCATTAAGGGTCAACTCCTTCAGCATTAAGGGTCAACTCCTTCAGCATTAAGGGTCAACTCCTTCAGCGTTAAGGATCAACTCCTTCAGCATTAAGAGTCAACTCCTTCAGCATTAAGGGTCAACTCCTTCAGCATTTAGGGTCAACTCCTTCAGCATTAAGAGTCAACTCCTTCAGCATTAAGGGTCAACTCCTTCAGCGTTAAGGATCAACTCCTTCAGCATTTAGGGTCAACTCCTTCAGCATTAAGAGTCAACTCCTTCAGCATTAAGGGTCAACTCCTTCAGCATTTATGGTCAACTCCTTCAGCATTAAGAGTCAACTCCTTCAGCATTAAGGGTCAACTCCTTCAGCACTAAGGGTCAACTCCTTCAGCATTAAGGGTCAACTCCTTCAGCGTTAAGGATCAACTCCTTCAGCATTTAGGGTCAACTCCTTCAGCATTAAGGGTCAACTCCTTCAGCATTTAGGGTCAACTCCTTCAGCATTAAGAGTCAACTCCTTCAGCATTAAGGGTCAACTCCTTAAGCGTTAAGGATCAACTCCTTCAGCATTTAGGGTCAACTCCTTCAGCATTAAGAGTCAACTCCTTCAGCATTAAGGGTCAACTCCTTCAGCATTTAGGGTAAACTCCTTCAGTATTAAGGGCCAACTCCTTGAGCATTTAGGGCAACTCCTTCAGCATTTAGGGCAACTCCTTCAGCATTAAGGGTCAACTCCTTCAGCATTAAGGGCCAACTCCTTCAGCATTTAGGGCAACTCCTTCAGCATTTAGGGCAACTCCTTCAGCATTAAGATTCAACTCCTTCAGCATTAAGGGTCAACTCCTTCAGTATCAAGGGTCAACTCCTTCAGCATTAAGGGTCAACTCCTTCAGCATTAAGGGCAACTCCTTCAGCATTAAGGGCCAACTCCTTGAGCATTAAGGGCCAACTCCTTGAGCATTTAGGGCAACTCCTTCAGCATTTAGGGCAACTCCTTCAGTATTAAGGGTCAACTCCTTCAGTATTAAGGGTCAACTCCTTCAGCATTAAGGGTCAACTCCTTCAGCATTAAGGGCCAACTCCTTGAGCATTTAGGGCAACTCCTTCAGCATTTAGGGCAACTCCTTCAGCATTAAGAGTCAACTCCTTCAGCATTAAGGGTCAACTCCTTCAGCATTAAGGGTCAACTCCTTCAGCATCAAGGGTCAACTCCTTCAGCATTTAGGGTCAACTCCTTCAGTATTAAGGGTCAACTCCTTCAGTATTCAGGGTCAACTCCTTCAGCATTTAGGGTCAACTCCTTCAGCATTAAGAGTCAACTCCTTCAGCATTAAGGGTCAACTCCTTCAGCATTAAGGGTCAACTCCTTCAGCATTAAGGGTCAACTCCTTCAGCGTTAAGGATCAACTCCTTCAGCATTTAGGGTCAACTCCTTCAGCATTAAGGGTCAACTCCTTCAGCATTTAGGGTCAACTCCTTCAGCATTAAGAGTCAACTCCTTCAGCATTAAGGGTCAACTCCTTCAGCGTTAAGGATCAACTCCTTCAGCATTTAGGGTCAACTCCTTCAGCATTAAGAGTCAACTCCTTCAGCATTAAGGGTCAACTCCTTCAGCATTTAGGGTCAACTCCTTCAGCATTTAGGGTCAACTCCTTCAGCATTAAGAGTCAACTCCTTCAGCATTAAGGGTCAACTCCTTCAGCATTAAGGGTCAACTCCTTCAGCATTAAGGGTCAACTCCTTCAGCGTTAAGGATCAACTCCTTCAGCATTTAGGGTCAACTCCTTCAGCATTAAGGGTCAACTCCTTCAGCATTTAGGGTCAACTCCTTCAGCATTAAGAGTCAACTCCTTCAGCATTAAGGGTCAACTCCTTCAGCGTTAAGGATCAACTCCTTCAGCATTTAGGGTCAACTCCTTCAGCATTAAGAGTCAACTCCTTCAGCATTAAGGGTCAACTCCTTCAGCATTTAGGGTCAACTCCTTCAGCATTAAGGGTCAACTCCTTCAGCGTTAAGGATCAAGTCCTTCAGCTTTAAGAGTCAACTCCTTCAGCTTTAAGGGTCAACTCCTTCAGCTTTAAGGGTCAACTCCTTGAGCATTAAGGGTCAACTCCTTGAGCATTAAAGGTCAACTCCTTGAGCATAAGGGTCAACTCCTTCAGCATTTGGGGTCAACTCCTTCAGCAATAAGGGTCAACTCCTGTAGCATTTAGGGTCAACTCCTTCAGCTTTAAGGGTCAACTCCTTCAGCTTTAAGGGTCAACTCCTTCAGCATTAAGGGTCAACTCCTTCAGCGTTAAGGATCAACTCCTTCAGCATTTAGGGTCAACTCCTTCAGCATTAAGGGTCAACTCCTTCAGCATTTAGGGTCAACTCCTTCAGCAATAAAAGAGTCAACTCCTTCAGCATTAAGGGTCAACTCCTTCAGCGTTAAGGATCAACTCCTTCAGCATTTAGGGTCAACTCCTTCAGCATTAAGAGTCAACTCCTTCAGCATTAAGGGTCAACTCCTTCAGCATTTAGGGTCAACTCCTTCAGCATTAAGGGTCAACTCCTTCAGCGTTAAGGATCAAGTCCTTCAGCTTTAAGAGTCAACTCCTTCAGCTTTAAGGGTCAACTCCTTCAGCTTTAAGGGTCAACTCCTTGAGCATTAAGGGTCAACTCCTTGAGCATTAAGGGTCAACTCCTTGAGCATTAAGGGTCAACTCCTTTAGCATTAGGGTCAACTCCTTCAGCATTAAGGGTCAACTCCTTGAGCAATAAGGGTCAACTCCTTCAGCATTTAGGGTCAACTCCTTCAGCTTTAAGGGTCAACTCCTTCAGCTTTAAGGGTCAACTCCTTCAGCATTAAGGGTCAACTCCTTCAGCGTTAAGGATCAACTCCTTCAGCATTAAGGGTCAACTCCTTCAGCTTTAAGGGTCAACTCCTTCAGCATTTAGGGTCAACTCCTTCAGCATTAAGGGTCAACTCCTTCAGCATTTGGGGTCAACTCCTTCAGTATTAAGGGTCAACTCCTTCAGTATTAAGGGTCAACTCCTTCAGCATTAAGGGTCAACTCCTTCAGCTTTAAGGGTCAACTCCTTGAGCATTAAGGGTCAACTCCTTGAGCATTTGGGGTCAACTCCTTCAGCATTAAGGGTCAACTCCTTCAGCTTTAAGGGTCAACTCCTTGAGCATTAAGGGTCAACTCCTTGAGCATTTTGGGTCAACTCCTTCAGCACTTTCGACACCATAAATCTGGCACACTCTGCCGACCACAGGAACGAGTGCAATTTTCTGAATATTGAATTATTGTCTTCATTGAAATTTATCTTAGGCATACTATGTTTGGACCAAAATCATTTAATTCGGCACTCAGTGTACTTTTTTTGCAGTGGTGGGACGACTATCGTCTGAAGTGGAACCCCGAAGATTATGCCGGGGTGAAGATGGTGCCCCTTCCAATAAACAGAATCTGGCAGCCTGATGTGAAGCTTTTCAATGGGTTAGTAGGGCTGTTGTACATTTGCAAATTGTGCAGCATTAAGTGTCCGTATAAATTTCCGATCTTTTATTTTCTGCAATATTGCTTGTAGTAGTTTGTTCAAATCATCATAATGGAATATCTCTTTCTTGTCTGATGAACATTATGTTATATATCCTTACACTTGTCTGTATCTGTGCAAATTATGTATTTTAATTAGTTTAATTTCCATAATAATTGAAGAGTCCACCCTGACATGGTCAAAGGAGACGTGATGGGCCAAGTGTACTACACGGGGCAGGTGTTTTATGGGGTGCCCGTCCAATTTACGATTAACTGCCGACCAAATGCAGTGAGGCCAAAATCCTTGGAGGATGATCTGAGGTAAAGAACTTTATATGCATATTGCATAGTATAGTAATTGTTACTTATGTAAGTCAATTATGAAATTTATGATACTACATCCTATATTAAATTTGAAGGTTTTGTCCACACCTCATTTCTTTATGCACATCGCCAATTCTCCATGGATTTCGCCATGCTATACATCAATCTTCATGTTTTCAAAAGCTCTACAAATTTTTATCTTTACAGAACTGTCTGTTACCTCTAACAACCTATCCACACCTGTATGCTATCCACACATCTCTATTCACGTGGCTGCAGTGTAATAGTGGTAGTGCATTGTTCTCCCTATGCTCCAAAGAGGGAGCCATCAATAAATGTACCACAGTTTCAAACTTTTGCACATTGCTCTCCACCCTTTCTGTCATGCCTTGGACATTCACGGGGGGGGGGGGTACTTTTTTCCCCTTTCTGATGCCGTGGGGGAGGCTGTTGCTATTTTTTCTCACATTTTTACATGATACAAATACATGTCACCCCGCCAGTACTGTAACATTTGCCTTCAATTGCCATTTCCTCTGAAATATATGTGTCTAATGGGAAGTTCTAGTGTATATTATATTTATGCCAAAGTATTGATCACGGTGATGTTGTCAGAGTTGGCAGTCTGCAAGGGTTGTGAATATTTGTAATCTCGGTTTGGTCCTTCCTTTTGCTGATATTACTTTCTTCTTTTTGCTGCTGGGCCATGTTCTGTTCAGATCCATTATGACCTCACTGCAAAGGAGGCCATGGTTAACGTCAGATAATCTATCAATTAAATTTTATTCTATTTTTTTAGTCACCCAAAGTTCTGCAGCGCAAGATTGGGATCCTGGACTTACGACGCCAGCAAAGTGAGTAGCTCTCCTCTCAATTCAGCATCCTTCCTTCAGCCGTTTCGGCAAACCAATTCATGTCTGCCTCATATATATATATGGTTCCTTCAGAAGTTCAGTCTTATGCAGCTGACAGTTAATATACATGTATATTGTAGTGGGTTCAGTATAATAGGTTGCTCCCAAGCACTTGGCTTGGGGCAAGCCCTTTTAGCTCAACTGGTCAGATAGCTGATATGGTGCATCCGCCTAAGGCTACTAAGAGGCAACTGGTTCCAATGTGCTTGTGGTGGCAGGAGGCATTCAGTTGAGATTGTTGACTGGACTTACTGGAGTGTGATAAAATCTCAGGGAAGTTGGAGTTAGTAATTAATCCAAATTATCACTTCATCTTTTTTCCAGATAACCCTTTTGCCATCACAAATAAAGGCGGATCCTCTTTCCCAGCACCCAATAATAGCTGTGACGGGCGGCTCCTCCGAGACAAACTACCACATCTTTGACGCCTATTCCGACAAACAGTGGGAGGACGTGTCATTCAACTTCAATCTTGCATTCAGAGACCCAAACAAGGTTCTTGAGCGGCTCTATTCTTAGAAAACAAACAGGATGATGGGTCTTTCCATGTAAATGAACTAACATGTCAACTATAGAGTAAAATTGACTATTAAAATTAGAATTACGTTGAATTGTATGACCAATCTTTTTGAATAAAATTTTCTTCATTTAACTGATTGCCTTAGATCATATCTGCATTCTGCATGCAGTATAATGTCAAGCACCAAAGGTAATTTAGGAAATAATCCACATACGCTGCAATACTTCATTTTTGTTGTTGTTGTTTTTTTCCACTGCAAATTTTTATTTTGAGAATCTCAATCTTGGGCAGTTTGCGAGTGGGATTTTAATCTAACACCTTCACAATTTGTGAGAGAAGGAGTAAAATTAAACCAAAGAAAGGAGTTCATATTGATGAGAAGAGTAAAGTCCAAAGAGAAGAGTAAAGGCCAAAGAGAAGAGTAAAGGCCAAAGAGAAGAGTAAATATCAGAGAGGGGAGTAGAGTAAAGGGCAAAGAGAAGAGTAAAGCCAAAGAGAAGAGTAGAGGTAAAAGAGAAGAATAAGGGCAAAGAGAAGAGCAGAAGCCAAAGAGAAGAGTAAAGGTCAAAGAGAAGAGGCAAGGTCAAAGAGAAGAGTAAAGATCAAAGAGAGGAGTAAAGCCAAGGAGAAAAAGTCAATGAGAAGAGTAAAGGCCAGAGAGAAGAGTAAAGGTCAAAGAGAAGAGTTAAGGCCAAAGAGAAGAATAAAGGCCAAAGAGAAGAATAAAGGCCAAAAAGAAGAGTAAAGGTCAAAGAGGGGAGTAGAGGCCAAAGAGAAGAATAAGGGCAAATAGAAGAGCAGAAGCCAAAGAGAAGAATAAGGGCAAAGAGAAGAGCAGAAGCCAAAGAGAAGCGTAAAGGTCAAAGAGAAGAGTAAAGGTCAAAGAGAAGAGTAAGGGCCAAAGAGAAGAGTTGAGCTCAAAGAGGAGAGTAAAAGCCATAGAGAAGAATAAAGGCCACAGCGAAGAGTAGAGGCCAAAGAGAAGAGTAGAGGCCAAAGAGAAGAGTAAAGGTCAAAGAGAAGAGTAAAGGTCAAAGAGAAGAGTAAAGGCCAAAAAGAAGAGTAAAGGCCAAAGAGAAGAGTAAAGGCAAAAGAGTAGAGTAAAGGCCAAAGAGAACAGTAACAGCCAAAGAGAAGAGTAAAGGCTGAAGAGAAAAGTAACTACAAAGAGAAGAGTAAAGGCCAAAAAGAAGAGTAAAGGTCAAAGAGAAGAGTAAAGTCCAAAGAGAAAAGTAACTCCAAAGAGAAGAGTAAAGGCCAAAGAGAAGAAAGGCCAAAGAGAAGAAAGGCCAAAGAGAAGAAAGGCCAAAGAGAAGAGTAAAGGCCTAAGAGAAGAGTAAAGGCCTAAGAGAAGAGTAAAGTCCAAAGAGAAGAATAAAGGTTGAGGAGAAGAGTAAAGGCAAAAGAGAAGAGTAAAGGCCAAAGTCAGGAGTAAAGCCAAAGAGAAGAGTAAAGGCCAAATGAGTAAAAGCAGCAAATCCACCTAAATTTTGTGCTCATATCCAGGTTGATCTAAGGATCAGGAGAGCCCAGCTGTTCTTTTGCAAATGAAGTCATACACCATTAGGCCTATTCACAAAATTTTTTAAACTGTTTCAAGGAAGTTAATTCTAAGTCATTTACCTGTGTCTATGATTGAGAACATAAATTTACTTATAAATTGATGTAAATTGATGTAAATTTATTCAATATTCTTTCAGTTTTAATACAATGAATTGAAATCAAATCAATGAATTGAAATTTCTTTCAATTGAGTTATTAAATATGGACAGGTACAATTATTCAGTTATATTGCTGAACATATCATTCACTGGTATTGGTAAACCATTTTTGTCTCAATTTCAATTTATTGACCACTTAAAACAAAGAGATACAAAGTCATAGTTCATAAAAACATTGTGGTAGGCTGACATCTCTTAGAGATGTATGTGCCATTGGTCCATGGTATTGTCCTTCAAATTCACTGCATTTGCCACTACATAACAGTATTGCCGCATGCCAATTATTCAGGTGGAGAGCAGCCATATGACATTCTGTTTGTGCCAAATGGTAAATCTTGATTTACATATAATTATATGAGAACACTCCTGAATCAAACATCCACTGGTTTAAATTCTGTATTCTTATAGTAAATGTGTATCACGTAAAATATGTAGGAAATTATCATAGTAAGAATCACAAACTTTATGTTGATTAGATAGATTGTGACTATTTCAGTTAAACTGAAAATAACTTGATGGTATTCATTACCACCGGAGCTTGTAAATGGCTGATTTTCCTTTTTGAGGAAATTGATGTTTATGTAATACAACTCATAACATTGGGACCGCCTCTTTTTGGTGAATTTCGATGTGTATACACACGCGGGGTTGGTATGGTGGTGGTATCGTCGGAATCCGATGCGTTCCAGACCGAGGAGGATCGCGTAGAAGCGGTAGAAGTCCTTGATTAAGCTCTTGTCCTTGAGTCGTCTGTGGATCTCCAGCGAGAGTTGCTTGACGTTCTTCAGGACTCCTGTCACGAGCATCTCCTTGATGACAGCCCACTCGTGGTGCTCGATGTCCATCTTCAAGTAGTCGATGATTGTCTGAAGGAAATTAGGAAAAGGAAATACTTTGATAACAGTGTCTGGAATATTGTGCTCAGAATGTGTTTAATATCACATTGGTCACCTGATGCTTACAGTCTGTAAATTTGATATGCAAAACGAGTGGACTGTTGCACTGTGAAAATGGCACATCATGAGTCACCATACTGATGATTTGTCATGATCATACCTGAAACTTTCAATGTTAATTTGATTTTAGGAGACTAATCCTGCTAGTTGGTGACAAACGAAAGGATCATGCATCTGATTTTTATTAGCAGCGCGAAGCGCTAGCTCTTACGGAAGAAATTGTTTTCATCCAAACTTAGCATGTGGCTGCCTTGTGCATTCAGCCGTGACAGTCTGGATCCACTGTGGGTCTACTGCTATATTTTATAGAGGCCAGCAGCTCCCTGCTTGATAAGCCTATATTATGTTGAAATTTTGCGCTGCTTAAAGTGCTTGCACGTTATTTTTTTTACTCTTAAATCAGTTATGACTTGTTAAAATCAGTCATGAAAAGTCAAATGGCCTTCTCTTTATCATGAATAATTAAAAGGCCTCAATGTTTCCCACATTGAATGTAGAGAAGATGACACTTCATCAGGTATCAGGAGTCACACAAAGTGCCTGTTCATAGTGAGCTGGTCCTCTCTTGTTGCATGACTAATGGATACGCTGTAAGAGTGCTTGACACCACAACTACTGGCTCTCAAGGGCTTGGGTTTGAATCCAACCTCTGAAACTCAATTCAGGATGAGCCTATGGGACATTAAAAGGAGGCAGATTGTATAGGACTACAGTACACGTACGTTGTTTAAGTAACTGAAAGACCCATGACGTCCCTGAATTAATATACCTGGTATATGGTTCTGTTGTTGTTTCGTATTGACTCGAGTATTCTCCCTGCCAGTCCATATTTTCCCGAGAGCCCACCAATCCATATAATAGGATGGATGGATGATTGGGGCTTTACGTCCTGTATTTGTGCATTTGGTAGGCTAATTAGGACAGGAGGAGGACACAGCAATGAGGCAAAGGATGATTGAAACAGCTGTCCAACATAGGCCCAGGTGACCCGGCAAGAGCTGGATTCAAACCCTGGACCCAATGATTGGCAGGTAGCACGCTACCAACCCTCCCCCCAAAGACCGTAAAAGACATACGTGTAGATGGCCTCTCCTGTCCAGCAAGGCAGCCAGGGTCATGTGGTGCCATTTTGTTTTGTTGCTGATCCAGAGATTTTTGCCACCCAGACCGATGTCGTGAAAAGTCACCAGGGAGGAACGCTTATGAGATGGAATGTCCATGCTGAAAATGAATGCAACAATACAAAAAAATTAAAAAAGCGCTGTAAAAAATATAATTAAAAAGAATATAGATATACACTGTACATTATACACTGCCAGCCAAAAGTTTCTGCCCCTTAAAATAATTTCACTTTTGACAACAATCTTTCAATGCGTTCTTGTGTCGAATTTTTATTCAAAAACAGCCCCCCCCCCGTAGGGACGCCACTGTGAGTACGTGGTCTTGGAACTCCCTCTTTGCAAATTCTATAATTTGTCCCTTCCACAGATTATTAAACACATTCAATGAATAAGCATCTGCGATGGTGCTACATTGTAAATAGTGTCACAGTGTGATGACTTTCCTTTCCAGCCTCATTAATTAATATATATAAAATATTCAGCGTGAGAAGTACAAATACAGTGTACGACTGCACATGAATTTAACGACCAAAAGGTATGTTGACATCATAGAAATACATAGAACGGACATGAGGCCGTATGATGCCACCTCAAGATGAGGTCACCAAATCCGCCATATTGGAACTGCCCTGAGACATGATGTCACAATAGACTAATTATGATGTGACGTCATGCCATTGTTATAAGTGACATCACAGTTATTGGTGACGTCACGGTCCATTGTGCCAGTATTCAGGGCAGTTCCAAGATGGTGGATTTGGTTGCTTCATCTGCCAGAGCCTCATGTCCCTTCTATGTATTTCTATGGTTGACATGTGTTTGTCCGTGAATTAATTAGCCGTACTAAATCAAACACAGACAATATACGATCTCTTCTGCTTTATGTATAATATATATTAATTAGGAACAACTGACAGACTAGCAACATGTATTAGCAGGTAGGGCTGGGCAATTGAAACATTTTCTGAAATCGATTAATTGACCTGTATTTCGATTTGATTATTGATTTTAAATCGATTTTTACATCGAACGTTTCAAAAGGACTTTCAGTTCTGCGAGCCACAAATTAAGAATTAGCATGATCAACATACTTTGTCCAGGACCAAAAAATAGGAATAGGCCTGTATTGAATTTACCTTATTGACTGTTATTGATTGTGAAAACTATAGATAAGGTTTATTTATCATAACCCACAGACGTAACAGGCGTACATTTTTGGGCATATAACCACATTTTTGACCTGTCAAATATCTACCATGGCTAGCAGTTTGACACACAGAAAACATCATCAGCGCATATTATGAGGTTATACCATGGGTGGAGGCAGTATATCCCTGGTATAGTCACCCAAGATCCAGTATATCCCGAGACCCCAAGGGTCGAGGGATATACGGGTCGAGGGTGACTATACCAGGGATATACTGCCTCCACCCATGGTATAACCTTTTTATCCCATGTATTTTTTTTGTAAATATTTTTATTTTATATCAATGTAAAACAGTTTGAAGCACTCAATGTGAATGCAGCTGTGCTACAAAAAAATCAATACTCTTAATTGGTAGCACTTAATTGCCTTAAATCACAACAATCAGCAAATATGCTGGTATCTACATGCTAATAAGCATGATATATAGGGGCACTGTTGTCTTTTGATTGGTCAGTTCCAGTATATCCCTGTTGATCTCATTATGTTTCAGTATATCCCTGCTGGCTAATTAGCCAAAGGAATTTGATTGGTTGAACTATATATATCCCTGTTTCTTTCTGTTGTATTTCCCTCTCTCAATCTGTATTGACCAGGGAAAAGCTCAGTATGAGGGACAAAAGTTGGCTAGACATGGGATAAAGCAATTTAGTGTTTTTCATTTCATCAAGAGCTTCAATACGATACCAAATACAGCATATTTCTGTTATTTTGAGCTGAATGAAGTCATTTTCTGCACATCTCTGAGAATTGATTTTCATCAATGGAATCGGGAAGATCGAAATTGAAACCTTTAGTGATGATTATTGGTGACGATCGTCGGACCGGCATAGCATTATTAGCAGGCGCCTTTAAGAGAAGTTTCGGCATGGGATCGTCAGATTTTCAGCCCTCATATTGTGTCTGCAAGGTCACGTTTCAGTCCTGGGGGAATTAGGATCATATATCTTACTATAATAAAGGCAGCTTTATGGATGCCTCGGTCCCTGCTACAAGGTGTCCGGGTGACCGACGACCCAAAAATTTTTGCAGTATAGGCCTACTTGTGTTATTGTCCTGAAGCAACTGGCTACTTTTTTCTTTTTTGCAACATTTTTTTTTGTCCTTAGGTACTATTTCCAAAAAAAATTCATAACATTTTTTTACAATTTTTTCCCCAATTTTTTTTTTTAACAGAAAGTTTTTTTTGTTTTTTTTTCAACTTATGGGCGCCTTGTAACAGTGTATATGCCCTGATGGGCTTTACTGATATTATGTATTGTCATGAACCTATGAGTTGATATCTGTGTAAAAATTTCAAAAAACATATGTAGGTAATCTAAAAAAGGTGAAAAAAAATAGGCTTACGTTGGATCAAAGGAGTGAACTCGGCAGCCGTATTTCTTTGCGATGGCGTCATCAAAACTGAAGTCATTTCCAATTCTGGAAGGAAAACGTAACAAATGTTTGATGGTTTTGCCAGAACTTCCCGTCAAAAATTGATACCCCCCTTGAGTTCTATGCGGATTTTTAGTACCCCAGCCCTAGGTTTCATGCGTATTTTTAGTACCCCCCCCCCCTTGACATTCAAAGCAATACATACATATATTGTTATACATGTGCCCCTTGTACAGTCAGGTGAACAGATTCGCGGACTTTTGCGGGTGAAATGCGTTGTCAACCTGAATATACGGGATTTTAAACATTTTTGTTTGTTAACATTTCTTAGACAAAAATTAGTTTCGCCCCCCTTGGAAAGTGTGTGAAAAGTTAGTACCCCCTCGGGCAAAACTTCAACCCCCCCCCCGTCATAAATTTTGAACTGTCCCTCAGAGGGCTGCACTTACCATATCTATCTACCTATATCTACATAAATCTATATACAGGTGTTAATGATTAATATGTTTGGTGGAAATTGGCATCGATTTTTTTTTGGATCATGACAAATTAACATTGACTTACCCAAAGGAGTAAACCAGGCAATTTTCTGTGGGTTTGTAGGGATCGCTAATGCACACTTCCCATCCTCCATCTGCTTCATTGCCCAGTCTGACTCTGTTGGAGCAGTTGATATGGTTCACCATAATTAACCTGCGGAAAAAGTCCAATGAGTGTCATCATGTTTAAAATATATATTAGAAATTCCCATTGGAGCAGGGGAAAGTAGAAAAGATTGCAAAAGGGCAATGGCTTTACTAGGGGGACATGGGGGGCGCGATTCTCTTGGGGAGGCATCCATAATACTAATTGTGTATTTTAGCCAGGGTTGAAAAGTACATATGGGGGGCACCTGGGGGGCACAGGTCCAATATGGTGCCCCCCCCCTCCCACGGCATAGCGGAAAGAAAGAAGGTAGTGGCAAAAAGGTTTGACAGAGAGAAAAGGCTGTGCAGTGGCGTATTTGGGGATGGGGGTATTAGGCCATACCCTCCCCCCCCCAATTGGACTAAAATTTACATGGGAGAGTTACTAATAGCCAAAAATCGCCCTGTATTCCCCAGATGTTATGAACTTTTCAACCTTGCCTAAAAAAGCTAACATATACAATTAGTATTATGAGCCCCCCCCCCCGGACAATCGCGTGCCGCCCAGGTGCCTCCCCACTCGACACCCCCTAGTAACGCCACTGTCTATATGATATATGTCTATTTTTGGAGGAATAAAAACTAGATAATAATAATTTTGATAGTATAGAGATTATCCTCACTGTGTGAATCGTTCCTCGGCCCCAGCCTCTGTCAGTTCATACACATACCGAGGTTTGTTGCCCATGCCGTGAGCCATGTTGTCATCTGGATCTATGAAAGGCCGAAGGACGTAGGGATTGTTCAGGAGCAAGCCAGGCCACTGTTCGCCAACTGCAGCTGAAATTGACATCTATATATATATATATATATATATATATATATATAAAAATAAGGCCGACGGACGATGGGGTTGTTACGGAGAACAATGGCCTGGCTTGCTCCTGAACAACCCCTACGACCTTCGGCCTTATTCTTTTATATATATAAATTATATATATTATATATATTATATTATGATTTGTCTTCTAGTTTGGGATTTAACCTCATTTTAAAACAAGTCTTCTTCTAACTTAGGAATTCATCTAATTACTGTTCACAACTGGCTGAGTCTGCCCTGGGGCCCTGTTTAATCATTCTGACACTCTCTTCCCATTGACATTATAAATCAGTGCCTAGAGGCTTGAAAGTGAAAGCGAATGAAAAGAAAGAAGATCTATCTATCTACCTATCTCATCCGTCCATCCATCCGTCTATCTATCTATCTGAACTCTGCAGTAAGTTAGGGGGAGACCATTTAATATCAAGGGAGTTTAAAAAAAAAACTAAAATAATTTCTTGCTCAGTTTTGGTGAAATAAATACAATTTTTCAGGGCAGTCTTGAAATGAATAATTTCTTGTGGGGGTTTTTCTGAAGAAGGTGATGCTTTATTTAGGAATAGATATTCAGGACTTCGCACTTGAAATAAATAACTATGGCAGCCATTACTGTGAAACGAATTATTTCCCGTCTAGGAAAACTCCAAGCCCCCTCCACTGGAAATTAAATGGTCTCCGGCTCCCCTTAGGGACAGTTCAGAATTTATGACTGGGGGGGGGGTGGGAGTTTTGCAGGAACTTCCCGTCAAAAATTGATACCCCCCTTGAGATTCATGCTGATTTTTATTACCCCACCACTAGGTTTCATGTGTATTTTTGGTACCCCCCCCCCTGGACAGACAAAGCAATACACACATATATTGTCATAGATGTGCCCCGTGGACGGTCACGCACACAGATTCGCGGACTTTTGCACATAGAAAAGCGTGAATAAACTGAGTGTATGTGTGTTATGTTACATGTATGTTTTGTTAAATTGTCTTACCCCCCTTGAGCATCTTGTCAAAAATTAGTACCCCCCTTGAAACATGTGTGAAAAGTTAGTACACCCTCGGCCAAAACTCCCACCCCCCCAGTCATAAATTCTGAACGGTCCCTTACCTGGATCGAGCCCCATCCAGGGATCAGAGTGCTCAATTCTGGAGCTGACGACGTCTCCCTTGGAAGCTATCTTGAAATTGTTCTTGGGAATTTCTTCATCTGGACTCAGCCTCTTCTCAAGACGTTCAACGGTGGCTGACTGAAGCTGCAAAGGTGTAAAAAAATAACAAATATTAGAAATATATATATTTGACAATTACAAACCACGGTATACATTCGATGACCTCCCCCCCCCCCTCCTCAAGAAAATAATTCAAGCACATGAAACTCAGATTCGAATCCTGCAAAAGCATGGGGGAATGCGGGGCAAGTTGGACCTTGGGGCATGTTGTACCATCTCTGATAAATATATATTTTTTTTTTTCAAGTAAAACGTGCAGATTTATTGACAACCCTTAAGCCTTTTTGCCAAAAATTTCCTTCAGCATTGAAAGAAGGGTGTGACCTCCATTTCGAGTTTTGAAAGTCTCTGTTGCTATGTCTCCTAAAGTAGGGGGATCTTCAATCTTGTGATTTGTGGGAATAAAATGTACTTTTTTCTACTTTGCTTGACTTTTAATCCGGGTCGAAAGCTCCCCACAATATGTTTTTTAAATGTCCCACGACCCACGTCCCCCAGATTTGGGGCACGTTGGACATCAAAAAATCATTTTTAATAAGCCTTACTTTTCTCCACAACTGTGCAATGGAGATCATACAACTGGTTTGCCATGAGGATATTGTTAATGTTAAGAAGTCAATCAGTAAATAGAATTTTCTTGTAGTCAAAGAAGTTATCGATTGATTGACAAAAAAAGAGTGGACCAACGGGTCCCAGTCTCAATGTAGTCATATGGCAGAAATATTGCACAAAACTTGTACGTGTAACGTTTGGAGTGGTGGGCATTGGTCAGACCATTGCTATAAAAAATATGATGCAAAACGTTTTCCCCATTTCAGCATTTAAATGCCTAACGTTCATAGATAAATTACTGCTGGGAGCTTCCTCCCAATTGCAGTCCACTCATGAAATTCAATTTAGCATAGAATGATAAATTGATAATGTATTATTTTATTATTACTTCTACCTAGGCGCATGTGTTTTCCTCACCCATTGTCCTGTGGTATCCATTCGAAACAGATGAGTCCCAACTTTGCAGTAAAACTGAACAGTCGCAACAACGATTATTGTCAATATTATCGGACAAATTTTCAGAATCATTTTTCTTGCCACTTCGAAAAATGGATGCTTAAATCAGAATAATGTCTATCTTTTGAGTGGTTCCATGTTAAAACATTGAAAAATGCAGGTTTACTGCCTAATGCAAGCCATTCAATCAAACAGTTGTAAAATTTGTATCAATAAAGTAAGATTTAAGACAGAAAAAACATCGTTTAAACATGAATCCGGAATAGATGCATTTGTGTCAAAAAAGTTTCTGTGTAAAGATCAGAAATAATCCAGATATAAGATGGGAGAAGTGGTGCAGCAAACATGAATATATTCATAATTAGCAAATTGTATCATGTTATTGAGTACCTTTAAAAATTCCAATTTAGTGATTGTTAAAGCACAATATTTCCTTTTTAATTTGTTTACAACAAAAAAGAGCATTCCAAGGAGTAAATCCTTATGCTTCCTTCATCAGATGCAATGCTTGTTGCCAAGATGGAAGCTAAGCTTTGTTGCTATGCTAGTTCCAGGGAGTAGATCCTTATGTATCCATCTTCACTACTCAGTTTCAAATGGCTTCAGTAGCTATATAATTATGTTTGTTGCCAAGGTGCTGGTTGCAATGCTTGTTGCTATGCTAGTTCCAGGGAGTAGATCCTTATGCATCCATCTTCACTCCTCAGTTTCAAATGGCTTCAGTAGCTATATATGCTTGTTGCCAAGATGCTGGTTGCTATGCGTGTTGCTATGCTGGTTCAGGGAGTAAATCCTTATGCATCCATCTTCACTCCTCAGTTTCAAATGGCTTCAGTAGCTATATATGTTTGTTGCCAAGATGCTGGTTGCTATGCGTGTTGCTATGCTGGTTCAGGGAGTAAATCCTTATGCATCCATCTTCACTCCTCAGTTTCAAATGGCTTCAGTAGCTATATATGTTTGTTGCCAAGATGCTGGTTGCTATGCGTGTTGCTATGCTGGTTCAGGGAGTAAATCCTTATGCATCCATCTTCACTCCTCAGTTTCAAATGGCTTCAGTAGCTATATATGTTTGTTGCCAAGATGCTGGTTGCTATGCGTGTTGCTATGCTGGTTCAGGGAGTAAATCCTTATGCATCCATCTTCACTCCTCAGTTTCAAATGGCTTCAGTAGCTATATATGTTTGTTGCCAAGATGCTGGTTGCTATGCGTGTTGCTATGCTGGTTCAAGGAGTAAATCCTTATGCATCCATCTTCACTCCTCAGTTTCAAATGGCTTCAGTTCCTATGCTTGTTGCCAAGATGTTGGTTGCTATGCTTGTTGCTACGCTAGTTACTGGGCATCTTATAAATTCATTGTCTTGTATAGCAACAGATAATTATCATACTCAATAGTTAATTATCATACTCAGAGGCCATTACCATGCGACATAAAGCTGATTAATTATGCATCGTCAATTCTGGATGATTTTTTGCCTCGGGTTAAATATTATTTGAGGATATAGAATTATGCAAATTAACTCGCAACTGAATTTTAAGCAGCCAGTCAGAAAAAAGAAACACATTATTAAATCATACAATATAATTCCGCAATCCATTTTATCAAACAATATTTCAGGTTAAACCTTCGAAGTTATTCATGACAATATATGATTTGATAAACAGGTATGCTTCTTGGGAGTTACTTTAGATAAAAAAAGTCATTGTCAAATCATTTTGTAAGAAAACAGATTGATTACTGTATTGAATGAATTATTACTGGTTGTGGATTTCTTTTCACAGCAAGCTCCCCCCCCCTCCTAGAAGGGGGGGCAGACTTTCAGCTAGGTTATGGCAAGTAATTTTTTTTTTTTCGTCATAAAAATTGTGAACAAAAAAAATTCTGTCACATTTAGTCTTTGAATTGGTTTTGACGGTCTGTACAACAAGATGGCTTGATTTCCATGAAAAAAAAAAAGGTTAAAATTGTTTTCACATGGACATTTTTCTGATTAACTTTTATTTTCAAAAAATTCAAACCTTGCATACTAAGTTGGAACTATTTTTTATCATGGAGGATGTATACATTGTAGCGCACATATAATGCCAGTATAGAGGGGGCCACTTGTGACATGGACAAGACATTTTGTTGAGTGTTACACAGCTGTTGTGAAATTGTAAATTATATTGTTGTCCCAGTTAATAAATCTCCATAAAGTAACAGAATAAATACAAATTAGCATATTTGATATCGCAAAGCAAAAACATTGGCTTTGTATGGACACATGAATAAGTGAGAGAGCTTTCTTTTTGGACACTTTTCTGACCACAATTTAACATGCACTAAATGGCATAAGTAGATTGAATACCATGAAACTTCTGATGAGTAAAAATCATCCCTTTCACATGTGAAGTTTATGCTAAAGTTTCAAACCTTTCTTTTTGTCTCATGATTTCCAAACATTTTCATTCAAAGCAGTGGACTGGATCTTTGCCAGCAACCATGCTTTGTGAAAGTAGTTTGGCGTAGTAATATGGACAGCTGTTGTGCGACCTGATCTTGTGATCTGTCCAAAACAGATCAAATTATTTTTGACCTAATTCGATTTTCCAGGGACTGTCAGCATTCTGCTGCCACTTGTCAGTCCCGAACAGAGACAGATGCCTATGTGTAATTGTGTATGTACTCATTGATAGTGGACTGGTAATTCATTCAATTCAATTCAATCCAATTTCTACATCGTTTATACAGATACAGATACAGATACAGATAATATATTGGTCACATACGTGAAATTCTTTTGTGTGGTACAGTCAGTAGGTGAAAATAGAGAAAAAATGTATACAAGCATATACGGAAATGTCTTCAACTTACAGAATTCAGCATAACAATGGATTTTGGTACGAAAGTATCTTTTGTACCGGGATGTTCTGGCAAACTTAACTCGCAGCCTTCTGGCACTTGACAATAATTCGATCTCACTATGAAGGGGATGACTAGGATCCTTCATGATTCCATTTGCCTTACTCACCGTTCTAGAGTTGTAACTATAATCAGGTGCTGCCCCTGATGCATTTAATATTCTGCAACAAATTCTGCGTGGTCTTCAGATATATGGTAACAGTAAAATGTTTTGATAGACATAATAATTGCTGCTTCTGCTCCATAGACTGCTTGGCTTTTACCTTTAATTCTATTAATTTTCTAACCCTTTTGAATTGTTATTAAAGCAGATTCATTCAAAATGAGTTTCTCTTCTTAGTTTCCCAGTATGCACGTAATGTTTTCGGCTTGAAAGATTGGTTCATAGGCCTAAGCAATAAAATGTCCCCAAAATGTCTTCCAAAGTTGAAAGGAGGAAGCAATGAAAAAGGTAATTTACTGCTTCAGTGAATGGTTAATAGTTTGGAAAGTAGATAAGGCAAGACTTCTTTTTAGCTTCTCAGATCAACCGACCCAACAGATTTTCTTTCAAAAAAAAAAAAAAAAAGATGTTGCCAGCAACTTTTATTCAAATAACATTATAAAAACTTAAGGTTATAGTATAGCATTTTTATTTTTCATCCTAACGACCAACCCTAGCCAAATGCTTCAAGAAAATCCAAAAGCCAAAAAACAATTATGTCGGCCTAAGATGAGAAGGGAAATAATTTCTTTCTCAGTTAATTTGGGTTAAAAAAATAAATTATTTTCGGGCAGTCTTGAAATAAATGATTTCTGCCAGGGGTATTTCTTAATAAGGCGTTGCTTGATTTAGGAATGGATATTCGGTGACTTTGCAAAATACTGCGGCCGTCACCCCCAGGAAATCAAATGGTCACCCCCTAACTAAACGGTCACTGCCACCAGACATATCAATGGCTTTCATATATACCTTTTTCAGATGAACTATATTTTCTACGTTTTGCTATCCTATTGCCATAGGCGTAGAAGATGACCGTTTTCACGGAGGCGCTGTCATTATTCTGCCCTGAAATTTTAACATGTTACGGATGTGACCAGAGCAGCAGATTTGGCCTGATATTGGTCAGGCTTGCCATCATATCCCAATTGCCCTGATGCCGGGGGGGGGAGTGCTTCAGCCATCAATGGCTGCAGATGTCATTTTAACATAGTAATAATTATTGCACAGAGCCGATACTTTTAATACATCAAATTGTAGGAAGATATTTGCCTATTATGAACAGCGCTGTTGCAGCCATTTCATGACCTCAACTTCTCAAGAAATTTATTTATTATTATGAGGTTTACTCTGGCTGGCCCAATTTCGTTCATTTGACATTAAAGAGTAAGTCAAATCGTATTATCATATATAATACATGTATTTGGCATTGGATTATTTACATGAATACTGACAATCACAGAAACGCATGACAAGTGTCACAAACATGGATCCCATTATTGAAGAGAATCAAATGTTTTCATCTTTGAAATCAATTCAAAGTAACAACGAGGTTAAGTGTTGTCGACCAGAAAGAGGCTTTCACGAATGAAATTGTCTATAAATAACATGGTCACATGAATAATATAAAATATGAATGTATTTTTGATAAGTAATCAAGACCAGCTTCATCTGCATAGCTTGAGTTTGTTCGTCCAATCCCACCTAGTTATGTCCAAGAAGTCTCCGAAAGCCCCCGGGCCCCATATTCGATAGGTGAGGAAGTCATCATAGTCCAGATAAGCGTTGTAGAGAAGTATGGAGAGCGCTGATTGGTCATATCGGCTGCAGTAACCAAACTCAGTCCAGCGGTTGCGACCGTTTGCAGCGAAGGGACAACCTGAATAAGCCCTGTTCCAGATGCACTCCTTACTCAGGGCGCACACGACCCACCACTTCAAGATATCTCGCACGACCTTCTCCGTCCGGTACATGAGGACGGTCGTGGCGATCAAACACTCGTACATCTTTGAATCGCGGACCATGGGCAGGTAGTCGAACATCTCGGGCATCGTGACGGAGAATACGGAGTGCTCCGTCCCAGTGAAGACGGCCATGCCATCGCTCTTCATGCTCTTCTCATTGAGAAGCGACATGTTGCTCGTCTTAAAACGGATCGACCCGTCTGCCCAGAAAACCCCCTTCACCGAAGGGTCCATGAATGTCTCCTGCAAAATACAATTGTCCGGGTAAATGGCAAAGACTCCTGTCTTTTGTTAACCAATGTCTCCTCAATCAAAAAGAATTTTTAGTACATTACATGTAAACCACTTCAGCAAAGATTCACTTAGTGATGTAGAATGTCATGTAGATGCAACATAGGTCATACTTACTGCAACTGCAAGTGGCTTGAACGCGTAGCTGTGCAATTCCCGGACATGGGCAGGGTATTTGTGGAAGGGGAACTTCTTCACTTCCACCTGGCAGAGTCTTCTGGCCTGAAACACAATCATCTCATGTAAAATAGGGAATTCTGTCTCGTAATTTATCACGCTGACCAACTAGAAATCGTAATAGGCCATTATAGTGGAACTCTCATTTACGCAGCTCTTCGATGTCCCCGTTCACTTAAAAACTATCCCCAGGAGCAACCGCCATTTTGCACCATTGCTGAGTCGATGGAGATGACATTCCGATCTCCAGAACACTTATAAATCCGAGGGTATGTATCTTAAAAGTAGCGGAATCCATGGATTATGTCCAGATGTTGATCCAATTGGGCTAAGTGTTGTAGGTCCACATGTTGATCCAATTGGGCTAATCCAGTGTTGTTAGTCTGATTAAGTGTGTTAAGGACATCGCAAAACCCAGGCCCATTGCCAATGTACAGGACTAATGCCAAACTAATGGCGGCCGATGTTTCCTCAAACAGTTTTTTTGTGCTTGGGTACACCGGAGAGCTGGAAAAAGGAGAGTTCAATATCAGGCCCTGTGGTGAATAGCATAATGCTATTCCCGGCCAAGCAGCACCGAGATTGATAAACCTAAGTTCACCGGGGTCCTATGTTCCCCAGGTCCATTATTCCCCAGGCCCTTAGAATTATTTATATATACACTGCCGGCCAAAAGTTTGAAACAGTTTGCTGCTTGCCATTACATCAGTGTTACACTTAACAGCTTTTTGGTGCTCAGATTCATAATTGATCATGTTGAAATCGACTTATATTAGTGTGAAGAGGTTTATGAAAGGTAAATCATGGAAAACAACATTAGTTAAATTTCAAACTTTGCTTTCAAAAATAGGGGTGTTTCAAAGTGAGTAAGCCATCACCATTGTTACTGAATAGAATGTTGCATCCACTTGTTTTGGCTCATCTGTATTTTTCTGAGCAACAAATGAAATTGTGTGGCATTCATACAGAGAATACCTACACAATCCCACTTCCTATTATTATATATTTTCTTCTGATTGGATAAGAATCCTTGCACCCACAAGCTAATTTGCCTAGCACTAATCCAACGGTGAGCAACCAACTGTTTCCAAACTTTTGGCCTGCAGTGTAGGTTCATGGAGAATTGCAGATGTTAACTCCCGTTTGCGCATGTTTCATAATTCTTAAAACTCAGTTTGTCCTCATACAGTACAATGCAAAATAAAATAAGAACATTTTCTTTCAGAAGTCCTCTGTTTACCTATTTTGCCCTCTTTTCGCCTCATCACCCCAAAATCTCTTTACAACTACCTTTGACTCCTTAAAACAACCTTAGCCCATACTAAAAAATCTATCAAGACAATGCAATTGCAATTGGCAAAGGGGCACAATATCTAAGAAATCAAACACTAAGGGGGTGATGGAGTTTGAAATGGTGTTGTTTAAATGTGATTTTAATGTAGTTTTAGAGGTAGTTTCAAGTAGGTAAAGGTAGGAAGTGTTTCAGAGGTAGTCAAAAGGTGTGAAAAGGTAGAAGTAGTGGCCGATTCTTCCTTCGTGCTGGGGTAGTCGTACTTTATTTTGGGTTGAACTTAGTTGTTTAATAATTTACCTGTGCATGCTCCTTGTCTGTGAGGCCCAGGTCGTAAATGATGACTTTATTTTTTGGGAAGTATCTCTGCACGGAGGCGACAAGTTTCGTCAGTCGTTTGAAGTAGTTGGCCGAGACGGCCGACACCACCACGAAATCCTTGAGATCCTTGCGTCGCAGCTTGATGGGGCTCGGCAGTAAAATCTCAACGTCTGACATGTTAATGCTGTAAAATGGCTGTCCTCTGGTGCTGCCATCTATAGGTGCTGTGTAAGTGGGGTGCTGTTGGTCGCCTTCTCTCGTCTCCTTCAGCATGATGAAGTTCTTAGCAGGGGCAATGACCAGGAGACATGAGACCATGAAGACGAGAAGGAGCACCAAGGAGGACACTGCAGGCCCTGTAATAAACCAATTAAATCAATATACCGTCTTTAATCGTTTAGAAGCCTGGGCTTTTGTACGAGACCGGTGTTTATTTGAGACCAGCGTTTAATGTTTTAAACCGGGGGAGGGGGGGATACTCACTAAGAAAGGGTGAACCCTTTGACCAATCATATATATATATATTCTACATACTATAATACAGGCCTACACAAAGGTAGATACTACATGTTTGAAGTTGAACGTTTGCTGGTTACATGAAAATATTATAATATCGTTTACATCTTCTTTTTGAACAAGCTGAGAGACACTTCTAAAAAAAATATGTATTTTCTTTTATTCCAAGAAACGTCTATTCAATTTCATTCTGTACTGAGAAGAAGTAGGTCTGTCTTGTCCAGTTGTCCTTCTGAGAAAGTATTAGTTAGATACGATTTGGAAGCATTTCAAGGTCAGAGGACGTTTCATTGGATCCACTTGGATTCACTTGGGTGGCTTCAGTTGACAAAACTAACAACCAAACAAAAGGACAGATTCAAATTAAATTTTGAGTCTTTGACAGTAATTGACTGTGTGAGGTGCCTGAGCACGTAATATTTAGAAGGCATTAATTTAATTGGATTATAACAGCTTAACGGGCCTTTTGATTGGTTGTGAGATTGTTTACACAGTCCGTGTCAACCAACAGCAATGACTACTTTATACACGTACATCAAGCTGCTGGAAGATATCCAACCAATAAATCTGGTGTAATGGATTTTATTTCAAATGTAGAATGACGTTATTTGTCCTAATCTCTTATTCTGGTATATAAATAGATAGATGTATAGTAAGATAGAAGTAAGATAGATAGATAGATAGTTGTATAGACAGATAGAAAGATAGATAGATAGATAGATAGACAGGGATATAGATAGATAGACTGAGAGATAGATAGATAGACAGAGAGATAGCTAGACAGACAGATTGACAGATAGATAGATAGATAGATAGATAGATAGACAGATAGATGGGTTGATAGATAGATAGATAGATAGATAGATAGATAGATAGATAGATAGATAGATAGATAGATAGATAGATAGATAGCAACACATTCTCCACACATAATGAAATACGTACTTTATGGACTTTTGTCACTTGGAAATGAAGGTTGTATTTAATTCTGAAGGAACATGTACAAGATGAAGAATGTCATTCATTTTCTGATATAGATAGGCCTATAGGCCTACAGTGGGTTCCAAATTATTACGCAAGTCGGCTTTTTGATAACATCTCAAAAACAACTAAAAGTATTTTGAAATCCTACACACATAACAATGTATATTCCATGAAGCCAATACCGTGTAAGTTTCGTACAATTCTTTTTGTGCATTGAGGAGTTACGCCATAAAAAGCCATGTGCCATGTTTTTTGGTGTCCCAAATTATTTAGCAGTTGTGAGAACCCACTGTATGGGGGGGGGGAGGAGTCAATGGGGGTTTTCTGGACAAAATTTTCAAATTGTTGTCTAAATTCAATTTCAATCTAAAAGGTTTTCATATTTTAGGGGCCAGCTACCGGTGGGGGGGGATTGGTGAAGCAAGGATGAGTGAAGGGAGGAGGGAAGAGAAGGAAAAGGGAGGGAGAGAAGAAGGGGAGAAGGGAGGGGAGAAGGGAAGGGGGAGAGAGGAGAGAAAAGGGGAGAAGGGAGGGGAGGAGCATAGGCGTAAAAACCAGTGAGGGGGGCAGTAGGGGCCTATTTTAGGGGGGGGAGCTCTATTCGAGGTGGGCTTATATCTGAGGTGGGCCTTTGTTGTTTTTGATAAAGGAATGATAACGTAACTCAATTGGGTAAAATAAAACTTGTGGTCATCAACTGCCAACTGATACACTCATGTAGTACACACTTCCAATCAATAAAATTGTGTGATTTTAATTGGCTTTATCACTCCAGGAAAGCCATGGTTTGTATGCTTTGTAAAAAGAAAATTGAAAAAAAAACGGGTTTTTTAATGGATTAAAATAATTTCTCTATATTCATGAAGAAATATAAACTAGGTCTATCTAACGCATGCATTGTTAAGTGAGTCCAATAGGTTTCATTACCCTAGGAAAGCCGTGGGGTCGCCAACAAATGTGTGGATTGCTATAAAAAAATAATAATAATAAAATAAAATAAAATTACGGGTTTTTGATGGCATTAAGCACAATTTGTTTAATTATATTTTTATGAAGTTACTGTATCTATTACATATAATACAGAATAATTTAGTCAATTCAATGGTTATAATATGACTGAAAGCTTACTATATATACAATAGACAGGACTTTTGAATAGGCAGAACTAACAAGTCTGGTTTCAGTAAGGAAATGTATACCCCCAGGCTACTGAAGTCCAAAATGGGAATAAGTCTAAATTCCTAATTATTTTCGTGATAAATAATTTCATGATAAAGAATTTATATGCAATTAAGCATAGTATACTTACAAAATGGTAAAATCATCATTATTGGAATATGACTAAAAAGGAGTAGAACCAAATTTTTGGTGAATTATTGCTAATTGGAAAAAGTCAGAGTTTTGTTAATAATTCAAATATGCCAAAATTAACTTAATGAACTGTTCTCAGAACAAGTCTGTAATATTTATAAGAATAAAGTCTGTCAATATTGAATATAACTTGCAGATATGTAAATAGGTCAGCTATAATTATCTAATAAATGCTATTATACATGTATTACAATGGAAGGGGTACAAGAAATGACAATGAGATAAGACACTACCCCATATATAGCGGCACTTCTTGCCTTAGAGGGGTCCCTGTAGCTCATTCTACTTTTTGTCATTACTTTATTATACTGTGTAAATACTCAATATGTTATTTGAGCTACAAATAAAAAAATCTGAATCTGAATCTGAATCTGAATTTGAATCTATAATTCTGACAATGACCGGAGCAATGATGCATTCAATGGACATAATTGTTGTTATATTTTATGTTTTAGTTCTGCAAATATAATGACTTATAAAAATAACACGTCATTAATAATACACATTTCTTAACAGAGTGAATTTTAATTTTTTTAAATAAAAATAAGTTTACTGAATCAAACAGTGTTTCAATTACCCTTTACTGATTATCTAACCCAAGTGATGTCCATTGAATGCATCATTGCTCAGGTCCCCCCTCTCATAACCCCCCCCCCCCATCTATGGTCAGATAAAGCAACAAAGGATCCGAGTAGCTACCAAACCTGGAAAAAGTGGGGGGAGGGGGGTATTAAACGTAAATACCACCAACCCTTCAAAAGTACAGTACTATAATGAAAATATTGACTGAACTTAAGACTAGATGAGTTCAGTAAATGGGATAGGAGTGGTAGAGTCGGTGGGGGGGGGGGGTATGGAGCACACCACCCATCCCCCCCCCGTAAAATCTTGGCAAAAATTGTATTTCCAATGCTGAATGTACTGCCATACTTAACCCCACACAAAAATCCGAGATCGCACCCCCTGGATTGACTACATTCTTACAAACCTACCCAAATTTCGGAAATGAGGGCTGTAGTATTAAATGTTGATGTTTACTGAAAATAAGGCCCAATCTTAACTGACAAAAAGTAGGTCTTTCATTCATGCAAAAAAGAACTAACTTAAAAATGAAGAGTGATATTCATTTAGGGTATTGGTCTGAAGTAATAACAATTTGACTGGATATGAAGACTGTCCTTCATTTTCTACAATAGGTTAAATAATAAAATGCAGTATTTAATTTGCTTTCACAATGAAGACCACCCTTCATTGTCATTCTGGTGTTGGAGAATGAATACCAGCTTTTATTTTGTAGTAATGCGTAGAAATTAAGGCCGGTGTTCATTCTCAACAGTAGTGTGATCTATACATGAGAATGAAGGACGTCCTTCTTGTTCCTTCAGAATGAAGACCGGTATTTATATCTGGGTGTAAAAAGTCCATAAAGTGCGTATTTCATTCTGGGGTGGAGAATGGGCTGATAGATAGATAGATAGATAGATAGATAGATAGATAGATAGATAGATAGAGGATAACATCCTGGATTAGGCCTATGTTATTTTAGTTTGGGTTCCTCGCATAATATTATTTTGTATGATTACGCCTATATTCATAGTTTGGTCAGTACCTGCAGACATGTCACTATAAAATAGAAATCAACAAATTAAAAAGGTACCCAACCCACTGACCAGTCGCTTGGGAAAGGCCTACAATCCACGCAAACAAACCAAACCCCACAGAATAATTTTGTAGATCTCTATAATGTATCATGATGAGGAGACTACCCAAGTGACTACAGATGTCACAAAGTCAACAATCAAAGACAAAAGTCATCATGCATATTGATTGAAATGAAGGAATGATAGACTCACTTGACATGCTGGAGAGCAGTAGATTGGAGCAGTTGATGAAAGTCTTGTGGTTGGTAGCCATTTGTGTGTTTAGCTGCATGAAGAGAGCTGTGTGCAGTTCAATGAATGAACAAGGTCACCTGAACTGTTTGTGGCTTCACCCAATGGAGTGGATCCAGCCAAAAGGTCATGTCCAGGCAAGCAACACTTTAAGCCTAACTGTTACTAACTGCCCCAATTGCCACAAACAGAAGAGACCAATAGTGCCCATGCATGCTCCATGCTTGAATGGAAATGGATTGGCTGGTAACACTTGCAGTGTAAGTTACTGAATTGGGTCTTCAGTTCTTGAATCTTCCTAAGCTGACCCTAAGCTGGTAACAACAAAAGACCAAAACCAAACCTCTGTAATTAGCAAGGACAAACTCCTGGGTAGTTAGCCTAATGGGGGCGACCATTTAATCTCAAGGGGATTCGAGGTTTTTTGATAATAAATAATTTCTTGCTTTTGTTAAATAAACACATTTTTTTTGTTCAGTCTTGAAATAAATAATTGCTACTAGGGGTATTTCTTGACATGGCATATTACTTGATAAGGAGTGTGTCCTCCTCGTCCTAATTAGCCTATCAAATGCATAAATACAGGACGTAAAGCCCCAATCATCCATCCATCCAGAGCACATATTTAGGCTTATTACAAAGGTTGATTGTTAAATTTTCCATTCTGGAGTTTTCTTCGGGAAATTATTTATTTCACGTTAACAGTGACATTTATTATTTATTTCAAGTGCGCGAAATCCCCGACTATCCGGCAATGAGGTGTAGGATGATTGAAACAGCCGTCCAACATAGGCCCAGGTGACCCGACAAGAGCTGGATTCGAACCCTGGACCCAGCGATTGGCAGCCCAGAACGCTACTGCTAACCAATCCCCCCCCCCCCAAAAAAATGTGCTGTGCAGCAATCATGTCTGATTTCTCTTTTGCAAACTGAAATTGAACGAAGATCCCGAAAGATGCAAACTCAAATACTTGACAAGCTCATATCTTTTATTTATCAAAACCAAGTGAAACACTGTGTCATATTTTTGTTGTGTGCCCAGATTTTCTGTATACAAATTGCCAGTTCTTGATGGATCTTGCCATTCTATGGGGTAGGGTGGGGGGAAATTATGCCCAAAAGAATTTATCTATTTCACCAAAACCCATAAAGAAATTATTTATTAAAATAAAAACACCCAAAGCCCCCTCCCCTGGATATTAAGTGTTCACCCCCAATAATAAATACTCTATTTTGTCAAGCAGTAAATGTACGGACCCCTATATATATGTATAATAATTTGACTCTGATAAATCCCATATTCTCTGTGGTCCACTTATTCTTTCAGGATTGTGTGTTTGTCTCACGGGATCAGAAATATGTTTTTATCACAGCTGGGGCAAAAGCGCAAAGTGCCAAAGTCACGTTGAAGCAGGTTGCAGCCAAAACTAACTTGGGGCAAAGTTGGAATCAAAATTGACTTGGTTATACATATTACCCAGCCTCAAACTTTCAATCAGTTTGATCCTCTCAAGTCTGGGCCTGCATTTAATTTCCCTTTTTTCACAATGCCCTCATAAGGGGGTCACCATATAATATCCTAGGAGGAGGGGAGGGGGGCTTTTTAAAAATAAATAATTTCTTACTCAGCTTTGGTGAAATTAAATTCTTTCTGGGCAGTCTTGAATTACAGGTGATTTCATTTGTACACGATTCTAAGGATCTTGGCCCTCAAAATACGTGATATTTTTGGTTAATCTGATTGGTTCAAATCCAACAGAACGTAACAAAGCTGATATATCAAACGTAGTAAGTACTTGTTTAGCATTGATTCCTCACAGTCAAGTGTGAATGACAAGAATCGCATGGTAATGAAATTGCCTGTAAATAATTGTGGTGGTGGGTTTTTCTTGATAAGGTGCTGCTTGTTTTAGACATGAATATCCAGGGAATTTGCGCCCTTGAAGAAAATAATTACTGCTGCCATTAACATGAAATGAATAATTTCCAACTGAGGGAAAATTCCAAGCCTACCTCCCTGTTTATTAAATGGTCGCCCCCCTAATGGACTTGCATGCACGCATTTGCAATGAAGTTGACTTCTAGCTTTTTGTGCCATAGATTTTGTCTTGAAGAAAATGCAACTAAACTGGATGATTATATTGTAAATTATATTGTAAATTATTGTATATTAATGTAGAGACGGTCATTTTCATACTGGTTTTTACTCGAAATCAGATTATAGAACGAGCTGAAATGACATATTATAAATATATATAAAATTAGCATGAAAACGTTGATCCCTTATGAACAATAAAAGTCAAATTAGATCCCTCATGAAAAAATCTGTGCAAAAACCACGTAGCGGCGTATAGTTCCATGTATGAACGCAAATTCATTTACTGCTGAATCAAATGTGAGCAAACAACAAGAAAAATAAGCCTTTGATAAAGTCAACCTCATCGAGAACTCCTGTAAAGTCTCATTTTACTGATAGAGAAAACTGAATCTACGTTCCCTCTGTTTTTCTTTTCGTCCGGGCTACCAAACTCCCCTCCCTCTTGGGAATTTTGAAGACGCACACCATCGGAAAGGTAATATTTAAGAGAACACATTTTTTATTACTTGTGTACTAGCAATTATAAGCCCGTGCTAACTGCAGGGAGCAACTTGGACAGACCTTGCAGGTGCTGCCCCCTTGTGTATTGTGTAGGAATCAGGTTGAAACTAATTATAATTAATTAGGACATTTAGAGGAATGCAATGGCCTTGAAAAGGGGAGAGTTTTGCCCTGCAGGCCACGGGAAGGCACACGGAAAATATAAGAAGGAATTATATATAGTATGAAGGCCACCACCAATTGCAGCTAGGAAGAGCCCAAAATGAAAATTAGAAAAATCATAATGCACGCCTTTGTGTGTGAAAAGTCTTTCCAAGGTGTGCATAGATATAAATATATATCAGGGGCTGGGACAGACCTAAAAATCTTCATGAGACCTGATAAACGGGGAGGGGTTTACTTTTTTTCTGGCTGACAAAACTCCCACTCTCCTAGTTATGTGTTCTAAACAGCGGCTGGTTTTCCCCGTGTCCTCCCGACCCGCAGTATGACGATGTGCTATCTTCAAATGATAACTGCGTGCTAGTCGATGGTGGACTTCCTTTAACATTTTGTGAAGTTTGCCAAAAGCCTTTTTGCGAACTTCACAAATGTCTCGATCTCCCGGGGGGGGTACTTCGCGGACTTTTGGGTAGGGATGCGCCACGGCGATTTTGAAAACCAGAACCATTTTAATCCGGAAACCGACCAAAACCACAAACCATTTTAATCTTTTTGTGAAAATATCCACAACCAATTTAATCTTTATGATTTTTATACCAATGAAATCGTCTTTTCAAGCCGATTCTAACGGTACCAAACATGTTGGGGGTGCAAAAAGGGCAACCAAATTAATCTGAATTCCTGAAAAACCAAGACCATTTTAAACCTAGAAGGCCAAAAAACCAAAACCATCCAGCGGAGCCTCTATATACACCCTTTCATAGTGAGTACCCCCCCCCCCCCCGGGCTCGAGCTATCTCCATATCTTCATTGCCTTAATCTTTTCCCCGTGTTTACTTTTACTTAAGCCGCGGTTACTGCATCAGCATGATCAAGGGCAGCGGCCATTACAATCCGCAATGAATTAGCTGCAGCTGAAAGCTCCACCAACATGGCGTCTGTTTCCATGGCAACTGATGCCCAGGTGATGCTGTCGCGCTCCTCTGCTCCATGCTGAGTCCTCCCTGCTCGTAATTTGCCTTCAGTTGCTGCAGCTTGTCATCAGCTGCTTGTCTTCAGCTGCTTGTATTCTGCTGCTGCAGTCATTAGGCCCAGCTGCATCATACAACAGTAGGTATAGTGACAGCTGCACCACTTTATATACCTTCTATATATATATTCTAAACTGGAGCATTGCATACCATTCCATTGGAACATTACATCATTCACATGTTCTTCTGCACAATTAAACCTACGTCATAGTACATCTGCAGGTGCATGCTAACAGGTGAGTGTGACGTCATCATTACACTTAGTTTATCTGTGCAATTATACACAAGCATGGAAATATAAGCAAGGCTGCAAAGTAATGGATATGCATAATCTTTGCAAGCATTTACACATGAATCATCCTGACTGTTCTTATTTCCAACACAACTGCATTATAGGAGAATGTATAGGCCTGTGTAAGTCATGGTCGGTCCTGTACCTAAAGACAGCCTTGTCAAACCTCCATTAAACCCCTGATGCTCAAACATACTCCTCAAAGTTGCTGTTGATTGTACCTATGGGTGATAGTTGTCACATTTTCATAGCTTAAAACTAGAATGACCTGTTGATATGATGCAGCATTAAGTTAGTATAGTGAAGCCAATTGAGGTATGCTGGAGCTTTTGTGGAGATAGATAGATAGACTGATAGACAGATAGATAGATATAATGACACATAGATAGGTAGGTAGATAGATAGATAGATAGATATATATAGATAATGGTTGGTATGATTGTTGTCCAGTATGGTGAGCCTCTATATGAGCAGATTTATCTGGAATGGGCGCAATATAAAATCATACAAAATTATTATATATTATTATATTATATAGATAGATAGATAGATAGATAGATAGATAGATAGATAGATAGATAGATATTTCTGGTCATTTTGGATTGCTCTAGCTTAACAATTCATCCATATTTCACATGCAGCAGTTATGCTTTCAATCAATACGACAAATGTTAACTATATATGTTTATAATATTTTACATGCGTTCAATGTGTGTAACCTAAATATATATCGCCAACGTTATGTTATACATGGATAATAACGCGAAACAGTGATGTGATCACAACATGCCAGCGTACATCAATAACACAGCATTACATTATAATTTATTATATATAGATAGTGGATGGTGAGGAGACCGATATTGAGTTTTATTGGCCGAAGCAGTAATATTGGTCGAGGCCGTAGGTCGAGACCGATATTATCTGCTAAGAGAGGCCAATAAAACTCAATCTTGATCGGCTCAACATCCACTATTTGTTATATTCTGCACCACAATTTTCAGACTTATACATGTTTGCAAAATACTGTCTTTTCCAAAAATACTTACTTTTTTTAATATGAAATACTCTTAATTTTTCCCAATATTTGAAATGGGCATATTTATAAAATGATAGATTGACTTTCCAAGAAGTTAGATTATGCAAAACACAGCCTTGCCCTGAATAATTGGCAATTAAGTGCAAGGTTGCTACTGAGATCATAGGGGCACGCCAACATCACCCAACTAGCCAATAACACTTTTAAGACACCAATATCATTATTTATTGGCATGTCATGTGACTGATAGGCCTATGCTGCTATATGATTGGCCATACAATTTTGATGCAGATATTACATGTTATACTGCATGTGACTTTGTGTTATATGGGAGGGAATAATTGTGTTCAATATGTGTACTGTGAAGGGCATCAGCCATGTTGCTATCCTCCTGGCCTTCCAGTTGCTGGATCCGGGTTCCATTCTCGCTTTAATCTGTGCCTCTTTTTGAGACAGATGAGCCTCATTCTGGTACCTGCAATAAAACATTTCCTTAGATTTTTTATCCAAAAAAAAAATATTAACTTAATTTTTAACTTTAACTTGAGGTAACTAAGCACAAATTTTGGTAGGAAATACTAGGAATGTTTAATTTTGAATGGTAGTGACTGTCCATTTAAGATGGTAGTGAATGTTCCATTTAGGATGGTAGTGAATGTTTCAATAAGAATGATAGAGAATGTTTCATTTCGGATGCTTGTTTTTGTTCCATTTAGGATGGTAGTGACTGATCCATTTAGGATGGTAGTGAATGTTTCATTTGGGATGGTAGTGACTGTTCCATTTAGGATGGTAGTGAATGTTTCAATTAGGAAGGCACCCGGGACTCACTTTAGTCCGAGCCCATGGGAAATTAAATGGAGGTGGGTTGTATCCAGTATTCTATGCTGGGGCAACTGAAAGACCCTGGGCATCCCTGAATTAATAGGGTATATGCCAGACTCACAGTCTTCTCATCTCATCATCATACGGCGATCGCCTGCCTTGATATAGCCCACTAAGGTGCCGCAGAGGCATAAAACACAAACAGACAAAAATCTATATATAGATATATCTATCTAACTATACCTACCTACATTTTCATCTATCTATCAATCTATCTGTCTATCTATCTGTCTATATATCTGTCTATATATCTATCTATCCATCTATCTATCTATCTGTCTATCCATATATCTATCTATCTATCTATCTATCTAACTATCTATCTATCTATCTATCTATCTATCTATCTATCTATCTATCTATCTATCTGTCTATCTGCCTGTCTATCTGCATGTCTATCTATCTATCTATCTATCTATCTATCTATCTGCCTGTCTATCTGCCTGTCTATCTATCTATCTATCTATCTATCTATCTATATTTCTATCTATCTATCTATCTGCCTGTCTATCTGCTTGTCTATCAATCTATCTACCTCTCCATCTATCTATCTCATCAGTGAGTCCACACAGGCAGTCTGCAATTTGTCTGGCTGAACATCCTGTAATCACGGCTACATCCCTAATTAGCTCCAACGCGTAAGCAGCTCAGGGCTTGTGTGAATTCTGCGGCATTGCAGTCATGTTGGCAACCATGGTGAACAAGCATGAGCGACGCGCACAAGCCCTGCATTACAGAAGCTTGAACAACAAGCAATAGTAACAAGCATCAGCAACAAGCATGAGCAAAAGCATCAGCAACAAGCATGAACAACAAGCATGAACAACAAGCATGAACAACCATCATGAGCAACGAGCAAGAACAACAAGCATCAGTAACAAGCATCAACAACAATCATCAATAACAAGCAAAGCATCAATAACAAGCATAAGCAACAAGTATCAGCAACAAGCATCAGCAAAAAGCAAGAGCAACAAGCATCAGTAACAAGCATCAGTAACAAGTATCAACAACAAGCATCAGCGCTAAGCAGGAACAAGCATCAGTAACACGCATCAGTAACAAGTATCAGCAAAAAGCAAGAGTAACAAGCATCAGCAACAAGCATCAGCAACAAGCATCAGCAACAAGCATCAGTAGCAAGCATCAGTAACAGGCATAAGCAACAAGCATAAGCAACAACCATGAGCAACAAGCATCAGCAACGCAAAAGAGCTCTGTATTACAGAAGCTTGATGTTGAATGCCGCAGAACACCACTGTGACCCCATGCATGTTTCCCTTGCCTCACAGGTCTGATAATATCATGACTTACAGAATGATGGTTGTTACTAATTCTTCTACATTCTAGTCAGTAACGACATTAGCTCAGCTGGTAGAACTCCGGGCGGCTAATCATTGGGTCCCTGGTTCGCTTCTGGAACTTATGTTGAACAGCAGTGTTCAATTGTCTTTGGCTTTGGATGGATGCAGGATGTAAATCTCCAATCATCCTTCCATTTTTCCGTCGGTGGTGAGCGGTGGGGGAGTCATTAACTGACTGAGGACAGATCAATATGAAAACAAGACGATAATAAGGTTCCCACGAATGTCACGATTTTGACCGATATATAAATTGTTTTACTTTTTTTAATTAAAGTTTTGGTATAACTTAAATTCTTGACAGTCGTCGTATCCAACACAGTGAAACGACCCACAGTCCACCCACTTCCTATAATCTGACCAATCAGAGAGCCATATTTTTTAAACATTAAACTGCCTGAAGTAAACTGCCTGAAGCAACGACCCAAACAGAGCCAAGTGATATTCATATAGTGCAGATTTTGGGTATGACCTCAGTACATGATATTATTAACGAAGCTTGACATTGCAAGTTACAGCGAAACACTTTGATACAGAATTAAAGTGGACTGTGGCACTGTGAAAATGGCACTTCGTGTGTCATCATGCTGATGATTTGTCATCATCAAACCCAATACTTTCAATGTTAATTTGATTGAAGGAGACTTATCCCACTTGTTGGTGACAGCCAAACGAGATTATGCATCTGATTTTCACTCTAGAATTTGTCATGAGAAGTCAGATGGCTTACTCTTGATCAAGACTAATCAAACAGCCTCTATGTTTCCCATGTTGAAAGTAGAGAAGATGACACTTCATCGGCTATCATGAGTCACGAAGTGCCATTTTCACAGTGCCACAGTCCACTTTACATGTAATTCTATATCAAAGTGTTTTGCTGTTAGGAATAAAACTCTGATTGATTCGGTTAACAGTTGGCATGGTCACTATAGTTGACTTGATACCTTCTGAAATTCCCAGGAACTCATTTGCTATGTTGATTCCTTCTGGCAACCAATTGCAATTCCAGGACCGTAAATTGGAACGAAATATATATTTTTGCAACACAATGGTTTCACATGTTGCTTGCCAAATTAATTTGTGTGATTGCCTGCTCATATTACACGATATCCTAATTAGCCACTTCAATATAATATGTGGTAATTAGGTGAGGTAATAAGGCCTCCTATATTTAAATTCCAATATCTGTTATCAAACATGTATCCCTGTCATAGCATAAGCCATATAATAGGAAAACTGATAATTACAAGTATCTGGTACAGAAACTGTGCACTGAGATAGATAGATAGATAGATAGATAGATAGATAGATAGATAGATAGATAGATAGATAGATAGATAGATTGATTGATTGATTGATTGACAGATAGATAAATTGACAGATAGATAGACAGACACACAGAGATATGCAACTATGTTCTACAATCAACCTATTACATGGTTTTGATGTTTTACAGTGATTATAATAGGCCTATTGGGTGATGAACACATTATCACCTCGCCCTCGTCACAGAGAATATATACCTGTTTTGCCTGATTGATTAGCTGGATGACAGAGAATATACGTGTTTTTCCTGATTGATTAGCTGGATGACAGAGAATATAAAAGTTTTGCCTGATCTATTAGCTGGATGACAGAGAATATACGTGTTTTGCCTGATTGATTAGCTGTATGACAGAGAATATACATGCTTTGCCTGATTGATTAGCTGGATGACAAAGAATATACGTGTTTTTTCTGATTGATTAGCTGGATGACAGAGAATATACATGTTTTGTCTGATTGATTAGCTGTATGACAGAGAATATACGAGTTTTGTCTGATTGATTAGCTGGTTGACAGAGAATATACGTGCTTTGCCTGATTGATTAGCTGGATGACAGAGAATATACGTGTTTTGCCTGATTGATTAGCTGGATGAAAGAGAATATATGTGTTTTGCCTGATTGATCAGCTGGATGACAGAGAAAATACGTGTTTTTTGGGCCTGATTGATTAGCTGGATGAAAGAGAATATACGTGTTTTGCCTGATTGATTAACTGGATGACAGAGAATATACGTGTTTTGCCTGCTTGATTAGCTGGATGACAGAGAATATACGTGTTTTGCCTGCTTGATTAGCTGGATGACAATGTCATAATATCCATCTATTGAAGAGGTATAGTGGCCACTTGCCATAATTATTATCAGTGCAATCACACATAATGGAAATTAACCTGAAAATTCCGTGTTGCAGACTGTAAATATTATACGCGAAAAGAGTGAAAACGCCACTTTGTGAGTCATCATATTGTTGATTTGTCATGATAATACCCAATACTTTCAATGTTAATTTGATTTAAGGAAACTAATCCCGCTTGTTGGTGACAGGCAAATGAAAGGATTATGCGTCTGATTTTTTCTCTAACATCTGTTATGACAAATCAAATGTCCTTCTCTTGATCATGACTAGTTAAACAATCTCTATGTTCTGTGTTGAATGTAGAGAAGATTAAATTTCATTGGCAATCATGAGTCACAAAGTGCATGTTTTCACAGAGAACTGGTCTTCTCTTTATGCATAACTAATGGATAGGCTGTAATGCATTGAAACGAATGGGAAGCATATTGCACAGCAGTAAATTACAATATCCAGAGAGATGCATTAGACAGCTACAAGTATTCGGCAGCAATGCAAGACCAGATAGGAGCTTGATCGCGAGAGATAAGAGCTCTTGTGGACCAATATCTACTGGAGATAACGGCCAAATAATCTGCTAGAGTTTTTTCAGTTAAGGACTAGACCATAGACCATGGACTTAAGACCACCTTAAGTGACTCAAACAGAGCTAATACCACCAAATCCCACCAAACCAGACCAATCGCTGAGGAACAATAGGTTTTAGAGAAACAGAGAACAACAAACAAACAATAGGATTGAATTTAAGTCAGTTTGAGTAATTTCATGCTGTGAATAACAACAAACTTTCAAAAATGCATTTATAATCTTGTTTGCAATATCTTGTCAATGTTGCTAACCAGTGGCAGATCCAGATAGGGTGTAGTGGGGAGGGAGAGGGGGAGGGGGCCCACATAGACATCATTTTGACATTTACTGGCCTGCATTACCCCATATTTTTTTCAATTTGTTATTTCCATCTCATTGGTCGGGGGGGGGGGCATGTAGGCTGAACCAAATTTCAAGTTTGCGTCTGCCGGCAGGCTATTCTTGTTGACGATGCATAATTTATTTGCTTGGTACATTTAGCCCCTCTAGTTATTGAAACTAGCGAATTTCTGAGTAACAGAAGACGAAGGATACAATTGTTGTTCGATGTATGTAGGCAAAATTCAATTAAGGTAGCGACCACTTAATTGCCAGGGGTGGATAGATAGTTATGGCAAGTGCAGCCCTCTAAGTCCAGTTCTGGGTGCTCACAAGGGTTGATTGATGAGATGGGAGAGGGAGTGTGAGTCCTCAACATGTTACACATTTACCCCATGTGAGGGATCTTTTACTTGCCCAGCATAGACACTGATACAAGGGGGTGTGGGGTTGGAGTCTTCCTCGGTCAGAAATTATTTATTTCACGGCAACAGCCGAGGTATTTATTATCTATTTTGATCATGGAAAGTCATCAAATATTCATTCCAAAATCAAGCAACACTTTGTTAAGAAAAAACCCCACTAGAAATTATTTATTTCAAGACAGCCCACGAAAGCTATGCAACAAGTTATTTTCAAAGGAACTCTAACCCCACCCCCCCCCATTCTCCTTGAGATAAAATGGTGGCAATCTAAGAGTAAATTCATCAAATAACCATTACATTTTTAAAAACACCATGGATGGAATAAAAATTGAGTTGAAGGGCCCAGATGCACATTTATAATAAACTACCTACTCTAATTTTAATGTTTGTGGCATACAAAATTGTTTCAAATAAATCATTTGATAAGGCTATTTCCCAGTAAATGTTATGCCAATACCAAATTGTGAAACAAAGCCGGTTCATGTAAAATTATTTTATGCACACAGCATAATTATATTTATTACATGAGTACTGTGCTAGAACGATGCTGGTTGGCCAAAATCAGTCACATGATGACATCTTAAAAAATACTATTGCATAGTTCGAGTGCAATACGAGTTTATATTGAAAAAATAAATTCCAACAATTTTTTTTCCAAATTTTTATTATTATTATTTCTTGCCTAAAGAAAAAAAAATCACTTTTTTTTAGCAATTTTTTTTTCAGAATGGAACGTTATATTGGAAGCATAGTGGTCATGTAATAAAACTACGCCCTCGAATATGAATTTATGAGTGCAAATAAATGTTCATATTGCACTCATATCATGCCGTATTTGTATAATATAATATAATATACATATAAAAGCTTAAGGCATCTCATTCAAAGAATCAAGTGCAAATTAATTTTTTGATATTTTCAGTTACTTGTTATAACGGCTTAAGCCATGCATGGTCCACTAATCTGTATCAACAACTAATAGGTCCTCTGAGGTCTAAGTCTATGGTCCCTGGTCCTTAACTGAAAAAACTCTATCAGGGAAGCAGTAATGAGGCAGAGTGCACACTGGGATATCATCCAGCCATGATCAAGGAATTAAAGTAAAATGCCATGACAACTTGTTGTAGTGCGGTTGAGCTGGTTTTCCGAGCTCCATAGCGTACTCTAAACACATTGACAACACTGGATTAGCCCAACCAACCCAGTCTGGCCGTAACGGAAGATATAAAATCGGCTGGATAATGATTGGAATCCATGCTAAGCATTCCATTTAAGATATATATCCTCAATGAATATTTCCACAGGACTGTGGCTTCAAACATGTGCATTAAAATAATAATTATATTATTATTTTGAAATAACTTTATCATGTTTGTGATCCCTTTATGTGCTCTGTAAAAAAAACATGCTTTGATTCTTTTAAAAAGATAAATTGCAATATTCCCAATGTACACGAGTTTTGCAAAAATGTGATGCCTTGTTGAGCCTGTTGATGGATGGATGATTGGGGCTTTTCGTACTATATTTATGCACTTGGTAGGCTAATTAGGACAGCAGGAGGACACGGCAATGAGATGAAGGATGATTGAAATAGTCATCCAACATAGGCCCAGGTGACCCTGCAAGAGCTGGATTCGAACCCTGGACCCAGCAACTGGCAGTCCAGCACGCTACCACTAGACCAACCCTCCCCCCCCCCTGCTCAGCCTGTAGATCTTGTGCCTTTGTTTTCGGAAATTATTGGATTATAACGATCAACTAATCGTGTTAAAATGGATTTGAGAAAATCCAACCTCAATCATAACCTTATATAATATTACAATATATATTACAACAATATAGGCACTATGTGATATGTTATATAACATTACCCAGATCCTATTAATTAGTCTGAAAATGAAACATGAGCTCCAACTGTTTTTGTCAAATTATGCTTTTGATATTGAGTCTCATTTACAGCGAAGTGCCATTTTAAAAAATGGCACATCGTGACTCATGATAGCCGATGAAGTGTCATCTTCTCTACTTTCAACATGGGAAACATAGAGGCTGTTTGATTAGTCATGATCAAGAGAAAGCCGTTTGACTTCTCATAACGGATTTTAGAGTGAAAATCAGATGCATAATCGTTTCGTTTGGCTGTCACCAGCAAGCGGGATAAGTCTCCTTCAATCAAATTAACATTGAAAGTATTGGGTTTGATCATGACAAATCATCATCATGATGACACACCAAGTGCCATTTTCACAGTGCCACAGTCCACTTTAATTCTATATCAAAGTGTTTTGCTGTAATGCTGTAACCAACATGTATTTCAACATTGTCCTGTATTCCCATATATATGTATACAGAATCCAATGGTCTTGTCTCCAAAGGGGAAGTTTATAGATCTATGCTGGTAGCTAGCAATATCAAAGAGACTACAATATGTATAGTACATTTTGTGAGGATTAAAAAAAAGGATTTATGTCATTTAATACATTATAATACATTAATATCGAAACGTCTCCAGACCAGCCAAGCACACAGATAGCATAATAATATGGTATTCAACCACTGGCTGCTGTGAAACTAATTTGGTTGATTTCTGAACGCTTGGTGAATAGGCTCATGTAAGGTAAGATAACAGAATTTACTCTATTTATTCAAATAGAAACCTGTCTTGTTTACAGGCCGGGTAGGAGCCCATGCTTAAAAAAAATAAACGCCTGTCTCAAATACACGCCAGGTCAATTACCTTATAAAGAGCCTTATTGGATGCCTTGTATGCTGCTTGGGTGTTTCCATGATTGGGAGCCAGTTTAAAACAACAAATGTCAGTCTCAAATAGACACCAGTCCTGCCTAGATGACAGGGTAATGCTCCCCTTTAAAACAATAAATGCCTATGCATAATTATATTCGTGCAACGAAACGGCCGTTTCGCAAAGTGAATTGAGCACAACAGAGGTTCCAAAAATCTGTGCAGTGATGGTCTAAACATCAATGGTCAACAGCATGATATTAGGTCAAGTGGGTCCAGCTTCTTATCAATGATTTAGTTTCGAATTTAACAAAACATGACATATTCATCTTCAAATGTGTCTTAAAAATTCAATTTTCTCCGGTAGTATTCCCTGAACCTATGATTTTTATGGAGTAGTTAATTATTATTAGCCCTGACAAGCTAAATTAGTTTTTGTTGAATTTTTTTGTGATTAAAGGCATGTATTTTTCTTATTTTGGAGTGCAGTTGGTCTTTTGATTTTAGTGACGTTTTAGTGACGTTAGTATTCCCCTTGTAATCCAGGGGTTTATTTTGTGTTTGTATTTGTTGAATTTTTTTGTGATTAAAGGCATGTGTTTATCTCTGAGAGTTGTTATTGTTTCTACAAACAGTGAGGTTCATGATATTGTGAAATAATTCAAACAAGGGGGTTTTTGTTAATATTTTTCCATGTCTCTTTGATATCAAGTTTGCATTCATTGAACTTGTTATTCCAGTATATATTTTTTGCTTGTTTTATAGTTTTATCATATATTTTCTTTGTCATTACATATCGTTTTTCCCAGATGTTGAGACAGTCCGGATTAGTGGTTTTTCTTATTTTGGAGTGCAGTTGGTCTTTTGCTTTTAGTGACGTTAGTATTCCCCTTGTAATCCAGGGGTTTATTTTGTGTTTGTAATGTTTTATTGTTTGAACTATCAAGATGGTGTATATGTCTTGAATCCCTGTAATATTAAATTGACGATAACGACAATAATCAGTCAAGTTTCAACAAATATGTGTCTGTAGCACCAGGCATGTATTCATTTAATATGCAATCTGCCATTCGTATTTCATTTGCCCTCGATCAAATGTTCTTAAAGATATCCTTTTTTTTCAGTACTGGGGAAAGGCTGTGATGTTTACGCATAATAAAACCCCCTTGTTTGAATTATTTCATAATATAATATCGTAAACCTCTACATCCCAATTTGCAACCTATTCCGAGGTGTGTACTCGTTTCTGCAGGATACTCTATATGTCCAACCAAAAACTGTTTTACAATAGCTGCGCGAATGTCAGTGTCAGTCCAATGTCAGTAGCATCGGACCAGCTTCGGGCCGATGTTGGACCGCCGAGGCACGCTGATAGGGTAAGGACATGGCAGCACAAAGAGCACACAGACAAGGACAGAGCAGGACAGGTCAGGACAGCTATAGGGTAACTTAAAGGTAGAACAGGATAGGACAGTACACCAAGCACTCCAACCTATCCCGTTGACTCATATTTATAGTGTGTGACAGCATGGGACCGGGCATGGTAAAATGGGACATATCAGAGATAGGACTAGATAGAAGAAAGTATTTACGAAGAAAGACCAGGCTGGCTAGGATAGGATAGGATAGGATAGGATAGGATAGGATAGGATAGGATAGGATAGGATAAGTCACAAACTGAAAGATGATGATGGTATGAAAAAGGATATTCTATTAAAAAGACATAGCTAAATTAAGAGCAGACACTCTGGTGGTCTCACTGGTTAGCTCACAGGAACAAGTCCCTTACATCCAAGAATTTGTCATTTAAGATAATTATGTGCATAAAAAATTGAGTATGTGACATTAAATTTAACTTAAAACACACACACAAATATGATACCCATCCTAAATACATTTATTGTATATGTATATATATATATAAGCGCACATTTTAAATCAAAAAATTTTGTTAGCAACTACTACATGATAAACTACTATAGATTATTCATAAGTATAGTTATCCGTTGCTACATACATATCTACCTGCACAGGTACATAAATGCAACAACACATGTTATAAACACGAAAAACTTATTTGAAAAACTCCAGTGCAAAGTCCTGTATAGTATCATTTTCATATTGAGTTAAGCTATCATAGAATACAGGTTACCGTAATACATTGAGTATGAAATGTAGTCAGCAGAGCATTTCATTTCTCAAGTGAGACTCAAGCTCCATATCCGGATAAGTAGTTCCAGTGAGACACTTTACTCTTTAAAATCATTGCCTCACAACCGTTGTCACGGCGTCACGTAGGTGCTGCCGCACCCACACCCCCGCTCATTGGCTGAAATGTTTGTTATTGTGACATCACCCACCAAACAACACACTTATTTTTTCACCTTGGAACCATTTTCGGATGTGGGACTTGAACCAGCATTTTTGCCCTCAGCGAACTTTAGTTCGAAGAAGGCATTGCAATCACTTTGGCCATATATTGTCCATCCGTCCAGAGAGATAGTTTCTGGGCTAAGACTCAACCCCTATATGTAGGCCTACATGGATGAAAATTTGGTAGTATAGCCTACATTATAGCCTATATATCGTCTATCTCATGGAAGACTCAGTCATAGCAAATTTTGCAATTTTCAGCACACCTGAAATTGTGAAAACTAAACAAATCAGCAGATAACTTCTGTTTCCCCCCACTGATTTCATTGAGAGTTATATCATTGTGTTTGGCTTGCTGCTGTGATCGTGCAGAAACAAAAATGATGTTTAAAAAATGTAGAATTTATTTAATAAAGTAATTTTGACTGAATATTCCAGGAAGCTGCGAGACAATGGCTTCATTATTTTAATTTCCATACTAGGTCAAAGTGATTTGACTGAAGCCGACTGTGTGAATCTGCCAATATCTAGCGGAAGACTCAGTCAAGAGCTATGTTATGACTGAGTCTTCCACTAGAAAATGGAGGATGACTCAGCCAAAACATAGCTTTGACTGAGTCTTCCACTAGACTTGTGTAAATTCATAGAGTCAGCTTCAGTCAAACCAATTTAACCTTTTTTGGTTGAACAACAAACAACCTTTTGGATGGAATAATTCAATGGAAGACTCAGTCAAAGCAGGTTTAACTGTTTTTTACCTCATAAGTTCCCATTGTGCAACTCAGATTCTGTTGTGGAAGACTCAGTCAAACCACGGCGACCTAGTTTTCCATAAGACTAACCTTTCATTTTTTAAATGATGCATAAGCATAAAAGGTTAAACCAGTTTGTATGTAGACAGGACTGATCTTCCTCTTACATTGTATCATGGAAGACTTAGCCAAATCAATTGGGTTCTTGAGTTATTTTGCGGAAGACCAGGTCAAATCAATTGAGTTGAGTGAGATGGGCCATGAAAGATGTCAGTTTTCCAAGGAAAAGTGCAGTAAAACAGGGTAAAAATGTCCCAAAATACCGAGAGTTTGAAGGAGTGGTGTGTGGTAATAAATAGACCCTTTGGGCTTATTTCTTGTGCCATTTGGTGCTAGAGATCCTATAGTTTATTTTTCCGAAATATTTCAAAATTCAGTCAAATTGATTTGACTGAGTCTTCCTTGAGATAGACGATATGGTCTGGTGGTACGTTTATCAATGGCCTTAGAGATGAGACTGCGCCTACTCTTTTGCAGTCAAGACAGAGAATGTGACTGAATTGTAACTTTATCTTAAGCTGATTGTCTCAGAATGAGGCTTATTCCGAATGAGGCTTTTAAAAATAGATATACGTACAGTAACTATCCCAATCAATCCTGAGGGCGAGGCACATGGGGATAGAGGCTTGGGAACATTGAAACGTTAACAAACTTGCATGAGACATTGAATAATTATAAGAAGTACAAGACTATTAGCTTGAACAATCATCGCTGTTCTAGTTACTAAGACTATCTACTATGCGGAAACATTTAGATGAGGGTAACAGTGGTCCTGCTGCTGCGCTACACAATCTGGTGTTGAAAGTGAAACAAGAGGGAGAATAGCTTGACCTCTATATTTTTGTGAATGTGGAATTATGGATGGATGGATGATTGGTGCTCTCCATCCTGTATTTATGTACTTGGTATGCTAATGAGAACAGGATTACAACACGGCAATGAGGCAAAGGATGATTGAAACAGCCGCCCGACATGGGACAAGGTGACCCGGCAAGATCTGAAGTCGAACCCTAAACCCATGCAGCAATTTGCAGCCTTGCGGGCTACCGCTAGACCAACCCTGCCCCAAGCTATACATTTTTCTGTTAATAAATACTGATACACCATTTCATTTCAGCTTCCCTGCATCAAAAATCCACAAACATCCCTAGAGGCTCAACTGATGATGACAGCGTGGGGCTAACTGACTTCAAAATATCATCAGGACAAGGACTACCTCAAAATGAGTTCCCTCATCCACTATAGGTAAATACGAACACTAAAACACCCAAGAACAATTGCACACAACAACATTTGTAAACAACAACAACATTTGTAAACAACAATATTCATTACCCAAAGCACCTGGTCATGTTGGCAAGGAACAGCATCGTGGCCTCTTGCAGGTACAGTACAAGCAAACATACATCACATTCAATTTTAATATACACATTTTTCATCGAAGTTCTGTTTGTCAACAAACTGAGGCCATGGGCTGTGCTTCTACTACAGTGCCGCCTGTAAGTAAGTGAAACGCATGAAATGGTGCCATTGCTCCAATGCTAAACATCCTCAGCGAAACTGCATGTGGAAGCATGAATTCTCATCCGATGAGAGGAAAACATATTGGGTCATAAAGGCCGATATGTGAGGCATGTGGGATAACAATGGCAGCTAATTTTCTTTGCTGTAATTGGAGTTAGGTATGGGTCAAAGTCTTTGATAAGTAAGTGAAACACATGCCCAATGTTATTTAATAGGGAAGAGTGGTTCACTTACTTATCAAAGACTTTGACCCATACCTAACCCCGACTCCAGCAGAGAAATTTTGCTGCCATTGTTATCACACAAGCCTTACATATCAGCCTTTAAGACCCAATATGTTTTTCTCTAATCAGTTGAGAATTCATGGCTCCACAAGCAATTTGGTTGAGGATGTTTAGCATTGCTGCAATGGCACAATATTATGTGTTTCACTAACTTACAGGCGGCACTGTACATTTTATCCTCAAATTCACTTTAAATATACTTGACAAATTTTCTTTCATTGCTTTCTTTTCTCTCTTTGAAATCCTCAGGACCCAATTTCACCAACAGGGTTCACACCTTGTTAAAACCTTAGTCCTGGTATCCAGAACTTTAAAAGCTTTTAAAAACTTGGTCTCAACTGCTAAGCTCTGGAAGGGGGGATACGGGGGACAGGGAATCCGAAAGTAAAATGATCAAGGGTCAGGGAATTCAAAAGTGAAATTAAGGGACAGGAGGATATAAAACTCCATTCAGCGCTGAGGGACATGGAATTCAAAAGTACCATTAGAAAAAAATTGCAAAGGGACAGGGAATCCAAAAGTGAAATGGCCAAGGGACAGGGGGACACAAAACCCCATGTTGGTGAAATCAGGCCTAAATACTAATTAATTTTTTTTAAAGCATGAACTCTTCACTCATATCAGTCATGTGGTCTTTGTTTCGAAACTTTCGATATTACTTTTTTTTCTTCAAACTATAAACAATCAGTCAATCTCTTAACATACGTATATCTGAAATGGTGTCTACCAATGCCAAGGGGCCAACCAGACTATAGTTGGGGGGGGCTATTTTAACCCCGGGACACACAAACTTTTATTTTTTCTTGTGCGAAGCGTTGACAAGCCTTTTTTTTTCAAAACGGACAAAAGACAAGCTTTGGTTTCACACAATTTTAACAATGTGGTACCCCAGCTACAGGTGGAAACAAACTTTTTTCTTGTGTTGAACAAACTTTTCTCAGCATCAAGTGGGAAACAAACTTTTTTTCACCAAAAATCCAGTGGCCCCCCCCCCCAAATCATCTGGTCGGCCCCTAAGAAAATGTCACCTGACTAATCACTCCGCATCTGAAATTGTGTCTTACAAAAGACAGCAATGAGTGTACATTTCTAATGAAGGAATTCCTAATCACTGTGCCCTAGGTGAGGGACCTTGAGTAGTGCAACACACTAAATGCTGTATCACAAAATGGCTTGGTCAAGTATCGCTACGCGATGACACTGTCGTCATACATAAATTGGCTATTTTAAGGCCACACATAATTGATCTTTAGCTTCTCGGATCCTCCCAAGGCACTTTTTCTAGGGTCGGTCGGTAGGACAAAAAAAAAGTACAAAAAAAAATTTTTTCGATGTAAAAAAAAAAATTTTTGTTTTTTCAATTTTTTTTTTCATTGGCAGGAAATCTATTGTGTCGGCGGGTCCGCGAAGCTAAGAATCAATTATGTGTGGCCTAATGATTACAGCAGATGAAGGACAAGTCCTCACAGAAAAGCACTGTTGTTGTGTGTTGTATGATTATTCTATATGACTCATAAGCAGTTAGTGAGGTCATATCCTATACATTCAATGCTATCAGGAAAAGACATTTTACGGTTCACACAACTCATCAATGAGGTAAAAAGCTACCCAATGACAAATAGACAGTTTTTAAAAATTCATTGCACTGGATAGGGCCTGTTGTGAGGTCGTATTAAAAACGTCCACCAGCAGCTGAATGTGAGTACTCGTCATTCGTCGACTGTAAAAGCGCTTGTCCGAAGAGATCTGTAGCCTTTGGCCGAGGACCATTTATGATCATGTAAGAGGTGGATCAAGAATGTTTCAGATCTGGCAGGTTAAGACAATGTCATGTCAGAATGCTCTACTCAAGAGTTACACGTGCTGAATCTGCTTTTGATTGTTTTCCTATATTATTTAAAAGAGTGTGGATTTTTGTATGAATAAATACAAACGTATATGATGAAACTGACCAATTTTTGACAGCATGGTGCAGCGACCTTCGGACCGCGGAGGATCCTCAATGGGAAGTGGATCACGTGACCAACAACAACGAGACGAGAAAGCGCGGGAGTTGGAGCGCCACCTGGAGAGAGAGATCGGAGAGTGCTCAAGGACCAACAACTTCAGTCCCAAGGCTTACAGGTTGGGCAATTACCTTACGACAATCACACACAGCTAGTGAAACACAAAAGAAATCATAAATCTGAGCCCCACGAAGATGATTCCCTTTCCAGATCTGTTCTCACCCTCACTCTTCTACCTCACGCTAGACCCTCACACTCACTCTTGACCCTCACTCTTGACCCTCACTCTTCAGCCTCACCCTGATTCTTCACCCTCACTCTTCACCCTCACTCTTCATCCTCACTCTTCATCCTCACTCTTCATCCTCACTCTTCATCCTCACTCTTCATCCTCACTCTTCATCCTCACTCTTCATCCTCACTCTTCATCTCACTATTCACCCTCACTCTTCACCCTCACTCTTCACCCTCACTCTTCACCCTCACTCTTCACCCTCATTCTTCATCACTCTTCACCCTCATCCTTCAACCTCACTCTTCACCATCACCCTTCACCCTCACTCATCACCCTAATTCTTAACCCTCACTCTTCACCCTCAGTGGCCTCACTCTGTACCCTCACTCTTTGCCCTCACACTTTACCCTCACTCTGTACCCTCACCCTTCACCCTCACACTTTCCCCTCACTCTTCATCCTTCACCTTCATCCTTCACCTTCATCCTTCACCTTCATCCTTCACCCTCACTCTTCACCCGCACTCTTCACCCGCACTATTCACCCGCACTCTTCACCCGCACTCTTCACCCTCATTCTTCACCCTCATTCTTCACCCTCATTCTTCACCCTCATTCTTCACTCTCATTCTTCACTCTCATTCTTCACCCTCATTCTTCAGATATGTATCTGGGCAAAGCGATACTTTTTGAATTAGGTCTACACATTGTATTCTTATGATGCCCAGGTGACTCAAGCGTGGTAGTTTGATCATACAGATTTTTCTAAAATTTTGCACAGATAGTCTATGGGACCCATACATTCCAAAAATGAAAAATAAAAAAATTTCACCGACTCGTTTGGTTGCCATGGTAACAGCATATTTGGCCTGATGACAGCTTAAAAGTTGTAAATTGAGTTTTTGGTTATGTACCACAGAATAAAGCATTACATGCATTTGTCACACAAAAATGTCAGAAATGTCTTCCCATGGATGTAAACCAATACATTTGCCACAAATTAGAAGAAAAAGGTTAAAATACTTTCTTCTGTAAGAGCTCAAAGGGCACAAACGCACTAATTAATTGCAGATTTTGCATGCATCAATTTTGGCAGTAATCAAATTTTAGGAAAATGATCATACAGATTTTTTTTTTAATTTGCATATATCATAAACAGGTTATTGTCAAACAAATGTCCAAAAATAAAAAAATTTCACCGAGTCGTTTTTTAACTGCAGTACCATGACTATGCCAATGTCAATTTAAAGAAATAAAGACAATTTTAGACACAGTTGACTGAAATTAGTTGAGAAAATTCTTTTGATAAAGACGAGAAGCTGAAACTTTGAATTAGCATAGAATAGGTGTTACTGCATTCAATAAAGAAATAACTATGCTTCTATCTGCATTAGATCTCATTTAAATAGCAAATTACTGGCTGCCATGCTGTTAAAAAAAAGAGAGCAGAAAATGGTAACGTCACAACTTTTTCAGGGCCTGCAGCAGTGGTGACGCTATGTTGCTAGGCAACCAGGCTGCTCAGAAGTATGTGCAGTGTACCACGGTTGAGTCACCTTAAGTAAAGAAGCAAAGACCACATGTATGATATGTAAAGCTGTGCAGGGACCAGAAAACATACCCAGGAGACATAGAGTATCCTTGAGTCAGTACGTTTGTACAGCAGAATGTGAATTGGAGTGGGGCTCAGCACCTGATCCTGCTATAATGACACGGACTAATGGAATGGCACACTGATCTCTCTGTCTGTGCATTTTGTATACACCTCCATTCCACGGTGTGTTAAGGCTTGAGAGTGAAACTATCATGTTGTCTCTCTGGAACAGTCCAGAAGTGGTATAATCAGAAAGGTAGAAACATTAGGCCTACCATTGAGGAGGCTTCTTCAAATTTTCATTAAATTTTCATTTTTTAAAAATACAATTGACCAGATAGAATGCGCAGACAAAAAAATGCTATATTAAATCCCATTGGGAGCAATTGATTAAATATGTGTGCAAATGATAAAGATATATATTATGTATGTCATTGTATGAACTATATGATAACTTTGCACCACAGTTGTGGTATTACTTTGGCCGTAAGGCTCTGATGAAGTTGTACCGCAAGGAAGGCCATTGGCCAGTTTGACCTGTGGCATCATAGCTAGTTCATTTACATAATAAATGCCTCAATGCTAAGCAATGGAGTCTTGAACTGTGACATAGGTCTAAACTTAGGGAAAAAAGATTTCTTCAGAGCAGTTGTGAGAACTTAAAGTCCTAACCCAGTCAATCTTGCTTGAATCCATACTTTTGACTTCTGCTGTAAGCCAACATAATATTTAGGTAGCTATTACTATCACTGATTATACATTACCAATATATAGAATATAGAATATACTAGATACCCAGCCAAGCAAATCAGATTGATTGGCATTCAGGTCCTCAACTTATAAATAATTATGTGGGCTGATCCTGCTCCAGTGCCTGATCCTTAAGGTAAATGTGCAGAGCAAGCTACATGTATTCTGTAGCAGTGTTACAAGCTATTAAGTTGCTATTGCCATTTTAAGCTGTTACTATGCCTTAAGCTTTGTAATTTATTGCATAAATGTCATTGGTGGTATGTATATTCTAGTGAATGTTCATACTTAAGGGCTTTAGCATTGAGTTATGTACAGTTCCAGGGAGAGGTTCAATCTTGGTGGTCATTACTTCTTATGAGGGAAATTTCATTTCTCAGGATTTAATTTATGGCAGCTTTTTATGGATTACTACTAAGATAACTTGCCTTACTCACACATGTTATGCACAGACGGAATCTGAAGGTTCTACAGAGCTAATTTGCATTAATCAACGAGGAAATATCATATTATGATCCAATTTTATTAGGAGACTTTAACGTTTACGCCAAGATGTTTTCGAAGAAGAAAACGAACCATTTTATGAATAACAACCACAAGCACAACAACAAGCACAATGACACCGCAACGGTCACAACAGAATGTTGCAGCCTCAGCGTCCCAACTTGCACCTTTACGCATGTAGAGAGGGAGAGGAAACTAAGGAGGCTCAGGTAGGGGTCGCCACTATCCAGGGTGACACATGTTGAGAGGGAGAGGAAACTAAAGAGGTTCAGGAAGGGGTCGCCACCATCCAGGGTGACACATGTTGAGGGGGAGAGGGAGAGGAAACTAAAGAGGTTCAGGTAGGGGTCGCCACTATCCAGGGTGACACATGTTGAGAGGGAGAGGAAACTAAAGAGGTTCAGGTAGGGGTCGCCACCATCCAGGGTGACACATGTTGAGAGGGAGAGGAAACTAAAGAGGTTCAGGTAGGGGTCGCCACCATCCAGGGTGACACATGTTGAGAGGGAGAGGAAACTAAAGAGGTTCAGGTAGGGGTCGCCACCATCCAGGGTGACACATGTTGAGAGGGAGAGGAAACTAAAGAGGTTCAGGTAGAGATCGCCACCATCCAGGGTTACACATGTTGAGAGGGAGAGGAAACTAAAGAGGTTCAGGTAGGGGTCGCCACCATCCAGGGTGACACATGTTGAGAGGGAGAGGAAACTAAAGAGGTTCAGGTAGGGGTCGCCACTATCCAGGGTGACACATGTTGAGAGGGAGAGGAAACTAAAGAGGTTCAGGTAGGGGTCGCCACTATCCAGGGTGACACATGTTGAGAGGGAGAGGAAACTAAAGAGGTTCAGGTAGGGGTCGCCACTATCCAGGGTGACACTACGACTTTCTCCATTTATAATTCTGAATTTATCTATGGGTGGCATTGGCCCGACTTTTCGGAGTCAAGTCCATACCTGATCCGGGCCAGAATTAAGAAGATAATGTAGCCGCGCCCATACCCGGGCAAATTTAAACAACTTGCAGCCCAAGCCCATCCCCAGCCCATGGGCAGGGTTTGGGTAATCCCGGAACCAACCCATACTAAATGCATGCTATACGAAATGAAGATCAACAAGACGATTCATGAGACAAACAATTTATGAGGGGTGTCCCAAAAGTTCTGACCAATTTTTTTTGGCAGACCTTTCTATTTGAAATAGCTAAATGACATTTTCACAGAATGAATTTCAGGTATTTGTTCATCTATTTTGAAAAAATCAAGACTGTAAGAAATATTGAAGTTACAGTTCTGTTACCATGGTTACGAGAGGTCAGTGCACCCAGCGCAGCTCAATTTCTCAGACGAAATTCAGCAAATTAGCTGTGGTAAAAGTCAGAGAACTTATAGTAAAAAAGCAAATGATTGCAAGAAAATGTATTTCCTGATAGGCTTGCAGTCTTTCAAGACATCTCCCATTAGATTATAAACATTTATTTATATTTCAACCTGATCAGCTGAGGCAATTACCAAAGGCGTTTTCCAGCAGTTGCCTAACAGCGCTTGAGACAGTTTGGCTGAAACAATCTGCTGTCAAGAGGCAGTGCTCAAGAACCTTAGGTTCAAAACCCAATCTCATCTTCTTTACTTACCAAATTTGGCCTTCTGTAACTTTGTGTGATACTAAAATTTATATAACAGTTCAAAAATTAAAGAAATAATAGTCATAATGAGAAATGAAGCAGTCTCCACATACACTGAAATTCCACAATTTAAGAACAACCCCGTTTTGAGGACCCAGGTGTTTGCCTCAGCACATGGGTTAAACTGATTCGCAGTGACTTTAAATGTAAATGAAATACTTTGAGATACTGTTAGGTTTCCAAATAACATTTTTCATGATCATCCATTGCATATTTACAGTAAATTCCTTGGTTATTTACAAGCCTAGACACTTGGATTTGGCCTAAAAAATTGAGCTGCGCTGAGTGCACTGACCTTCTGTTTCCATGGCAACAGAAAAGTTATTTAAAATGTTCGAACAGGCACCATATTTTCAAAATGGATAGTGAAATACCTGAAATTGATTCTGTGAAAATTTCATACAGCTACTTCAAATAGAAAGGTCTGCCAAAAAAATTGGTCAGAACTTTTGGGACACCCCTCGTATTGCTTTAAACATCACATACTAATATAATATAAGAAATCAGTGCAGCAAATGACCGATATACACTGTACTCCAGCAGAAGTACATTCTATGAGTACAAGTACGAGTACCAAGTACTTTAATGAAAAAGTTCCAATTGCATGGTAAATCAATATAACGAAAATAATTTGCAAAGTCAGCTGAAATGTGATATATCATAATTTAGGATTTACCATGTACAAAGTGCATCTTTATGTAATCAGAATTCTGCGAATCAAGTCACAAATTGGACGTTGTTAGGCCAGACATAATTGATCTTTAGCTTCTCGAATGTGCTTAAAGCACATTTTCTTGGGTCAGTTAGTCGTCTGACAAACAAAGCTTATATATAATTTTATAATGTCAATGTAATGTAATTGTGGGTTAAGAATTTAAGCTCATGTTTTTTTGGGTTTTTTCGTATGCGCTGAAAATCTGTTGGGTCGATCGATCCGTGAAGCTAAAAAGTAATATGTCAAGCCTTAGTAACTGTTGTATCGAGAATAACCCTTTCATATCGAAAATACAGGAGTGTGACCTACTCTTGGCATTTAGTCATCCAATTGTTTTGTCAATTTAATCAAAATTACCTACAGGAGAAAAGGTGTGGGATAAATGTCAGTCGCCATAGCAACTGATATTTATCCCACACCTTTTCTTCTAAGACTTAATTCGACCTAATTAATAGGTCGAAGTAAGTCTTAGAAGTGCACTCTTAACGAAAATGTTTTATATGTAACCTTTAAGATTTCTATAAGCTGATATAGATGAGGAACCCTAAAAGGTTCATTATGCAACTTTTTAAAGAGGTACGAACAACAGAAAAAAACAGCACTTAGATAATCCAGCTGCACTGAACTCCCACAATGGAACCCCTCTCTCAAGTTGGGAGCATAGGGTCCTATCATAGGGCTTTCCCACCAAGTATTAAACCTTTTCAATTCAGTTTAACCCCTAGAAAAATTTAGAACCTTTTTTTTGGCTGTGGGTTCTTTATAAATACCATCAAGAACCTTCTTTATAAATACCATCAAGAACCTTTTGTGTTAAGAGTGTGTCTTTTATTTTCTAATTCGCAGAAACCTTGGCAAGTCAGGTCTCCGTGTCTCCAACATAGCTCTTGGTGAGTCAAGCTTTTTCTTCTATCATTCCCAATGATTTATTTGGGGGGAAGGTTAGTCTAGCAGTAGCTTGCTGGGCTGCCAATCGCTGGGTCCAGGGTTCGAATCCAGCTCTTGCTGGATCATCTGGGCCTATGTTGGACGGCTGTTTCAATCATCCTTCCCCTCATTTCCTTGTCTCCTCATGTCCTAATTAGCCTACATAGTGCAAAAATACAGGACGTAAAGCCCCAATCATCCATCCATCCATCCGAATGATTTATTCAAGAAGTCAGAAATACGTGTAAGCAGTATAAGAACTTGCCTTTGGACTAGATTGATGAAATAGCAGCCTTGATTAGATCCAAATGCAACAGTGTTTGAAGGCGTGTTTTATGTATAATATATATATCACTGTATATCCAGGGTATAACTAAAGGGGGGGGGGGTGGGTTCACCTACCCTTTGGGTTACAGCAGTTTCTGCGCAGGTGCCCTCCTGTACAACATTTTACTCCAGTTTATTTATGTATGTTCATATTCCACTTTATTGTAAGCACCTAAGTTGTGCAAATAAAATATCCTATCCTATCCTTCCATTGATTATATATTTTTATTCTAATTTCAGGAACATGGGTGACCTTTGGTGCTCAGATTTCAGATGATGTAAGTGGCAGCAGTTGAGATAGGAGTTATTATAATATTGGAAGTGGACATTTTGCATTTGTAAAAGCTTTTAGAGAATAGCTTTCACTGCAATATGTCTTACACATGGTCTTACAATCCAAATTCAGTTAATATTATTATACATAATATGGTCAGTGCAGCTCTCTCCAGTGTATACACTCTTAACAAAAAGGCTCTGTATTGAACCTTCAAGGGTTCTATAAGCTGGTATAGATAAGGAACCCCAAAGGTTCAGTATTAAACTTTTAAAAAGGATCCAGCACTAAACAAACATAACACTTAGAAATTATTGCAATATTAGAAGTTATTGTAATATTCGAGTCAGCGAACTTAGCATAACAACAGCTCATAAATTTTGAATTTGTCAGTGGAGCGAGAATGAAGGGCAGCCTGTACCTGCGATAGAGTTGGTCCCTGATCAAACAGTTAGTTTCAGTACATTTTGTGCTTAACTATCCTATTCTGTTTTGAATTCATTTTCATGCTGGTTTGGGTCGCATGAAAAAGCTTATTTTGCTAACAGGTATCACCACTGGTGTAGCATTATGCTTGCGGTGTCACACCCAGGGAGAATGACTGAACTATTAGCTGCCTGGTTGGCAGCAGTGATGTGTGAAGTTTATTTAAGGTGTGAAGTTTAAAAGCTGATTGCTATTACTATACTTCAATGGCATTTTAATTAATTCATTTAGGCCCAACTGACTGTGCTGTTGTTTATCACTAATTGACACAGAAAACATTGTTTCAAAATAAGAACAGTTAATTTGAGCTCCGCGAATCTATGGCATTGCCATCTAGATATTATAAACTATCTATGAAAAATTTAAGATTCTTATGAAGAAAAAAATCTGAAATATACCGTTAAAAATTGATGTAAATATTACCATGCTTCTTGAATCTGTTCGGTCAAAATTCCATCAACTAAACATTGTGAAAAGCAACAACATCTCGTAATTCTAGTTTTTCATGGCAGGGAATTTGGAGTGGGTCTTATCAGCTAATATTGAATGTGAGTTTCATTAGGATGTTGAATCTACAGAAGCTGCCAAGGTTGGCAAACAATTATGTGAATGAAAAATGGCAAGAATGGGCTATTCATCACCAAACTGTAAGATAAGGCCTTGTTATATCTCAGGCTGTTACAGTAGATCTATTTGTCCGCTGGGGGGCAGAGTGGTTAAGGTGCTCGGCTGCTCCACAGAAGGACTTTGCCTGTATGGGTTCAAACCCCAGTTAGAGACCCTGAAATTTTCAGTAAACCTTCATGAGCAAAATCTAAAATGGATGTCATTTGAATGAGATGTTAAATTTGTGTCCCCTTGTATCACTGTCTATGCTGGGCAGTAAAAGATCCCTCACATGGGGTAAATGTGTAACATGTTGAGGACTCACGCTCTCTCTCCAATCTCATCAGTCAACCATCATGATCGCCCAGAACTGGGCTGAGAGGGCTGCACTTACCATGTCTATCTCCTTTTTATATCTATCTATCTAGGTGTCAGTCTATCTATCCATCCTTCAATCAATGCATCTCCTTACTCTTCAGTCTTTCTAACCTTCTGCCTTTATTCTTGCCAACTTTTTGTGTCATGTTGCATTCATTCCTGCGACGTTCTTATTTATAATTTGATGTGCCAAAAGTGCAGTACCGTCTCAGTGCTATTTTTAGCGGCACAGCTGCTCTTACCCCAAGAATTTCATTCAATCTTATTAGAAGTGTATTAGCACTCTGGAGGTCACTCTCTTTCACCGATATCATTCAAATTGACTCTACATTCTCTGGTTTTTTTAACTTTCGACCAGTCATTTTTGGTGCCCTTCTGTGATGGAAACATTTTTAAAGAAACTAATTTGGACTGGCTTTCATTGGTCAAAGGTCAAACACGCCTTCTTCTTCTTAATCTTCTTCTTCTTCTTCTCCTTAGTATATCCATGACTGGTGTGCCTTTGTTGGAACCATGCACTGTCTGCGCTGCTTAAAGTGCTTGCACATTATTTTTTGAGAAGTATCATTGGTATAGGGTAATAACGTGCCAGCAATAAGCAGCATGTATTTATGATTCGACCTATCGGGAGAATCATCTTGTTTTCTTTGATTTTATTATTATTATTATTAGCATTCACCATCACTATGGTGAATGGTATTGATTTTGGTCGTATTATTATTATTTTTCTTCCCTTTTTTTTTGGAATTTCATCATGAAAGTTAGTGTATAGATAGTCCTAGATGAGTAGATTAATTTCCCAAAATATTTTTGACCTTGACCTATTTTTCAAGGTCACAGGTCACCTCAAAGTCACTGATTTTGGAGGTCTATCTCCTGAACTAATAAAGATAGAGACACTTGGTCTTCAGTGTTGAGTTAGTATACCCCTATTGAACAAATATCAGCCATGAAATTGATCATTTTCAAAAAGGGGTAATTACCTTAACCCCTTTTAATAAAAACCAGTTTGCGCACGGTTTTGAGAAAACTACAAGCAGCACTTTCATGAAATTATAGAAAAAGGTGCTCTATAGTATGGGCCAATGCAGCGAGAAGTGTGGTGAAAATCATGCAAGGGGTTACTGAGATATTTGACTTTCAAAATTAGAATATTTTGCCCAAAAGTGAAAATATTTTTTAACTTTGCTTTGAATGAAGACAACTCAATGAAACTTGAAACATATATAGCCCTGTGGTAGAGGAATATTTTCATTAAACATCCATGACCTTGACATCAAGGTCAAGGTCACAGAAAGTGAATGAAAAGGCACGGTAGGTACATTTCACAACTTTTTCAAGCAAGGTTGTTCAATTGTGGTCTATCATTTCCAATCAAGAGTAACTTGAATGATCTAAAGTATATTTGACCTTGTGAAGAAGTTCATCAATTGTCAAGGTCATCACCAGTCAAAGACAGGAAAAATGAAGAAATGAGATAAGTGCAGAATAGAATGAATTAAAGAATAAATTAAGGTCAATATGAAGTCAATATGAATGCCATTATGAATTCAATATGAATGTCAATATGAATGTCCATATGAATGTCAATATGAATGTCAATATATATGAATGTCAACATGAATATCAACATGAATGTCAAAATTAATGAATGTCAAAATGAATGTCAATATTAGTGTATATATCAGTGTCATCAGTGTCACTATCAGTGTCATCACTGTCAATTGATATCAGGGTCAAATGAATGTCAGTGAATGTCAATATGAATATTGATATAAATGTGAATATGAATAATGTCAATAGGAATGTCAATATGAATGTCAAAATGAAGTCAATTCAAGTGTCAATATAAAAGTCAATATGAAGAATTAAAGTCAAGTTGATAATCAAGTAAATCCTTTTTTATGGTGAATGCTCATTACTGGTTCACCAGTAATATTGATGTCTAGTTAGCATTCACCATCACTATGGTGAATGGTATTGATTTTGGTCGTATTATTATTATTAGCATTCACCATCACAATGGTGAATGGTATTGATTTTGGTCGTATTATTATTATTTTTCTTCCCTTTTTTTTTGGAATTTCATCATGAAAGTTAGTGTATAGATAGTCCTAGATGAGTAGATTAATTTTCCAAAATATTTTTGGCCTTGACCTATTTTTCAAGGTCACAGGTCACCTCAAAGTCACTGATTTTGGAGGTCTATCTCCTGAACTAATAAAGATAGAGACACCTGGTCTTCAGTGTTGAGTTAGTATACCCCTATTGAACAAATATCAGCCATGAATTGATCATTTTCAAAAAGGGGTAATTACCTTAACCCCTTTTAATGAAAACCAGTTTGCGCACGGTTTTGAGAAAACTACAAGCAGCACTTTCATGAAATTATAGAAAAAGGTGCTCTATAGTATGGGCCAATGCAGCGAGAAGTGTGGTGAAAATCATGCAAGGGGTTACTGAGATATTCGACTTTCAAAATTAGAATATTTTGCCCAAAAGTGAAAATATTTTTTAACTTTGCTTTGAATGAAGACAACTCAATGAAACTTGGAACATATATAGCCCTGTGGTAGAGGAATATTTTCATTAAACATCCATGACCTTGACATCAAGGTCAAGGTCACAGAAAGTGAATGAAAAGGCACGGTAGGTACATTTCACAACTTTTTCAAGCAAGGTTGTTCAATTGTGGTCTATCATTTCCAATCAAGAGTAACTTGAATGATCTAAAGTATATTTGACCTTGTGAAGAAGTTCATCAATTGTCAAGGTCATCACCAGTCAAAGACAGGAAAAATGAAGAAATGAGATAAGTGCAGAATAGAATGAATTAAAGAATAAATTAAGGTCAATATGAAGTCAATATGAATGCCATTATGAATTCAATATGAATGTCAATATGAATGTCCATATGAATGTCAATATGAATGTCAATATATATGAATGTCAACATGAATATCAACATGAATGTCAAAATTAATGAATGTCAAAATGAATGTCAATATTAGTGTAGATATCAGTGTCATCAGTGTCACTATCAGTGTCATCACTGTCAATTGATATCAGGGTCAAATGAATGTCAGTGAATGTCAATATGAATATTGATATAAATGTGAATATGAATAATGTCAATAGGAATGTCAATATGAATGTCAAAATGAAGTCAATTCAAGTGTCAATATAAAAGTCAATATGAAGAATTAAAGTCAAGTTGATAATCAAGTAAATCGTTTTTTATGGTGAATGCTCATTACTGGTTCACCAGTAATATTGATGTCTAGTTATTATTATTATTATTATTATTATTTTTCTTCCCTTTTCTTTTGGAATTTCAACATGAAAGTTAGTGTATAGATAGTCCTTGATGAGTAGATTAATTTCCCAAAATATTTTTGACCTTGACCTATTTTTCAAGGTCACAGGTCACCTCAAAGTCACTGATTTTGGAGGTCTATCTCCTGAACTAATAAAGATAGAGACACCTGGTCTTCAGTGTTGAGTTAGTAGACCCCTATTGAACAAATATCAGTCATGAAATTGATCATTTTCAAAAAGGGGTAATTACCTTAACCCCTTTTAATGAAAACCAGTTTGCACACGGTTTTGAGAAAACTACAACCAGCACTTTCATGAAATTATAGCAAAAGGTGCTCTATAGTATGGGCCAATGCAGCGAGAAGTGTGGTGAAAATCATGCAAGGGGTTACTGAGATATTCGACTTTCAAAATTAGAATATTTTGCCCAAAAGTGAAAATATTTTTTAACTTTGCTTTGAATGAAGACAACTCAATGAAACTTGGAACATATATAGCCCTGTGGTAGAGGAATATTTTCATTAAACATCCATGACCTTGACATCAAGGTCAAGGTCACAGAAAGTGAATGAAAAGGCACGGTAGGTACATTTCACAACTTTTTCAAGCAAGGTTGTTCAATTGTGGTCTATCATTTCCAATCAAGAGTAACTTGAATGATCTAAAGTATATTTGACCTTGTAAAGAAGTTCATCAATTGTCAAGGTCATCACCAGTCAAAGAAAGGAAAAATGAAGAAATGAGATAAGTGCAGAATAGAATGAATTAAAGGATAAATTAAGGTCAATATGAAGTCAATATGAATGCCATTATGAATTCAATATGAATGTCAATATGAATGTCCATATGAATGTCAATATGAATGTCAATATATATGAATGTCAACATGAATATCAACATGAATGTCAAAATTAATGAATGTCAAAATTAATGTCAATATTAGTGTAGATATCAGTGTCGTCAGTGTCACTATCAGTGTCATCACTCTCAATTGATATCAGGGTAAAATGAATGTCAGTGAATGTCAATATGAATATTGATATAAATGTCAATATGAATAATGTCAATAGGAATGTCAATATGAATGTCAAAATGAAGTCAATTCAAGTGTCAATATAAATGTCAATATGAAGAATTAAAGTCAAGTTGATAATCAAGTAAATCCTTTCTTATGGTGAATGCTCATTACTGGTTCACCAGTAATATTGATGTCTAGTTAGCATTCACCATCACTATGGTGAATGGTATTGATTTTGGTCGTATTATTATTATTATTATTATTATTATTATTATTATTTTTCTTCCCTTTTCTTTTGGAATTTCAACATGAAAGTTAGTGTATAGATAGTCCTTGATGAGTAGATTAATTTCCCAAAATATTTTTGACCTTGACCTATTTTTCAAGGTCACAGGTCACCTCAAAGTCACTGATTTTGGAGGTCTATCTCCTGAACTAATAAAGATAGAGACACCTGGTCTTCAGTGTTGAGTTAGTAGACCCCTATTGAACAAATATCAGTCATGAAATTGATCATTTTCAAAAAGGGGTAATTACCTTAACCCCTTTTAATGAAAACCAGTTTGCACACGGTTTTGAGAAAACTACAACCAGCACTTTCATGAAATTATAGCAAAAGGTGCTCTATAGTATGGGCCAATGCAGCGAGAAGTGTGGTGAAAATCATGCAAGGGGTTACTGAGATATTCGACTTTCAAAATTAGAATATTTTGCCCAAAAGTGAAAATATTTTTTAACTTTGCTTTGAATGAAGACAACTCAATGAAACTTGGAACATATATAGCCCTGTGGTAGAGGAATATTTTCATTAAACATCCATGACCTTGACATCAAGGTCAAGGTCACAGAAAGTGAATGAAAAGGCACGGTAGGTACATTTCACAACTTTTTCAAGCAAGGTTGTTCAATTGTGGTCTATCATTTCCAATCAAGAGTAACTTGAATGATCTAAAGTATATTTGACCTTGTAAAGAAGTTCATCAATTGTCAAGGTCATCACCAGTCAAAGAAAGGAAAAATGAAGAAATGAGATAAGTGCAGAATAGAATGAATTAAAGGATAAATTAAGGTCAATATGAAGTCAATATGAATGCCATTATGAATTCAATATGAATGTCAATATGAATGTCCATATGAATGTCAATATGAATGTCAATATATATGAATGTCAACATGAATATCAACATGAATGTCAAAATTAATGAATGTCAAAATTAATGTCAATATTAGTGTAGATATCAGTGTCGTCAGTGTCACTATCAGTGTCATCACTCTCAATTGATATCAGGGTAAAATGAATGTCAGTGAATGTCAATATGAATATTGATATAAATGTCAATATGAATAATGTCAATAGGAATGTCAATATGAATGTCAAAATGAAGTCAATTCAAGTGTCAATATAAATGTCAATATGAAGAATTAAAGTCAAGTTGATAATCAAGTAAATCCTTTCTTATGGTGAATGCTCATTACTGGTTCACCAGTAATATTGATGTCTAGTTATTATTATTATTATTATTATTATTTTTCTTCCCTTTTTTTTTGGAATTTCAACATGAAAGTTAGTGTATAGATAGTCCTTTATGAGTAGATTAATTTCCCAAAATATTTTTGACCTTGACCTATTTTTCAAGGTCACAGGTCACCTGAAAGTCACTGATTTTGGAGGTCTATCTCCTGAACTAATAAAGATAGAGACACCTGGTCTTCAGTGTTGAGTTAGTAGACCCCTATTGAATAAATATCAGCCATGAAATTGATAATTTTCGAAAAGGGGTAATTACCTTAACCCCTTTTAATAAAAACCAGTTTGCGCACGGTTTTGAGAAAACTACAAGCAGCACTTTCATGAAATTATAGCAAAAGGTGCTCTATAGCATGGGCCAATGCAGCGAGGAGTGTGGTGATAATCAGGCAAGGGGTTACTGAGATATTCGACTTTCAAAATTACAATATTTTGCCCAAAAGTGAAAATATTTTTTAACTTTGCTTTGAATGAAGACAACTCAATGAAACTTGGAACATATATAGCCCTGTGGTAGAGGAATATTTTCATTAAACATCCATGACCTTGACATCAAGGTCAAGGTCACAGAAAGTGAATGAAAAGGCACGGTAGGTACATTTCACAACTTTTTCAAGCAAGGTTGTTCAATTGTGGTCTATCATTTCCAATCAAGAGTAACTTGAATGATCTGAAGTATATTTGACCTTGTGAAGAAGTTCATCAATTGTCAAGGTCATCACCAGTCAAAGACAGGAAAAATGAAGAAATGAGATAAGTGCAGAATAGAATGAATTAAAGAATAAATTCAGGTCAATATGAAGTCAATATGAATGCCATTATGAATTCAATATGAATGTCAATATGAATGTCCATATGAATGTCAATATGAATGTCAATATATATGAATGTCAACATGAATATCAACATGAATGTCAAAATTAATGAATGTCAAAATGAATGTCAATATTAATGTAGATATCAGTGTCATCAGTGCCACTATCAGTGTCATCACTCTCAATTGATATCAGGATCAAATGAATGTCAGTGAATGTCAATATGAATATTGATATAAATGTCAATATGAATAATGTCAATAGGAATGTCAATGTGAATGTCAAAATGAAGTCAATTCAAGTGTCAATATAAAAGTCAATATGAAGAATTAAAGTCAAGTTGATAATCAAGTAAATCCTTGTTTATGGTGAATGCTCATTACTGGTTCACCAGTAATATTGATGTCTAGTTATTATTATTATTATTATTTTTTTTTTCTTGGCCAGTAGGTTTTTGTGCTAGAGACTTGAAACTTGGTACATATATAGTCCATGGTTAGTACTTCATTTTGGGAGAAGATGGTTGACCTTGACCTTGAACTCAAGGTCACAGGTCATCTCAAAGTCGAAAATTGGAAAACTTAAAAGTGGAATAACTTTTTTAATATTACAAGAATCAATTTGAAACTTTGGAATATATATATAAACATGTATCCCAACATTTGTAACCCATTATTGTTTTTGTGCAATGAGGGTAAGGGGTAATTACCCCAATTTGACTAAAACAGGTTTGCACAGGTTTCCAGAAAAACTAAGCAAGCTAGAAACTCAGTTCTTTCACTAATAGGTAGCCTGACTAACCATTCAAGGTAAGTGATATTTTATATTTTGATTATGTGAAGGGGTAACTATGTAATGGGGTGTTGAAAATAGGGTGTTTTGCCCCAAGAGTGAAAACATTGTAAAACTTTGGTTTTAATGAAAGGATTTCAATGATAGTCTGGTAATATATTAATGGTTTCTGTATTATGTAATCCTTGTTGCCCGAAGCTTGGTAATTACCCCCCAAAAAGGGGTAAATGTCTATAACTTGTGATTGACCTGGACGATTTTCTTCAAATTTTGCACACGTTTGGGATATTGACTCAGGCACATATTAAACGAATAATTTTAACAGTATTGCCAACATAGGGTATTTACCCTCGTAATCAATGCCAAAAGGGGTGAATATATATTTTGAGGAGTTATGTTGTTCAAAATGGAATATCAGCTGTATGTTTGGTCTACGGGTATCCGGTTGGATTTTACTGGATGAAAAGTTTCTGTTTTGGGTAATTACCCCCAAAAGGGGTAAATGTCTATAACTTGTGATTGACATGGACGATTTACTTCAAATTTTGCACACGTTTGGGATATTGACTCAGGCACATATTGAACAAATAATTTTAACAGTATTGCCAACATAGGGTATTTACCCTCGTAATCAATGCCAAAAGGGGTGAATATATATTTTGAGGAGTTATGTTGTTCAAAATGGAATATCAGCTGTATGTTTGGTCTACTGCTATCCGGTTGGATTTTACTGGATGAAAAGTTTCTGTTTTGGGTAATTACCCCCAAAAGGGGTAAATGACTATAACTTGTGATTGACATGGACGATTTACTTCAAATTTTGCACACGTTTGTGACATTGACTCAGACACATGCTAAAAGGAAAAAATTCACAGAATAGGGTGATTTACCCTCGTAATCAAGTTCTAAGGGGGTAAATACATATTTTGAAGAACTTGGTTGTTTAAAATGGAATATTAGTTGCACGTTTGGTCTAGGTTATTCGTATGGATGTTACTGGATGAAAAGTTTCGGTTTTTAATAATTACCCCCAAAAGGGGTAAATGACTATAACTTGTGACTGACATGGACGATTTACTTCAAATTTTGCACACGTATGGGATATTGACTCAGGCACATGTTAAAAGAGAAAACGTTACAGTATAGGATAATTTACCCTCGTAATCAAGGTCAAAGGGGGGTAAATACGTATTTTGAGGAATTTGGTTGTTTAAAATGGAATGTCAAGTTTATGTTGGATCTAGGCTTGTACTTAATGGATGTTACTGGATGAACAGTTTCGGTTTTAGGTAGTAACCCCCAAAAGGGTACATGGCTATATCTTGTGATTGACATGGACAATTTTCTTCAAATTTTGCATGGGCTAAGTGTGTCTACTTTACCACATAATATAAGTAGAAACTTCAGCTTACTGGGTCTCTACCATAATAGTCCGACATAGTCTCATATAATTTGTTTTACTCATATATTTGAGGTCGAATCATTGCCTAACCTTTTTAAAGGTTGAATACTAGTTTCTTCTTGTTTCAGCTGGCGGAGGAGATTGTCACATTAGCTTATGAATCTGGAATCAATGTTTTTGACACAGCCGAAGTTTATGCATCTGGAAAGTGAGTATGACACTAAAGAAATCTGAATGCTTTGTATTTACTGAAGTAAAATAATGGTAATTTTTTTATTTGTGATTTTGCAGTTCAGTTTCCTGCAGCTGGTTTATAATATACTACTGATATTTCTATGCCATTTGGCTTTGATGACAGCATTTTTTTTTACAAAATTATTGATGAATTCACACACCAATTATCTCCATCTCTTTATTATATTTTTTTCAAAAGTAATCTTGAGCTGGATTAAGCATCTAGGTAAACTTTTATCTGAACATAGATTTTTTAAAACTATTGGGCAATTCTGAAAAGTCCCAATTTACAGATCAGACACTTTAGGACGTAGGCTTACTCACAATGACATTTTATCTTGTAGCTCAGCTCCTGTTGCACTTGGAGCTTCAGTTGATAGCTCATTTGAAACCCCTATTGCCTGGACCCATGTCTGTATAACAATGAAATAGCTAACGTTTAACAGTAGGGCTACACAAGCTGCTAAAGTGTTTGATCTGTAAATCGGACTTTACGGAATTGCCCTGCTAGTGTTTCTTCCAGTGGTGCACACAGATCTTAATTTATTCAGTAGATTGTAGACATGCATGAAATCATTTAATGACCATTGCACATTTTCTCCTGTGAAAGACTTTATACAAACCAGAAAAAGATAAGGCCTAGAGCAGAGGCACCCAAATTAAAATACAGCCCAGAGCAGAGGCCCTTGTTTAATCCAAATTAAGTCGGGAGGAGAGGCTCTGGTTACACCCAAATTAAAATACAGCCTGGAAGAGAGGCTCTTGTTACATCCAAATTAAAATGAAGCCTAGAACAGAGGCTCTTGATACACCCAAGCTAAATTACAGACTAGAGGAGAGACCCTTGTTTCACCCAAATCAAAATACAGCATAGATGAGAGGCTTTTGTTACACCCAAATTAAGATACAGCCAAGATGAGAGACTCTTATTTCACCCAAATTAAAGTACAGCCTGGAGGAGAGGCTCTTGTCACACCCAAATTAAAATAAAGCCCAGCGGAGAGGCTCTTTTTACACCAAATTTAGTTACAGCCAAGACGAAAGGCTCTTGTTACACCCAAATTAAAATACCCTGGAGGAGAGGCTTTTGTTATACCCAAATTAAAGTACAGCCTGGAGGAGAGGCTCTTGTCACACCCAAATTAAAATAAAGCCCAGCGGAGAGGCTCTTTTTACACCAAATTTAGTTACAGCCAAGACGAAAGGCTCTTGTTACACCCAAATTAAAATACCCTGGAGGAGAGGCTTTTGTTATACCCAAATTAAAGTACAGCCTGGAGGAGAGGCTCTTGTCACACCCAAATTAAAATAAAGCCCAGCGGAGAGGCTCTTTTTACACCAAATTTAGTTACAGCCAAGACGAAAGGCTCTTGTTACACCCAAATTAAAATACCCTGGAGGAGAGGCTTTTGTTATACCCAAATTAAAGTACAGCCTGGAGGAGAGGCTCTTGTCACACCCAAATTAAAATAAAGCCCAGCGGAGAGGCTCTTTTTACACCAAATTTAGTTACAGCCAAGACGAAAGGCTCTTGTTACACCCAAATTAAAATACCCTGGAGGAGAGGCTTTTGTTATACCCAAATTAAAGTACAGCCTGGAGGAGAGGCTCTTGTCACACCCAAATTAAAATAAAGCCCAGCGGAGAGGCTCTTTTTACACCAAATTTAGTTACAGCCAAGACGAAAGGCTCTTGTTACACCCAAATTAAAATACCCTGGAGGAGAGGCTTTTGTTATACCCAAATTAAAGTACAGCCTGGAGGAGAGGCTCTTGTCACACCCAAATTAAAATAAAGCCCAGCGGAGAGGCTCTTTTTACACCAAATTTAGTTACAGCCAAGACGAAAGGCTCTTGTTACACCCAAATTAAAATACCCTGGAGGAGAGGCTTTTGTTATACCCAAATTAAAGTACAGCCTGGAGGAGAGGCTCTTGTCACACCCAAATTAAAATAAAGCCCAGCGGAGAGGCTCTTTTTACACCAAATTTAGTTACAGCCAAGACGAAAGGCTCTTGTTACACCCAAATTAAAATACCCTGGAGGAGAGGCTTTTGTTATACCCAAATTAAAGTACAGCCTGGAGGAGAGGCTCTTGTCACACCCAAATTAAAATAAAGCCCAGCGGAGAGGCTCTTTTTACACCAAATTTAGTTACAGCCAAGACGAAAGGCTCTTGTTACACCCAAATTAAAATACCCTGGAGGAGAGGCTTTTGTTATACCCAAATTAAAGTACAGCCTGGAGGAGAGGCTCTTGTCACACCCAAATTAAAATAAAGCCCAGCGGAGAGGCTCTTTTTACACCAAATTTAGTTACAGCCAAGACGAAAGGCTCTTGTTACACCCAAATTAAAATACCCTGGAGGAGAGGCTTTTGTTATACCCAAATTAAAGTACAGCCTGGAGGAGAGGCTCTTGTCACACCCAAATTAAAATAAAGCCCAGCGGAGAGGCTCTTTTTACACCAAATTTAGTTACAGCCAAGACGAAAGGCTCTTGTTACACCCAAATTAAAATACCCTGGAGGAGAGGCTTTTGTTATACCCAAATTAAAGTACAGCCTGGAGGAGAGGCTCTTGTCACACCCAAATTAAAATAAAGCCCAGCGGAGAGGCTCTTTTTACACCAAATTTAGTTACAGCCAAGACGAAAGGCTCTTGTTACACCCAAATTAAAATACCCTGGAGGAGAGGCTTTTGTTATACCCAAATTAAAGTACAGCCTGGAGGAGAGGCTCTTGTCACACCCAAATTAAAATAAAGCCCAGCGGAGAGGCTCTTTTTACACCAAATTTAGTTACAGCCAAGACGAAAGGCTCTTGTTACACCCAAATTAAAATACCCTGGAGGAGAGGCTTTTGTTATACCCAAATTAAAGTACAGCCTGGAGGAGAGGCTCTTGTCACACCCAAATTAAAATAAAGCCCAGCGGAGAGGCTCTTTTTACACCAAATTTAGTTACAGCCAAGACGAAAGGCTCTTGTTACACCCAAATTAAAATACCCTGGAGGAGAGGCTTTTGTTATACCCAAATTAAAGTACAGCCTGGAGGAGAGGCTCTTGTCACACCCAAATTAAAATAAAGCCCAGCGGAGAGGCTCTTTTTACACCAAATTTAGTTACAGCCAAGACGAAAGGCTCTTGTTACACCCAAATTAAAATACCCTGGAGGAGAGGCTTTTGTTATACCCAAATTAAAGTACAGCCTGGAGGAGAGGCTCTTGTCACACCCAAATTAAAATAAAGCCCAGCGGAGAGGCTCTTTTTACACCAAATTTAGTTACAGCCAAGACGAAAGGCTCTTGTTACACCCAAATTAAAATACCCTGGAGGAGAGGCTTTTGTTATACCCAAATTAAAGTACAGCCTGGAGGAGAGGCTCTTGTCACACCCAAATTAAAATAAAGCCCAGCGGAGAGGCTCTTTTTACACCAAATTTAGTTACAGCCAAGACGAAAGGCTCTTGTTACACCCAAATTAAAATACCCTGGAGGAGAGGCTTTTGTTATACCCAAATTAAAGTACAGCCTGGAGGAGAGGCTCTTGTCACACCCAAATTAAAATAAAGCCCAGCGGAGAGGCTCTTTTTACACCAAATTTAGTTACAGCCAAGACGAAAGGCTCTTGTTACACCCAAATTAAAATACCCTGGAGGAGAGGCTTTTGTTATACCCAAATTAAAGTACAGCCTGGAGGAGAGGCTCTTGTCACACCCAAATTAAAATAAAGCCCAGCGGAGAGGCTCTTTTTACACCAAATTTAGTTACAGCCAAGACGAAAGGCTCTTGTTACACCCAAATTAAAATACCCTGGAGGAGAGGCTTTTGTTATACCCAAATTAAAGTACAGCCTGGAGGAGAGGCTCTTGTCACACCCAAATTAAAATAAAGCCCAGCGGAGAGGCTCTTTTTACACCAAATTTAGTTACAGCCAAGACGAAAGGCTCTTGTTACACCCAAATTAAAATACCCTGGAGGAGAGGCTTTTGTTATACCCAAATTAAAATACAGCCTAGAGGAGAGGCTCTTGTTACACCCAAATTAAGATACAGCCAAGATGAGAGGCTCTTGTTACACCCAAATTAAGATACAGCCTAGAGGAAAGGCGCTTGTTACAACAAAATTAAAATACAGCCTAGAGGGGAGGTGCTTGTTACACCCAAATTAAAATACAGCATAGAGGAGAGGCTCTTGTTACACCTTAAAATAACTTTTGCTCAAGTTTCTTTTTTGTTGAAAATGAAAGTTTCTTCTCAGCAGTCCAATGATGTTGATAGCCATGGATACTGCACAGTATATAGTATAAAATAAAAACTATACAAGCTATACATTGACATGAAGGCACCTTATACACCACACCTAGAGTCGAATTAGCTTTGACAAAGCACCTTTAGTTTCAAATTAATTTTGTTTATATTTTATTCTTGATTGTCTTTCTACCAGGTAGGCCTACCTGTTTTAAACTGAGGTTGAGGGGGAGCGGGGACACAGTGAATGAGGCTTTGGATGGGGTTGGGGGGAGTTATGGGGAACAGGGAAATTCAAAATTTAAATGGTTAAGGGACAGGGAATTCAAAAGTAAAATAGCCAAGGGATCTGGAGGACGCAAATCCCAACCAGACCTGTGGGACATGGAATTCAAAATGCAATTAGAAAATTTGTAAAGGGACAAGGAAAGTAAATGACCAAGGGACAGGGGGGAAGCAAAACTTCATCCAGAGCCTTGTGAATCACTGGACACAGCTACTGAGTGAATCAATAGATTTCTTAGGATGCTGATTAAATCGATATTTCTAAAAGATTAGATTGGAATGGTTATTTTTAGGGACACCCAAATGAATCTGAAGATAAATTTTGTGTCTTAAAAACTTATAATCCTCTTCACACTAAAGCCTATTTCAATATGATCAAACAGGAAGCTGAGCATCCAGATGTCATTTCGTGTAACACTAATACAATGACTGGCAGCATTCTGTTTCTAAACTTTTGGTCGGCATCAATAGATGATCCTTAATCAATTTTGTCCCTTCCTCTTGTTTCAGAGCTGAAATTACACTTGGCAAGATCCTGAAGCGAAAGGAATGGAGGTGAGGAAAAGTGTGTCTAATTTGAGGAAATGTGTTCCTTATTTTGAGGAAATGTGTTTCTTATTTAATTTTAGGAAATATGGTTCTAATTTGAAGAAATGTGTAACTAATTTGAGGAAATATATTTGTAAATGGAGGACATATGTTCCAATTTGATGACACATTGTCCTAATTTAAGGAAATATGTTACTAATTCGAGGAAACATGTTTCTGATTTGAGAAAATAATGTTACTTATTTGAGGAAATATGTTTCTAATTTTAGGAAATTTGTTTCTAATTTGAGGAAATATGTTCTAATTTGAGGAAATATGTTCTAATTTGAGGAAATATGTTCTAATTTGAGGAAATATGTTAATAATTTGAGGAAATATGGTTATAATTTGAGGAAATATGGTTATAATTTGAGGAAATATGGTTATAATTTGAGGAAATGTGTAACTAATTTGAGGAAATATGTTTCTAATTTGAGGAAATATATTTCTAATTTGAGGAAATATGGTTCTAATATGAAGAAATGTGTTTCTAATTTGAGGAAATATGGTTCTAATTTGAAGAAATATTATTCCAAATTGAGGAAATGTGTTTCTATTGAGGAAATGTGCTACTAATTTGAGGAAATGTGTTTCTAATTTGAGGACATGATCTTGCCCTTCATGACTTAAAATGATTTGTGGACCAGAAAAGACTGCTGTCAACTTATATATTTTGTAGTTCGTCCAGTGTCTGTCTGTCTTCATCACTCATATCTGTTTTCCTTCAAGCTGGTATGTCTTCATGATTAAAATGATGTTCAAAAGAAAGATTATTAAAGCTATTCTCATTAAAGCTATTCTAATTGCCAAATTTTCTTAACTCTCATTCTAAGCCCAATAAACAAAGATGAATTCCTTTAAAAATGAATAAACAAATACCTTTTCATGCCGTTGAAAACCATTGTTTTGTCTACAAATCAAGAATTTCAGGGCTCTCCCTGCAAGTAATTTAAGGTTATAAAACCAATCAAACTCACTTAATTATGGAAAACAAGTAATGATGTTGCTTGGAAGTGAATACTATACTTAAAATCGATCAATTCAATATGACATAATACATTATACATTGTAACTGCAAGTTGAATTTTTCATAGAATCGGTTGACTTACTAGCTTTAACCTACTTGTACGTTCTCTTTGCTGATGTTATGATATTGTAACGACTTAGTGTTGGTAGCGTGCTTGTCGCTATCATACAGGAATTATGAGGAATTAATTTTTCCTCTTGAAACGCATCTCATCTTTCTTCATGGATGTCAATTTGATTTCTTGACTCCTCAAACGTCCGATAAACTTAGGAATTAAACAAGAATTTAAAAGAGACAAGTTTTTAAAGTTTTGGACTTTTATTCAATTTTAGGACATTTATTCATTCATTTCATAGACATTTTCTGACTTTTAAATCAAGAATTTGTGACGCTGGATGGATTTTCCTAATAATTTCCATTTAAAATAATTTTCCCAATTTCTTCTGAATTTACCCAGGCTGGAATTAACCATAAATAATTTCATTTGGCATAGCTGAGCTGGCCTGAACCCAAAATACATGAGACTCAAATTGATTTGTTTTTGCCTTCATGACTATCCTTTCATTTCAAGGTCTGTCAGAGCATCCAAATCATAAAAAGAGCATTATGCTCACATCTCAATGGGTGTCAGCTTTTTGGTCATCATTTCTGGAATATGCTAGACCTAAACGCTCACCATCAACTATTCTGGCTAAGGTAACTCTTGCACAGTAAGTTTTTCAGGTGTTCCCGTGTCCGATTCTGAGACCAGACTGATTTCAGAACCCGCCAAGCACCCTTTTATAGCCTGAAAAACCCGCCAACCCGCCAACCCGCCGATCTCTACGTTAAAACCCGCCAGAAACCCGCCAAAAAACGACGTTAAAACCCGCCGAAAACTACGTTAAAACCCACCAAAAACCCGCCATCCTTCGCGTCTAAAATTCTTTCACGAAACTGACGAGTCATCGATGTTGTAAGGGGCTTCTGCATAAAATGTTCAATTGTACAACAAATACATTAAAATCTTGCAAAACATTGATGAAACTATGTTCAAATAATAAAATTACGATGTACAATCATGAATTTGACAAGTTTAAAGCTGTTAGATTTACGTAAATAAACGGTTTGTTAATGTTGCGAGGGGCGAGTTGACCTAATTTCGCCGCAAAAAATAAATATTAGAAGAAAACAGAAGCACATGGCCAGAACTGATAAAATGTGAAAAATCATGAAGTAAACTGCAGGTAAATGTTGTCAAATAACAATTTAAGATGTCTAGGGAGGTATAAAGATGCGTTTTGTGTTGTTTACATGCTAAGTCATTACATTCTCCCCCACTTAGACATTCAAATGTCCTCATGAATGTCACAATATCAGTATAATTATTATTAATTACTCTTACCATACATCCAAATAACAATTTGATAAACTGTCTAGCTTAAATTGAACATTAAAACACATCAAATACATATAAAAGTGAAATTTTTAAAATAACAATTTGAATCGGCTAGGACATCCACGGATTCTTGTTTTAGCATTTTTAAACAGTGAATATAAATATCATTTAAAAGGTTACAGTAGCCTCAGGCTCAATCCATAAGATACAATAACATTAAAATTTAACAATTAATCACATTCATACTCACAAATTTGTTATTTATCATCATGCAATAAAATTAAATTGATAGTCATCAATGATCACTGTAGATGATAGTGGTGCCGCTTGTATCCTCGCTCCGTCTGTTGGTATCCGGCTGTTTTGTCCATGGGTTTCGAAAATCCTCAGGGTGAGCAGTTCTCTTTCACATCTTCATCTTGAATCTTGTTAATTTTAACTTGAATCTTGTAATTTTCAGTGACAAAGCATCTCATCAGATTGAATAAGATGATGTTCCAATTTCAGATCATCCGAGTCCAACTGGTACAATTAGCTTCAGGGACATCAGTCATCTTGGATCTTGATCTTCTACAGGATTGACCTTGATCTTCATCTCAATCTTCATCCTCAACATATGGTCTTAGGTGATGTGGCCATGGTCACAGAACTTCATTCAAAACATAACTCCTCTTCCTGCTTCCCGTCCTGGTGTCACTAGCGGTTCAAGGTCTTGTTTGTTGCCTTTAGTCAGCAAGGTAAGCACGTTCACCACTGTACATTGTGCGTAGATTCCACACTGAATTTTTGGAAATTCAGAAGTCTGTTGTATTGTAAATTCAGACTTCGCTTTCCATTCAGTAATCTTCCGCATGCAATTGAGTATTTTGCAGTTCCTCTTTTTCCGACTATCATGGAATAATCAAATTCCTCTGCATTTAGATACACATTTTGTTTAATAGGCTCGTTGATTTAAGGAATGTATCCTTCATTCCAAAAATCCTTGCAATTAAGCGTTGAACCATTCGCCAAATATTATTGGTCGTTGGATAAAATAATTTGGGTCTCAATCGTCCGTCATCCAAGAATGGAGTCTCAAATAATTTTGGTACTCCATCATTTAGTTTAATTGTCATTCTCTGTGTTGTTTCATATGCTTTATTAGCAATCTGTGAAAACAACCAGGAAAACAACATGAAAAACTTGTTGATTCTTAATCTGATCACTATGATCAGGCAAAATAATGTCTCCATGACATTCCAAAGGCCATTGTTCACTTTGAACAATCTGTTTGATATCTCTCCATCTTCTTTATTATCCTCAAATACCGGTGGATCAAATGGATGCATCATCCGCTCCACAAGTGACTCCGGATTTATTGGATTCGTCGTACTGGCAACCACTGCCAGTTTGTTGACTTCTTGAAATTTTGGACATGCTTCGGTTGTCAAATCAGTCAAACCATTTGCCAGTTCCACATCATTAATAATCTCAGAATTCTCTGGGTTTGTTACGTCTGCTTCAAAAACAACCTTCCTGACAGGTTGTATTATTGGACTAATACAGGGAATACTCTCATTATTCCACTTAATTGTTCCTTCACTGAACAATAAATCAAAAGGCCCTTCCTTTTGTTCCAAAAGTATGTCTGCTCCCAGCAGACAATCATCCTGTATTTCAGCCACGTCAACTTCTTTTTGCAGACTAACTGGTCCAAGCTGTAATTCCAATAGCACTCTCCCTAGTGCTTTTAATGGAGCACCATTTGCTCCTATCAATTTCTTCTTAACTGGTCTTCTTTTCCGCACTTGCTTTGGCAACTGTTTCCACACTCTTTCCGCGAGTACGGTGACTGAGGCTCCTGTGTCCACAGTAAAATAAATTTCCTTTCCTTCAACTTGTCCTTTTATGTATACCCCTTTCCAATCAGGGGAAACTCGATTTATCTCTTCGTAAAATTCTGAAATTTCTTCATTATAAAATGGCAATTTACTCAAGAAACTGTCCTTGTCAACTTCGTTTCTATCTTGTCCGTTATTTTTAGGGGTCTTCTCTCGGCCTACAGAGTCGACCCTTGTAAGTTTGACATCTGTTGAGCATCAGATTCTCTTGTCCTGCTCGGGATCAGAACCTGAGAATGAACTTGATCTGTGGGGATTGCACCGCAACTTGAACCATTTCTCAACTGTGGTCCTTTATCGACAGGACTCCGACCCGGAAAATTCGCATTTGGCTGCACAGTCATTTGCATTTGACCTGTGAGCCAGTTTGCTCGTGAACAATCATTTGCTAAATGCCCTGGCTGGTTACAGTTAGAACAAAAATATTCATTGTTTGAATTCCTTCTCTGGAAATTGTTAGAAAACTGTTGACTTGTTGTAGGCCTACTCCCTCTTGGTTTGTAGGAACGTCTGCTGACTTCCTCTTCAACAATAGTCATCCTGCTTCCTAAATTATTCACATCATTTTGCAGCTCCAAAAACTGCTCTGACGTGGCCATTTTCTCAGTCACTTTTGTCAGTGCATCATTAATGGTTTCTAGGGTAACCATATTACTGTTCGCACTTTCCTCATTACCATTTTGTATTCTCATCGTTTTATTGACAAAATGTTTCTCTTTATTTCCAGGTCGCGTAGACATCTGTGCAACCCTTGACTCAGACTCATCATCGTCTACTTCATAATTGTCATCATCATCAGCAAGATGGACCAAATTTATTGAATTACGGTGCCCAGCTTTGTCATTTATGTTGCGATCACTACCATTCTTGTGATGGCCTTCCAGGAAAAGAACTACTTCCATAACAGCTGCGTCTATGGTAGACGGTTCCTTGACGAACTCCACCAATTTACGGGCTTCGTCATTACACAAACCATCCATGAAATACCTCAGGAGGTCCTCCTCTCGGACTTTGTTGGAACGATCAGGGAATGCTTTGTCGTACAGCATTTTCAATTCAGCTGCATAGTCTTCCACTGACTCTCCATTTCGTTGAACTCTTTTGGACAACTTGCTTCTGAAAGCTTTTGGGAGTTCAATTACTCGAAACCGACTATTCAACTCTCCTGTTAATTTGGCATAATTGCTCCTTATTCGAGGTACGAGTTGGTTGTAAACAAATTCTCCAGCTGCTCCTTGCAACCTAGGAAGCAATTCATCCAGCTTTTCCTCATTTGTCCAACGCTTCCGTTGGGCGCACTCTTCAAATCGCCCAAACCACACTTTCCAAGATTCTCTTCCAGTAAATGGAGGCAATTTGCAGCCCTTGAAATTGCTAGGATAACAACCGTTAGCATTTACATTTGGGGGAGACCGCTCACTTTGCTCGGCTTGTGTGCTCTGGTCGTCAGATTCATCGGACGACTCATCAACTGTGGTCCTTCCAGGACCTGAAACGTTTCCAGAACGACCATTTTGCGAATTTATCATATTTCGTCTTGGTCCTGAAACGCTATTCATTTGTACAATTGCTTCATGTATTGAATTAGCAATTCCTTGGAAACCATTTTTGATTTCTTCAACGATTTTATTCTGATTCTCAACAACAGTATTTTCAAAATCATGCACTGACTTGTTGTTTGCTCCATTATTTTGCGTCACTCTTCCCTTTGATCTAGTAAAGTAACCACTGTCGCCAAATTTCATATTTTGTGTACTGGCCGAACTTTTGTCGCCTTTGTTGAGATCGCCGCGACCAGGCGGACCAGCTACTTCTCCATCACTAGCTTCAGATATATCAATATCTCGATCAAAAGCGGACAGAACGGACGGCCCGTTGGCATGTAGTTCTGAACCAATTCCGGTATCCATTTGAAAAATTTTAGAAACTTTTAATTTGATAAATTGAGACAATTTAATATTGTCTTGTCAGTCTGAAACTCTTAGCTGTAATTTTTCAGATCTTTATCGATCCCATTCAACTCCAGTTTGGTCAATTTTCATTTGCACGGTGATCATGAATTTTGATTAATTTCATTCATGTCAATAAATTGTCTCAAATCACTTCCTTTGTGTTGAATTTATTTCCAATAAATTTTCCTGGTCAAAACTTCTGTGCGTTTAACTTTCTTTAGTTAATTTTGAAGTATTGAGAGACGCAGATTTTCATCTCTGGATGCTTGTGAATATTATTTCTACAGCATCCCACCGCTGCCACCAAAAATTTCTGTATGTAACGACTTAGTGTTGGTAGCGTGCTTGTCGCTATCATACAGGAATTATGAGGAATTAATTTTTCCTCTTGAAACGCATCTCATCTTTCTTCATGGATGTCAATTTGATTTCTTGACTCCTCAAACGTCCGATAAACTTAGGAATTAAACAAGAATTTAAAAGAGACAAGTTTTTAAAGTTTTGGACTTTTATTCAATTTTAGGACATTTATTCATTCATTTCATAGACATTTTCTGACTTTTAAATCAAGAATTTGTGACGCTGGATGGATTTTCCTAATAATTTCCATTTAAAATAATTTTCCCAATTTCTTCTGAATTTACCCAGGCTGGAATTAACCATAAATAATTTCATTTGGCATAGCTGAGCTGGCCTGAACCCAAAATACATGAGACTCAAATTGATTTGTTTTTGCCTTCATGACTATCCTTTCATTTCAAGGTCTGTCAGAGCATCCAAATCATAAAAAGAGCATTATGCTCACATCTCAATGGGTGTCAGCTTTTTGGTCATCATTTCTGGAATATGCTAGACCTAAACGCTCACCATCAACTATTCTGGCTAAGGTAACTCTTGCACAGTAAGTTTTTCAGGTGTTCCCGTGTCCGATTCTGAGACCAGACTGATTTCAGAACCCGCCAAGCACCCTTTTATAGCCTGAAAAACCCGCCAACCCGCCAACCCGCCGATCTCTACGTTAAAACCCGCCAGAAACCCGCCAAAAAACGACGTTAAAACCCGCCGAAAACTACGTTAAAACCCACCAAAAACCCGCCATCCTTCGCGTCTAAAATTCTTTCACGAAACTGACGAGTCATCGATGTTGTAAGGGGCTTCTGCATAAAATGTTCAATTGTACAACAAATACATTAAAATCTTGCAAAACATTGATGAAACTATGTTCAAATAATAAAATTACGATGTACAATCATGAATTTGACAAGTTTAAAGCTGTTAGATTTACGTAAATAAACGGTTTGTTAATGTTGCGAGGGGCGAGTTGACCTAATTTCGCCGCAAAAAATAAATATTAGAAGAAAACAGAAGCACATGGCCAGAACTGATAAAATGTGAAAAATCATGAAGTAAACTGCAGGTAAATGTTGTCAAATAACAATTTAAGATGTCTAGGGAGGTATAAAGATGCGTTTTGTGTTGTTTACATGCTAAGTCATTACAATATTGTCTCTTTCAGACGCTCCAGCTACATTATAACCACAAAGTTATTCTGGGGAGGAAAGTAAGTGGAGAATGTTATTTCTGGGGAGGAAAGTAAGTGGAGAATGTCATTTATAGGGAGGAAAGTAAGTGGAGAATGTCATTTCTGGGGAGGAAAGTAAGTGGAAAATGTCATTATGTGGAGGAAAGTAAGTGGAAAATGTCATTTATAGGGAGGAAAGTAAGTGGAAAATGTCATTATGGGGAGGAAAGTAAGTAGAACACATCACTTCTGGGGAGTAAAGTAAGTGGAGAATGTCATTTGTAGGGAGGAAAGTGAGTGGAAAATGTCATTATGGGGAGGAAAGTAATATAAGTGGAACATTTCATTTCATTATTTTCACCCTCTAGAATATCTGCATTAACTAGCATCCCTAAAATGTAATATTTGCAGCTACCAAGATGTTATTTTTTTATTCCAGAGCTGAAACTGAAAGGGGGCTGTCAAGGAAGCATATATTGGAAGGTATATCTGTCTATTTACAGATAGAATAAATTACTGTTCCTAAAAGGTTTTTACATATTTTTGTCAATTTACTAACCCCATTGGTATCTTTATTTTAGGGTGTTTTTTTTATGAACTGACACTGTCCCTCAAAATAGTCCATGGTCTAATGACTGGCTATAATAAGCATTAAGATATATTTCCTTTGCATGATCTTCTTGTAATTTCCAGGTCTGCAAGGATCCTTGCAGCGATTGCAGTTGGATTATGTGGACATTGTCATGGCCAACAAGCCAGACGCCCACACCCCAATGGAGGGTAAGCGCTTTGTTGTGTCATCATATTAACTCAATTTTAATGCACTGTCATTTGTAATTTTGAATACATAAATCATTAATAATTGCCTTAAATAAGCGTAGTAATGCATTTTCTTTAAAATCAAAAGGGCAAACTCCTAACGAGGTAGAGGGTAGTTGTTCACCCTGCCTCCCATCCTGTTCTGATGACATGGCAAGTATAGGACTGAATTAATGATATTATTACTTACCAATCATTTTTGGTTTTTTTGTCCAGAAATTGTCCGAGCGTTCACACATGTCATCAACCAGGGCTGGGCCATGTACTGGGGCACCTCAAGGTGGTCTCCCATGGAAATTATGGTGAGTGGAAAGATAGGACATTGAGGGCTGCACATATATTTACACTGAATGTATAACACATGATTTTCTCCTCTGAAACTCCAAAGTGCAGTCATATTGCCTGAATGGTCCAATATAGGCTTTGGACGATATTGGTATTTTAATATCACGATATGAATTTAAAATGATACCGCGGTAACACGATATATCGATCTCAGGGTTAACCAGCTGTTGACTGCTTTAATTCGTTCGATATAGGCAAAAACTTTGGAGTTCTTGATTTCGCGCTACCCTCAAACGCCATTTTGTAAGCAGACGCTCTAGACGAGAATCTCGTTAAGCCCGAGAACAAAGTGTCATGGCGGCGGAGGGACCAAAACAATGTGGATTCAAGTGGATTTCTTGCAATTTCTTCTTATTTGTGTCGCTTAATGACGGTATGAAGCAAAACCGGTAATACCTTAAGAACTGTGGACCATTACGGTATGATATTTGGCCCGAAAAATACTGTGGTACGGTATGAATACTGGTTATCGTCCCAACCCAATCCAAAATAAAACTTTCTTTGGCCAAGGTTTTATTGTGTAGGTACCATAGAAAGGTAAGGCCGTTTCAGCAGGGCGAAACGGTTTTGTGTCGAAGGGACAGAAGACGACAGGAGACGGCGCCACCTGCGCCGCCTTGATGCGCATGCGCACAGGCCTTCCGCTTCTGACGGTCAACAAAAATGGACTTCAGAGATTGAATTGTTGGTCTGTTTTGCAATCTCGGCTAAAAATGGTCCGATCTGAACGATTTAAAAACCTGGAATTATGAAACTTGCCATGCTGAGTTCATTTTTGGACACGGATTTGCTGTATCTTTAATAATAAGGCCGTACGAACGGAAAAATCGGCGCGGGCGCTCAGTGAAGACAGAATTGAAAGTTTAGCCGTCAAAGCGAAGCACACCAAAGGAAATATTTTTAATCCTTATGGCACACACCAGTCCCAGAAGATGCCAGTCTGTATTTTGGAACTCATTTGGCATCTTGACTGCGGATTAAAACCTCCTTGTTGGAGATTTTCAGCATGCTCAATGCAAGACCACGTGGAATTCTGCTGACTCATTCAGGCCGACGTGCGCACGAGGAAAATGGTAGCCATGGCAACCAATATTAGATTGACCTTTGTGATCTCCAGCACGCACCTACAGTCGTCCCACAACAGAAGGCGGTTCCATGCACTTGTCATCCAGATAATTAACAGCTACAGGGATGTTTTCTTTTTCTTTTTTTCTCTATTTAACTCGCCTAATTTCATTTTATCCATACTGTCATCCATCCTATGGGTGTCATGAATTAAATTTAGTCCAAAATTTTAATTAATCCTTTTTTGGGCCCATCTTAATTCCATAACTTTCAATACACAATTAATCCTACCCATTTCACCATTAATATTTTCTTTAAATCTGTTATTTTCACACAATCACTACATCTTACTTTACCTCAAATATATTCATTACATAATTATGCATAACCTATAACCCTTTTTATTTACTTCTCACACTTAATTATTTTGGTCACATTATATTATCATATTTCCTTTCTCGCCACTTTTTTCGTGGCATGTATTTTTCTGCCACCGCTCATTCGTGGCATTAATTTTCGGCCCTTATCCTATTCAATTTGTTCTGCCACCACACCTTAGTGGCACTAACCTCCTATTTTACCTTTTTTCTTGCCACCACACCTTCGTGGCATTTATTAATCATCTGCCTCATAGTTTCTTCTTTGTTCTCCAACCATACCTTTGTGGCACTCATATTTTCTGCCACCAAACCTTCGGGTCATTTTATTCCGCCACCACACCTTCTGGACATTCTTTTTGTTCTGCCACCACTCCTTCGTGGCACTCTTATATCAGCCACCACACCTTCGTGGCAATTATATTTCTGCCACCACACCTTCGTGGCATTCTTTTTGTTCTGCCACCACTCCTTCGTGGCACTCTTATATCTGCCACCACACCTTCGTGGCAATTATATTTCTGCCACCACACCTTCGTGGCATTCTTTTTGTTCTGCCACCACTCCTTCGTGGCACTCTTATATCAGCCACCACACCTTCGTGGCAATTATATTTCTGCCACCACACCTTCGTGGCATTCTTTTTGTTCTGCCACCACTCCTTCGTGGCACTCTTATATCAGCCACCACACCTTCGTGGCAATTATATTTCTGCCACCACACCTTCGTGGCATTCTTTTTGTTCTGCCACCACTCCTTCGTGGCACTCTTATATCAGCCACCACACCTTCGTGGCAATTATATTTCTGCCACCACACCTTCGTGGCATTCTTTTTGTTCTGCCACCACTCCTTCGTGGCACTCTTATATCAGCCACCACACCTTCGTGGCAATTATATTTCTGCCACCACACCTTCGTGGCATTCTTTTTGTTCTGCCACCACTCCTTCGTGGCACTCTTATATCAGCCACCACACCTTCGTGGCAATTATATTTCTGCCACCACACCTTCGTGGCATTCTTTTTGTTCTGCCACCACTCCTTCGTGGCACTCTTATATCAGCCACCACACCTTCGTGGCAATTATATTTCTGCCACCACACCTTCGTGGCATTTATATTCTGCCCCATACCTTCGTGCCATTATCTTATTCTCCATTTATATTTCTGTCACCACAATTTGTTTTCAAATTTCCCTCCGCCAGCACAATTTGTGCTCAGTCCTTCTACTCTACTCTACTTTGTGGCATAAATCATGTCCTTAAAAAAAAAAAAAAAAAAAAAAAAAATCATGCCACCTCCTTCCTACATGAATTTTCTACACTACCTTCCTTTTCTTTATCTTATAATCTTTCCTCCATGAATTTCCTGCCGCCTCAAATCAGCGGTTCCAAACCTCCTTCCACAACACCTTAGTGCCTTCATTCTATTCACTTAAATCTTTCATCTGCCACAATCTTGTCCGACTCACTTCTGCCACTACAATTTTCCTGGTTTTATTCTCAACCTCCAACCACAAATATGTGGTGCTAAACTTCTCTCACTGCTATAGCATTAATAGTGAGGGGTTTTCTCCACTTCTACCAGTCCTTAAACCTGCTACCTAGGCCTCTCCTCCCCGAGCTAGGCTATAACTGTTACTGAAATTACAATGTAATGCCTGATTGTCTTTCCAGATGCCAGGCATTAAGAGCATGGGTAAGAGAAGGAGAAAACCTGAAAGGAGGGTTAGGCCTACCCTGAGTGGTCCAGCGCAGCTGTCACCAACCCGCATGATATCACCGGATTTCTCAACACCCAATAACAATATCCCGGCGACTGAAGGTTGGACTGTAACCACCGGCCCAGAATCACAACGAGAGCGATCCTACTCCGACAACTCAACAGCTCCTAGCAACTTATGGGAGGAGGCCCTCGCAGCAGCTGGTGCCCCTCCACGGCCACCACTTGAAGGCCACGGAGCCATACTGAGCACCCTGGAAGCTTCACTGGCAGATGCCACTAGTCAATCATACAACCACCACTTAAAAGCATTCCATCGATACTTGGTAGCTCATGGTTTAAACACAAAATACCCACAGAGTATCTACAACATCATGTCATTTCTGGTCACGCTAATGGAGAAGGGCTATCTCTCCGGTACAATCCGAGGCTACTTGTCTGCGATTTCGTTTGCCCATAAGGTAAGAGGCTATCAGGATCCGAATGACTCCTTCCTGTTGAAGAAATTCATGATTGGTATTAAGCGAAAATCACTGTCGGGCAGACCACTTCAACCGGTAACTCTGCCAATGTTGGAAGAATTGTTGGAATTGGTGGACACATCAGAAGCTTCACAGTTCATTAAAGTACTGTTAAAGGCGCTGTTCGCTCTGCTTTACCATGGCTGCATGCGAATAAGCGAACTTGGTAGGGCTGGAAAAGCTGACCATGCCCTACATGGCCGACAGGCTAAGTTCCAGTTTGCATTTCCTACTGGCAAACCAAAATCGGTGACACTCCACTTCCGAACGTTTAAGCATTCTACAAAAACAGCAAAAATTAAACTACTGGCAACGAAGAACCCAAGGACTTGTCCGGTAAATCTACTCTTCAACTTTCAATCCATCCGACCCGTCACGAGCTACCTCATCTGCGGTGAGGATGGCCAACCTGTCGCAAGGCAATTTGTTGTTACATGGCTGAACAGGCTGGTGGCACGTTCATCATTCAGTCACATGAAGATCAACACCCACAGCTTCAGGATTGGCCGCACTACTGATCTCGCACTAGCTGGCTCTAGTGATGCCTACATCAGACAAGCAGGAAGGTGGTCGTCTAGTGCCTACTTGAAATATATCAGACCATTGGTGGTTTTGTAACTTCCAACTCCAGAACACGCCAATACTCCTTTAAAAGGCTCCCTGGTCGAGTTGACGTCGGAAAGTCGCAGCTTGGGCCGGGATCCACATCTGGTCGAGTACAACTCTCATGCCTTGAGGGCTATCTTATCAGGGTTGACGGCGGAAAGTCGCAACCGGGGGCCTGCCTGGCCACCCTAACATCACTCTACAGCCCAGCATTCCATGTCCCACGGATTCATTTCACTACTACCCTGTTAGAGTTGACGCCGGAAAGTCGCAGCTTTTAGCGGGGATTCACATCTGCTCTATTATAAATCTCAAGCCTGGAGTGCTATCTCATGTGTGTTGAGTGCGGAAAGTCGAAACCAAGGCCTAGCCACTCTTAACATCACTCTACTGCCCGGCATGCTTTTTTCCACGGATTCGTTTCACTACTCCGTCCTCTCCTCCCTTCCCTGTCTTCTTGGCGCAACCAAGCCGGTCCTGACCTCACTTGGTTGTTGGGTGGTCTCTTCGTTTTCCCGCCAAGAAGACTCGGATCTCATGTCCTGGAATTCACATGGAAAAAATCATCTGTCCAGTCATATCCCACCTGATGGGATTTGTGAATCGTGAACATTTACATTTCCATTTATTTAATGTGTGGACTCTAAAATGATATTCCGTGATGGTTTAAATTACCTCAGTTTTGTATTGATATTATTAATTAATCATTAAAAACAATTTTAATTTCCAATATTGTGGTCGGTGTTGTCCTTTCACACAAAAGGCCGTTTCAGCAGGGCGAAACGGTTTTGTGTCGAAGGGACAGAAGACGACAGGAGACGGCGCCACCTGCGCCGCCTTGATGCGCATGCGCACAGGCCTTCCGCTTCTGACGGTCAACAAAAATGGACCCACCATCCAGCCCCAGTCATCCACCTTTTTCTAGTTAATATTAGCCAAGTGTAAATATCTGGGGGTTGACAGCGGAAAGCTGCAACCTTTGGTAATTTACTAATTTGGTTCATCAGGGTGGTCTCTTCGTTTTCCCGCCAAGAAGACTCGGATCTCATGTCCTGGAATTCACATGGAAAAAATCATCTGTCCAGTCATATCCCACCTGATGGGATTTGTGAATCGTGAACATTTACATTTCCATTTATTTAATGTGTGGACTCTAAAATGATATTCCGTGATGGTTTAAATTACCTCAGTTTTGTATTGATATTATTAATTAATCATTAAAAACAATTTTAATTTCCAATATTGTGGTCGGTGTTGTCCTTTCACACAAATACATGTATGCAACAACTAAATAAATTAATACGAAAACTTGTCATTGTAAAAGATTTCTGCACAGTCAAAAACTAATATTATTATTTAAATTGCATCTTTGCATTTGCGTAAATTCACACCCAACCAATGATCTCTACCCCTGCGATATAATAACAGACAATTAACTTCGAGTCTAGTTGTTGGCAAGAACATAATGTATAGAAAATTGGAGAAAAGCCCTTGACAACAATTGCAATGTAGGATGTGTATTGATAGATCTTTCTAAAGCTTTTGACAGTTTACCCCATCATGGGGGGGGGGATGGGGGGGGGATGGGGGGATGCATCCCCCCCTAGGATGAACCTGGGGGGGATGATCATATGATTATCCCCCCCTAGAATTTCTAATTATTAATTTATTACTACTTAGTTTTGTCAATCATCTGTTGTATTTAGCAGTTTTTTCCATGATGCCAGTTGCATTTTATATGGAAAATACAAGTTTCAGAACTAACTTTCAATAATCTGTAATATTTTTTGGGTCCTACACTACAGTAGCCCCCAAAATCTACGTCGGCGCGACTATTGGCCCGTCGGGCCTCGCGTGAAGTTTGCGATCCCCAATATCATCCCCCCTACAAAAATGAAAAATCTACGCCCCTGACCCCATGGACTTCTAATTGCTAAACTACATGCTTATGGTGTTTCAGTACAAGCTTGCTCCTTTATCCTAGACTACCTTAGAAATCAAAAACAATCCATTAGGTTAGGTAATATCCGAAGTGAATGGATGAACCTGAAAACTGGTGTTCCGCAAGGATCTATTATGGGCCCTCTTTTGTTCCACATATTTATTAATGACTTTTTGATGGAGTTAAATAATGTCTGCGAAGTGTATAATTACGCAGATGACAGCACACTGTCGTACTGTCATGAGGATAAATCGATGGTTAAGAAATCCCTCGAAAAAGCTTCTGAAAAAGCTATTTCATGGTTTAGAGTAACAATGTTACATGTAACTTACAAACACAATTTAGCAGAATTTGTTTACAGGGTTCTAAATGAGTTAGCACCTCCGAATGATAGTTCTTTTTTCCAAAAGCAAGTATCTCCATACAACATGCGAGATAACAATAAGTTGATCCAACCTAAATTTTATACAATTCAATATGGTAAAAGGTCAATCAGATACCAAGGTCCCTCATTATGGAATATTCTGCCATCTCATGTTAAATTTTCTGAAGATATTTGCTCTTTCAAGACTGCAATAAGGAAAAACAATGTATTTATGAATTGTGAATGTGGATCATGTATTTTATGCCTAAGAAATACCCTCTAGATGAATCTAAGTAATCAAGTTCATTTATCATTTTGTATATAATTTCACATCATTCATCTTATTGTGTTATTTTAACTGTCGGCTAAAAGCTTTGCAGCTTGTGTTATTGTTTTACTGTTCATCACCGACGTTAAATAAAGTTTTAACTTATCTTATCTTATCTTATCTTTTATGGGTCACTCAGGGTCAGAGGGATGTACTTGCTGCATCTATAATAACAGTGATTTCATATTTCAATGCTTATTGATTGCAGGAGGCCTACTCGGTGGCCAGGCAGTTCAACCTGATTCCTCCAATAGTTGAGCAAGCCGAATATCATCTCTATAATAATATCATCTCTATAATAATACCATCTCTAATTCTCTATAATAACAATAACCCCATTTATATTTCAATGCTTATTGATTGCAGGAGGCCTACTCAGTGGCCAGGCAGTTCAACCTGATTCCTCCAATAGTTGAGCAAGCCGAATATCATCTCTATAATAATATCATCTCTATAATAATATCATCTCTATAATAATACCATCTCTATAATAACAATAATCCCATTTATATTTCAATGCTTATTGATTGCAGGAGGCCTACTCAGTGGCCAGGCAGTTCAACCTGATTCCTCCAATAGTTGAGCAAACCGAATATCATCTCTATAATAATATCATCTCTATGATAATACCATCTGTCACATAGGACTTGAGAATATTTAAAAATTTAAGTCATAAAATTTATTCTATTATATTAAACGAGGCAAGTGTGAATGATTGTAAATGTTACTATTTGTTTTGAATAATAAAATCCTTTTAGTTTTTATTCACATGAGGGAAACTGGCCAAGGTTAGCAAGTTTTGGCAAACTCTGAAATTGACCTGACCTTACCTAGTTTGAGGCTGATGTTGAGGGTGGCACAAATACATATTAATTGGGGCCAGGAGTTGTAAAAGTTGGCAAATTGAATGCCTTAGAGCAGTCGACTACTCCGAGCCCTGAAACTAGCAGGCCAGATGCAAGGTCCTGAAGATAGGTGCCAACTGAGACATCAGACTCAGGTAGGAATTTTATAATTGAAGTGAATTAAATTAATAGAATGACTTGGTTATAACATCAGTTTCCCAATTGTTTCATCTAAATATTAAAATTAAATCAATTTGTTTGTTTTACATTATTTTAGTTAGCATAGCAGTCAAAAATAATTGAAATAGAATCAACGATCTCAAAGACATAAGGGTGCCTCTCGCATCCCCAAATTAAGAGCAACAGCAATCAATGCAAAGTAATTTTCTTATGTCAAATGGTGGAGAATCCGGGTAACGATTTAAGTCATAAAATTTATTCTATTATATTAAACGAGGCAAGTGTGAATGATTGTAAATGTTACTATTTGTTTTGAATAATAAAATCCTTTTAGTTTTTATTCACATGAGGGAAACTGGCCAAGGTTAGCAAGTTTTGGCAAACTCTGAAATTGACCTGACCTTACCTAGTTTGAGGCTGATGTTGAGGGTGGCACAAATACATATTAATTGGGGCCAGGAGTTGTAAAAGTTGGCAAATTGAATGCCTTAGAGCAGTCGACTACTCCGAGCCCTGAAACTAGCAGGCCAGATGCAAGGTCCTGAAGATAGGTGCCAACTGAGACATCAGACTCAGGTAGGAATTTTATAATTGAAGTGAATTAAATTAATAGAATGACTTGGTTATAACATCAGTTTCCCAATTGTTTCATCTAAATATTAAAATTAAATCAATTTGTTTGTTTTACATTATTTTAGTTAGCATAGCAGTCAAAAATAATTGAAATAGAATCAACGATCTCAAAGACATAAGGGTGCCTCTCGCATCCCCAAATTAAGAGCAACAGCAATCAATGCAAAGTAATTTTCTTATGTCAAACATCTCTATAATAACAATAATCCCATTTATATTTCAATGCTTCTTGATTGCAGGAGGCCTACTCGGTGGCCAGGCAGTTCAACCTGATTCCTCCAATAGTTGAGCAAGCCGAATATCATCTCTATAATAATATCATCTCTCTAATAATATCATCTCTATAATAACAATAATCCCATTTATATTTCAATGCTTATTGATTGCAGGAGGCCTACTCGGTGGCCAGGCAGTTCAACCTGATTCCTCCAATAGTTGAGCAAGCCGAATATCATCTCTATAATAATATCATCTCTCTAATAATATCATCTCTATAATAACAATAATCCCATTTATATTTCAATGCTTATTGATTGCAGGAGGCCTACTCGGTGGCCAGGCAGTTCAACCTGATTCCTCCAATAGTTGAGCAAGCCGAATATCATCTCTATAATAATATCATCTCTATGATAATACCATCTCTATAATAACAATAATCCCATTTATATTTCAATGCTTATTGATTGCAGGAGGCCTACTCGGTGGCCAGGCAGTTCAACCTGATTCCTCCAATAGTTGAGCAAGCCGAATATCATCTCTATAATAATATCATCTCTCTAATAATATCATCTCTATAATAACAATAATCCCATTTATATTTCAATGCTTATTGATTGCAGGAGGCCTACTCGGTGGCCAGGCAGTTCAACCTGATTCCTCCAATAGTTGAGCAAGCAGAATATCATCTCTATAATAATATCATCTCTATAATAATATCATCTCTATAATAATATCATCTCTATAATTATATCATCTCTATAATAATATCATCTCTATAATAATATCATCTCTATAATAATATCATCTCTATAATTATATCATCTCTATAATAATATCATCTCTATAATAATATCATCTCTATAATAATATCATCTCTATAATAATATCATCTCTATAATAATATCATCTCTATAATAATATCATCTCTATAATAATATCATCTCTATAATAATATCATCTCTATAATAATACCATCTCTAATTCTCTATAATAACAATAACCCCATTTATATTTCAATGCTTCTTGATTGCAGGAGGCCTACTCGGTGGCCAGGCAGTTCAACCTGATTCCTCCAATAGTTGAGCAAGCAGAATATCATCTCTATAATAATATCATCTCTATAATAATATCATCTCTATAATAATATCATCTCTATAATTATATCATCTCTATAATAATATCATCTCTATAATAATATCATCTCTATAATAATATCATCTCTATAATTATATCATCTCTATAATAATATCATCTCTATAATAATATCATCTCTATAATAATATCATCTCTATAATAATATCATCTCTATAATAATATCATCTCTATAATAATATCATCTCTATAATAATATCATCTCTATAATAATATCATCTCTATAATAATACCATCTCTAATTCTCTATAATAACAATAACCCCATTTATATTTCAATGCTTCTTGATTGCAGGAGGCCTACTCGGTGGCCCGGCAGTTCAACCTGATTCCTCCAATAGTTGAGCAAGCCGAATATCATCTCTATAATAATATCATCTCTATAATAATATCATCTCTCTAATAATATCATCTCTATAATAACAATAATCCCATTTATATTTCAATGCTTATTGATTGCAGGAGGCCTACTCGGTGGCCAGGCAGTTCAACCTGATTCCTCCAATAGTTGAGCAAGCCGAATATCATCTCTATAATAATATCATCTCTATAATAATATCATCTCTATAATAATACCATCTCTATAATAATATCATCTCTATAATAATATCATCTCTATAATAATATCATCTCTATGATAATACCATCTCTATAATAACAATAACCCCATTTATATTTCAATGCTTCTTGATTGCAGGAGGCCTACTCGGTGGCCCGGCAGTTCAACCTGATTCCTCCAATAGTTGAGCAAGCCGAATATCATCTCTTCCAGAGGGAGAAGGTCGAGGTTCAGATGCCCGAGATGTTCCATAAAATTGGTCAGTCATATTTACGCATCGATATCAAATTTTATTAAATTTCAATAATTTATTTGTATTTATTTGCTCGTTAGTTGAAGTACACAAATCAATATATAGTGAAAAGATTAAAAAAAGGATACAGATGAGCTGACCCCTTTAAGATACCTACGAGTATCACTATCAAGGGACAACCTGCATATATAATTGGTTAGATCTTGCACCGCTGGTGATTAGGGCATTACACTGTCTTAACAATGATCCACACGTAGGCCTATGCCCCATGTTCTATGCATACATTGGAATAAGGATAACACCTCCACCCTGGTGGGATTCAACAAAGTTATATTCTATTCTATATTCGATTCAATTCTATTCATATTTCTTTTTCAGGGCTTGGCTGCATGACTTGGTCTCCTCTCGCTGGGGGAATCCTCTCTGGGAAATATGACGAAGAAATCCCGTTCAGTTCCAGGGCAGCTCTTAAGGTACGCCTTACACCAAAATCGCTTTACTTTCAACTGTAATTTATTTATGAAGGGACTCTCACCGTTCAATCGTCACCTACGAGTGCTCACCCCCGTAGCCGAGGTGCTAGGCTCACACGTTGGGCCATTGGCTGTTACCTGAGATGCAAGTTCCGGCCCTTTTAAAGTCTGACTTAGGTCAATTTTGCCTTATGCTGATGAGATGTTATAATTTTGCACTCTGGTATCTTTTAATTGACAGGGCTATAGTTGGTTCAAGGATAGGATTCTGAGCGAAGAAGGAAGAAAGCAACAGACGAAGTTGAGAGAACTTACCTCAATAGCCGAGAGTCTCGAATGCACCCTTCCACAACTTGCAATTGGTAATTAAATATATCTTATCTCATCTCATCTCATCACATAGGCCTACGTATGTTATTAACTTATGTGATCAATTTGTGCAATGACGTTTCTCTCCAGCTTGGTGCTTGAAGAACGAGTCAGTCCACTGTGTGATCCTCGGAGTGTCTTCTACGGAGCAGTTGTATGAAAACATGCAGGCCATCCAGGTCAGTATTGTTATTCCATCACAATTTCTCTTAAATTTTATTATAATTTTAGAAGTTTTTTCGTAAAAAGCCTGAAGTTGTGCTCTCAGTTGTTGTTTTCTTAATTCCACATGCCTATTGCAACAATGATACTCAGACAACAATTCCCTTCATTCAAAAATAGTATAATGAGGTTGGCTGCTCATGTAATGTTTGATTGCCTCTAAATAGCCCACACTGGTGCTGATGGGGCATAACTCATGTAATGTTTGTAATTTCAGGTTGTACCAAAACTGACCAGCTCAATCATGATTGAAATTGAAAGGATTTTGGGAAACAGGCCCAGCAGACAGAAAGACCCTCAGCCACAGAGGTAACTCAGCAATGGTGTAACTGCAAAACCTCGTAAGTGTAGGATAAATGCACAGCAGATACGAGTTTTTGCAGTTACGTGTACATGATGGCTGTCTACCATAATCATACTATATACAGTACTCGTCATTGGAAAATGAACAATTGTTTAAAACGAATGTATACACATTGTCTGTTGCAATGTGTATAGGCCTACTGGGCTAAACTCCTGACGGTGAGGAAAGGTACCTGAATTGGGTTGGTAACTGTTCTACATCACTTTCACGATGTTGCTGCAACGTCGACGTGCCCATTGAGAATATTTGATTCGCATGACATTTTTATGACATTGTACACCAGCAATTGTGCAGCGTACGAATTACGTACGTAAATTCTACGTACGAAACTCACAAAAAAGAGCCGATCCGTAGTACGTACGTACATTTTCGTACGAATTTCGTAGGCTACGTATTCATAAAAATTTCACACAGGTACTTTTCAGTTACTTTGGCCATTTCAGTGCAATATGGTTATCATAAATGGTTTAGGTTTAGACCTTGCATTGGCCTATCTAAAAAAAATTAGCAAAAAAATTAAGTTAAAGCCCAAAAAACCAACTTAACACGTATGAAATCCAAACGAAAATTTACGGGAAAACGTACGCTGCACAATTGGCCATGCATGTAAGTGCAAGTGAACATTTTCTTGAAACATTCAAGTCATCTTCACATTTTCTAGATTATCGCTCAGAGGAGGCAGAGTGTGACGTTAATTTGGTAAATTTCTTAAATTTAGGATTAATATTTAAGTTGGTGATCGTTGCGAAGGGGGTTACTTAGAACTAATGCGGTTGCAGATTTTTTAATTGGTCGATTTCATTTGGTGTATGACTATGACTGCTCTTTATCTGGTCATGAAGGTGTCTTTTTTTGTGAATCAGAAAAATGCATAAATGTAAGATGGTTCATGATGCAGTGGTCACTGGTTGTGACTTTCCACACAGTAGTTTGGCTTTTAGATATTTAATCTGCCAGAGGATTTAGATGGAATGGATCAGTGTTAATCTCTCCATAACACTATTGGGAATTTGTTAATTTTAAAGGTGTCATGCTGAGGGGGCAAATGGCGAAAGTGATGAGAGCCTGTCAGTCAACATTGTCAAATTTTTCCACATTAAAAATATATGGTCTTATTGCAAGGAAAATGGTACATTTGTCAGAGAAGGATGATCCATTTGTGACAAAAAAATGTTCTGTTGGCCATGGAAAAAAGCTGTAGACCGTACAGAAAATAAGCAATTGGCAACAAAAAAGTCCCCAGAAAAATAGAGAATTCCTGACCTCATTGAAGAAATATCCTGCTCTATCTTCAATTATATATTTTTTAAAGAAATATTCCTGAAAAAAAATTTAGATTCTTGTGTGGCATAAGAAACTTTTTTTTTTTTTACATATTTTTCTTTATTTTATTTCTGAAACTTTATTTCCTCGTCATATGAAAGTGACTGACAAATTACTTCTGCCATAGACAGAACACATGCCTTGTTGTGTTTGAAACCTTAGAACTGCCTGCATGGTAGTACAATAAAGCAAAGGTCTTCCATGTATAGACAACATACGTGTGCTATTGTGTGGTAATATTCCACTGCCCACTTTTCTTCTTCAGGTGACAGTTCTCGTCGCAAGGTGACCTCCTCAAGTCCGAGTCCCAACTTTCGTTGTTAGCCGGATTCGAGAAAATAAAGGACGCAAAATCGGACGAAACAAGAACGAAAGGACGAAAGAAGGGGATTCCCCATGCCAACACGCCCCAGGCTGCCACTCCAGGGTGTCAGCTCATGTAGAATATGAGGAAATTATGATGGTTACGTTAAATCTAACTGTTGTAGATATATTTACCTGACCTCCTATATAATTATGTAGTACACATACTATAGTTTAGTATGAATTGTATAATTTTACATTTATGTATTATATATCTAAGATGTGATACTTTTTTCTGTCACATGTATTGAAAGGATGATGACAGCCAGCAGTACCAGAATGTATGAACGCTTAACACGGGATCACCTAAAGTGGTTCAGTCCTATAACTTAATTATCTTCTAACTGGGTTAGTGGCAAAAGATGTTGTCATGTTGTAACATGAGTTCAGCTGATTAAAACTAGTTATCTAACTCATGTTCCACATTGATGCATTATCATTAGAATGACTTAACCATTTTAGGATAACCTATGTTAAGCGTTGATACAATCGGGCATAGTAGTAGTTAAGGATGCAGGAACAATGGAACTTAGGTCTTTTCTTCCAATAGGAATATACATGTAATTATGATGACACTTGTCTTTTTCTTTGTTTTAAATATCAAATTGAGATTACAAATTAAACAAGGAGTTGTGTTATTGTAATCTTGGGTTTTAGTGACATTGCAAACATAAATTATTTTCAGCTGTTAGATCTCAGCTACTGTTATTGATCAGATGCTGTAATTTAGTCTTGAATTTAAGAACCACAGGAAGTGCATTGTTAAACCGTTTCAACTGGAAGTTTTTGCTATATTTGTGTTTTGCTCAATAGAGAAATTTTGTTTATTAGGACCCCAATTTTTTTGTGAAAACCATCTAAAAAAATGCAGAACCCTGGAACCGACGTTCCTGAGGTTGGGAGGTCTGTGAATGTTCATTTTGAGACTGTTTCGACTGCTAATCTGCAAATAACTGTAATAGCTCATTTTTCATTAGGGGCTGACACCAGATCATCTATGGGGGGGGGGGGGCCTATGGACATTTGGTGAAAAAACGTTTGTTTCCCATTTCACACTGAAAAAAAATTGGTTCAGCACATGAAGAAAAAAAGTTTGTTTCCTCCTGTACCTGGGGTACCGTTATGTTAAAATTGCTCGTCTGCATTCAAAAAAAATTGTTCGTCGACGTGTTGCAAATGAATAAAAAAGTTTGTCTCGGGGGTAAAATCCATAGCCCCGCCAACTATCACCTGATCGGCCCCTTATGTAATCACTCTAGTAACTATAATATTTGGGTATCTGTTACGAAACCATGTGTCAAAGATAACTCACTGTCCCCAATCACAGTCTTACATTTGGTACATTCTATTTACATGTAGATATTCATTATTATATCATTATTATATAAGGATATGGCGACAGTTGATGTATCCTCTATCAATGACAACAATGTTTACAAATACTAAAACATTCCACGTGACACTGCAGATTGTTCCACTGCTGTGAATGGAGCTCAAAGCATCTCAATATACATGAAATATTTATATATTATACAAAATGTACACCTAATGTGTGACTATTATATAACAACAATAGATGTACATAATAGATTTGTGAAGTGTGGAGATACAGGCATATATTGCATGTTACATTGTTACACTGAATAATTGGCATCATGCCTCCAGTTAATTTTAGTGATCCCAATTGCTGTTGCCCAGAAAGTTAATTTGTTGCATTGAATAATTAGAAGCTTTGAGTTGGATCAGAATTTCATTGTCGTATGGCTCAATCTAGCGCTTATGATTATTGATCTCCTGACCAGCAAACGTTGTTCTGCAATTCCATTATTAATAGGCCGTCATAGTTGATTTTTCAATTGACAACTCTCTGACGTTCCCATGCACATTAAACTTTTTCCTGGAACAAGCCGCTATTTTGTACCATTGTCGAGTCAATGGAGCAGACATTCCTAGCTTCTGTACACATGTAAATCCATCCAAAACACAACAAATTGCATTGCCGATTCTTAAATGGATGTTTAGCATGGATTCCCCCCATTATCCAGTTGATTGACGACGTCTACCTTCATTTATGGCCTGGTGAAGTCCGAAAAATGATACGATCATCGCCCAGATGGACTTCGTCAGTTTAAATATCCGGATAACCACAGGTACGTCTCCTAAGCGAGCGGTATTCATGGATTGGGGACAGCTCTCGACTTGGTAGGGCTAAATCCAGTGTTGACAAACTGATTTTAAACAATGTTGTGGGCCTCGGAAAACCAAGTTGTGGGCCTCGGAAAACCACCCCCATTGACATAGGAATGGGTACAAAATGGCGGTTGTTTCCAGAAAAAGTTTTTTGTGCATGGGAACGTCGGTGAGCTGCAGTAAAACGGAGCATTCCACTAACAATCGTATCTGTGTTACCAGATTTAGTTAGAAAGGACTCTCTGCTGTTTTTTAATCATTAATTTTAGTATTGAAGCATGAGTGTATGCCGTTGGCCTATATGCCTTTATGTTGAATCAAGTCAGTAAAATGGAGTGTAATTTATTAGTTGGTGTCATAGGCTTACCGTGAGGATATTTTTTTTGGGGCGTGAGTGACAATAATAAATATTATAATTGCCAAAATGTCATGACGCAGATTTTGTTCCGTTTAAAATGGCATAATATTGTCTTGGAGCCATTGATTTTCAACATGTTTTCGATCATCTGCCTGATGTTTTTGGTCTCTCTTACGAAATTTCAATGGTTTTCCAAAGTTTTTTTGGGGGGGGGGGATGGCAGATTACACGTAATTTTATTACATATTGTATTTTGTTGTTCAGAGATCTTGCAGAATGGCGATGCCAGCAATTAATTCTCTCGTTTTGTTAAATGGTTACCGGATTCTCTTATTGTAATGTGTATGGATGTTTGTATATCTATTGATGACAACCTGTATAAGTATATAAATTATATATAATAGCCCTATGTATATTCATCCAACAGCAGTACTATGGTAATATTAGAACCAGTGAGTCTTCCCAGTACAGTTATATTGTATAATAGTCACTAATTGCAGCTGCTCAATTTTCACTTATTAAAAACAACTGCACTAAGTAATATTTTATACAATAAGTAAATTGCTCAGAGTTAAGTGACAGCAGTTGTTTGTTGGTTGTTGTAATAAATAATTGTGAATTCGGACTTCATTTCATATTTCATATGAATGTACAAAATGTAGGTACATCTAATTAGTAGAGTTTTGTTGTTAATTACAAATTTTATTGACACTTCCGGTGTTTTTGTTTTATACATCAAATTTGATTAATTAATTTCATAAACGCCTTCTCCCGAAATATAAAAAATTGTTTGAATTCGTCTTAATTGTTCTCTTGTGAATTTAGGAGATGTTAATATTTTGCGCTTTTGCAAAATAGATATTTATGTTTGTTGGCCTTCACATTTGTAAGTGTTTGTCTTGACTTAATGCCAAACCTGCTTGTCAAAAACAAAACATTCAAACAAGACATTGTAGGCCTAACATTGGGGTTTCCGACGAACAGTTTTCCCTATGTATCTTATCGAGGTCTGATACTGCCTTGTGATTGGTTGACAAAGCCAATTGAACGGTGTCTGTAGAATAAGAGAATGGATAATAATTCTCTTACTTTATAGTTTAGTAAATCTGAGACCTCGACGCTTTTACCCAAAGTGATAACGTCAAATATTGTTATAGGTTAATCAATACTATTTAAAATCAATGACCAATAGCAGTTTTGGAGGTTAAACAGACATTTTATTCATTCAAAAGAATCAAGTTCTTCACAGATACAATGCGTCATATAATTCATCGTCAGAGAATGCAATACCAGGAGGCACATTTTGCAACAAAAATATTACTGGAATTATGACAGCAGTTATTTTAATACTAGAGGATACATCAAAGAAAGATATTCAATCTGTTTAAGGTGACAATTCACTTGGAACCATTTTTCGTTGGGTCGATTCCAATATTTTCAATTATTTTGGGCAATTTTTGGCAAAAATGCCCGAAGTTCTAATTCCAAACTTTTACCCAGAAATGGCTGTATTTTAAGATACTATTAGTAGGCCTATCACAAAGCCATAGTCTTGATTGTTGAAACTCACACAACAGATCATGAGATATATGCAGCTGAGGTTTGGATCCGGTTTCATGCTTGATGATAATTCATACTGACAGCCTGCGTATCCTGCAACAACAAAGAAGTACATGTAAAGTTGGTCCTATTGATGCCTTTTGATTATAAGGAGTCTACATAAAAACAGGACAGTTACATTACCATTCAACTGAGTATCATAGATATATGAACAACAGTGTTAGAACCAACCAATATTTCAATACGACTGATTTGGCCATCCTGTTTTTAGTACAAGGAAGACATAAATATAATTCAAGGAACAAAAATCACCCTCCATCAACATATTTTAGTAGGTCAAATAAGCTCATCAATTCTGAAAGAAGGGAGATTATTGTGATACATTTTAGTTTCACCTTTTGGAGTATGTACTAAACAAAATTCTAGGGCGATGCCAGAAACGAAATTAATCATTGACTTATGAAAAATGCTGCTCCATTAAGCTTTTCCAATCACAAGGGTTTTATTTCTAACCTTTTATAAGCAGTCTCATTTCATGAAAAAGTAGACATGATACAAAATATTTCATTATAAATCATAAATATTTCTCAATACTGTTGACATGCTCAAAGATAGCCAGACAGGAGGGTCACGAAATAACTAGGCATTTAAGATAATCACTTCACCGGCTGTCATAGATCAGTCTTGAGAGGAATGAAACTTCTATAATTTTGATCTATAGATCTGTAAACGTACCTGGGCTTGTGTTTGCTCACTGCGACTAAATGCGCTGCATCAGGTTTGGCAGGGGGGCCCATCTTAGGTTTGGCGAGATGCTTTGGTAGATTTGAAGTATCTGTGACATAACTGTAGAGTTGAGGTTGTGAAACGTTAGCTCTTGGTGGGGTTAGGTTTGTTCCGAATTCAGGGGGAAGATTAGGCCTCGGTGGAGCGGGATGGCCTTCTTGCATCAAATGTGCTGCCCTGCTCTTGGGTTTGGCGAGATGTCTTGGTTGATTTGAAGTATCTGTGGCATAACTGTAGAGTTGGGACTCTGGCTCTGATTCATCGCTCTCAGGTTGTGAAACGTTAGCTCGTGGCGGGGTCAGATATGTTCCGAATTCAGGGGGAAGGTTAGGTCTTTGTGGACTGAGAATTTCATGTCTTGGTATAGCTTCACTGGAAGTGGCATAGCTGTATAGAAAATCAGCCTCTGAGGTAGTACCAGGGCCACTCTGTGTTCGAGTGTGCGGCCTTGGTGGAGGCACTGGAGGGACTACGTCACTCAGTTGATTGTGTGGCCTTGGTGGAGGGCAAATATCAACGCCAGGCATGAGTTCATAATAGTCTGAAAGCAAAATCAACATTGCTTTGTTAAATGCATAGAAATACATAGAACGGACATGAGGCTGTAGGATGCCTCCTCAAGATGAGGTCACCAAATCCGCCATATTGGAACTGCCCTGAGATATGATGCCACAATAGACTAATTATGATGTGACGTCATACCATTGTTATAAGTGACATCACTGTTATTGGTGATGTCACTGTTACATTGTGCCAGGATACAGGGCAGTTCCAAGATGGTGGATTTGGTTGCTTCATCTGCCAGAGCCTCATGTCCATTCTATGTATTTCTATGGTTAAATGTAATAATGGTCTACTTCCATGTCCGCGAACGCTGTGTGAGATATGTAGGTATTGAGTTACTGAGCGAGTGATGTTTTAGTTATCGACCATGCAACCCTGCTGGGTTATGAGGGCCAGCTACTGAGTCAGGATTCTATTATATATAACTTTTGACAATGCAGAGAGGAGTGTAATTTGCCAAGTAAAATAAACCATTGACAAAGCACTTTAAAACATAAAGTAATCAGTACCTTTTTGTGTGTAATTTAAAAAATACAAGGTTAATTTGATGAATAGGCCTACTATGTTCCCCCTTGGCCTAATGGTCAAGACTGCTTGTCCACTGGCTTTGAGGGCGTGGGTTCAAATCTAGCCCCGGGAGCTCACTTTAGTCTGAGCTCATGGTACATTAAATGGTATTCTATGCAGGGCAAGTGAAAGACCCTGCGCATCCCTGAATTAATGGTGTATGTTCCAGACTCCCAGTCTTCTCATCCCATCATCATACGGCGGTCACCAAAAAATAAAAATAAAAAGTGCAGCACCCTCCATAAAGATCCTGGTTGAGCTGCCTCGGCTGCTCCCGGGTACACCAACACAACACAAGTCAAATCAAGTCATTATGAAAAGAAGATCCTGCACTCTACGTAAAGACAAATGTTACACATACCTCCCTGCTGGTCGTCCATCCTTCCATTTCCCACATCACTCTTTCTGGGCAGCACAATTTCTGCCAGAAGATGGGGTCTGCAATTGCTGCATTTTCCTCTGGAAAGACAAAATTGTCATGATCCTTGGTAGAAGTTTGACACCGATTTGGAGGGTACTAAGATGCATCTTTGTCAGATAGATCCAAATCGTAGGGTTCTAACATGCATTTTTGTCTGTTAGATTCCAACTGGAGGGTTCTTACATGCATTTTTAACAGCTAGATCATGACTGGGGTGTTCTATCATTTTTGTCAGTTAGATCTCAACCGGAGGGTTCTAACATGCATTTTTCTCTGCAAGATCCTGACCGGAGGGTTTTAACATGCATTTTTAACAGCTAGATCACGACGGGAAGGTTCTATAGAACACAATGTAATGCATCTTTGACAGCTAGATCCCAACCGGAGAGTTCTAACATGTATTTTGTCAAGTAAGGTCCCGACTCGAAGGTTCTAACATGCATCTTTCTGTATTAGATCCTGACTGGAGTGTTCTTACAGGCATCTTTCTTTGTTAGAGCAGGTCTAACACAACTTTTACACATACACAAGTCATGATCTGGCTGCTCTCCAGAGTTATAATTTGGCTAAAAATGTCCAGATCTTCAATTTAGTCAGGACATTTGGGCAAGAAAGTTGTTTGAAATCTGAAGTTGTCTAGACCGTTTTGTTGGTAGCAGAACCATGGAATTTGGCTGTGGAGCCACAGAATTGCAGCCCATGACCAAAATCTTTGTGAATCAATTTGTTTCATGCTTGAGACTCACCTCTTGAAAAAGGCGTATGTGCAGAGGACTACAATGAGAACCAAGAGGATTGGTACTACAACCAATGAGACATCTGGAAAGAATTGTAAAAACAATCATGAGATCAACTAAATTGAAATAAGATTGCATACACCATTTGGGCTCCCAGGTACTAATTATGTTGAAAAATGCACTGTCTGCAGTTGAACTTTGTTGACTTCTGAGCTCCAAAACAAATCAAATCAACAGGGAGTTTGTGGTCATCGCAAGACGATTGCAAGTGGTCAGAAGCTTTCCCAAATTCCTCTCACATGTACCAGCTCCTCTTAAAATGAGAAGGGGCAAAAATAAGATGAGGAGAAGACGAGCAAAATAGGGGCAGACTTTAGAAGAAAAAGGAAAAAGGATGAGACCAGAGGAAGAAGGTGGAGAAGAATCACTCCTGAGAAGCAGAAAAAGAAGAAGATGGGGAAGACTAGAAGAAGAAGAATATGATGTGCGGAGGACGAAAAGGTGACAGGAAGATGAAAAGGAAAATTTCATGAAGAAGAGAAAAATATAGTGAGTATGGCAAAAGGGAATATTACCAAAGACAGAAGATCATGAGGAGGAGAGAGGGGGAAGAAGAAAGAGGTGCCGAGGTGTCATGTTTTCTGTATTAGACGCCCAGTGGGCAGATGTAATGATGAGATGGTCGACAATTCCTTCACGATCTGGCCAAGTCTTGCTGTAATGCAACCAGTCACTCCCAGGGGCAGCACATGCACTTTGGCCACCCTGGTGGACAATGAGCGCAATATTTCTCCTGCTAGAAAATGGCTACCTGTGAATGTTGACAGAGCGAAGGCACATTTTTGCATTAAAAAAGTAAGATAGGGTCATATTTTGATGGCATTTTAATTCAAATCAATTCTAGATTGGGGGGGGGACGAGCGTTTATAAAGGAATGTGCGTCTATATATCTGTATATATAAAGGAATGTGCGTCTATATATCTGTTTGATGCTTTTTTATGTCAATAAAATTCTATATATATATAATAACAGAAAATACGGTATGATGGAAGAAGACAAAGAGCAAATTGCCTCAGAAGTAAACAATCTAAATATCATTATGCTTGTGTTAAACCTGCAAAAGTTAGGTCTATCACAAGCTAGACAAAACTTTAGAAAATCCTCGTATATACGTACATGCATATTAAGAAGTATTTATAACTGACAGCAATGCTCACATTTGTTGCCTTGGGAGTTGGAAGAACCTGACTCAGTCGAGGAAGGAGGGGCAGCCGTGGTTGTGGCAGCTGTGGTTGGTGTGGCAAAAGTGGATGTGGTAGGAGTGGTGGTTGTGGCAGGAGTGGTGGTTGTGGCAGGAGTGGTGGTTGTGGCAGGAGTGGTTGTTTCTGCAAAAGACAAATTTGTTTTTAAAATATATTTTCTTATGTTGAACGAATAACTGGAAACCATTGAGTCCTAATAAACAAATTTATGGCCAATTTTATAGTCAGGCATTTTCAGATTATTGTGGGTTGATCAATATTATGATCCTTTTACATTGGAAATCATGGGGCAGACAAATAAAATGCAATTGATATTTAGAACCTCATCGGAAACCAGTGTTTACTGAATGGGCCATTCTACAATGAGTAACATGTTAACAGAAAGCGGTTTTTTGTAATTATGCGCCGGTGAGCCTATGGTTCAAATATGTATAGAGTACTACAGACAGTTACTTTTTGTAATGACAGTTAGACCTCTTGGCTAATAATATTAGGGCATGAAATTTTTTAATGATGTTTGAAATTGAAAAAAAGGGGACCCCAGAGTATAATATTCAGTGCGGTACCATTATATTTAACTTCTTTGAAAGGTCAAAATATGGTCTCCAAAAAAAGTTGTCAGACGGCTCACAGTGCCCCGACCCTGGGCACCATGAGGCATGGCCTGGGCACCATGAGCCATTATCAACTGAGCTTATTAATCAAAATACTGCTGTATTTGCAATAATTTAGGGTGAAAACCTCTTAATATCTATAGTGATTGCCGTTTTTGTATGCCAATTATGGATTGTCTTTGTGGCATCAAATTGATTGACCTTTTAACTAAATATTCTTTTAATAGCCTTAATAAATTGTAATACGCTTATAGAATTTAATAAAATGTTTACAAGTAAAATGAATTTGTCCATTCCTGCCCAGTGTCAACTCAAAATTAAAACATCATCCGGGGTTGTGGACACATTATCTCACTCATTCAACTGTCAAGAGACCTGATTAACCTGATGATTTACTTAAACTTTCTCCTTTGCACAGTCATGTTACCACATCGTTCAGATGGATTTTTCTTATGATAAGTACTGAAAAGAACCAGACCCGGGGTAAATACAGCTCACAAGTATTCGTATACGAATACGCTGTTCTCCCATGAATACAAATGCAAATACGAATACTGTAAATTGAAAGAGTATTTGATTACACATACGAATACTTTGCAAAGTATTCATGAATGCAATCATGAATACAAAGAATTTTCTAAGTATGGATTTTTGACAATTCAATTGTTTTTCTCAATCTTTCACAAAATATTAAATATCCATCAATCAGACCAGACCATATATGTGTAACAAATTTCATCTATGTACATGCAATAGGGGCTGAGTCCTAGCTCGAAAACAAAATTTTGTATTTTTATACTTTTCTCGATATTTCAAAAAGTACCAAATATCCATCAATCAACCATCAAAAGGCAAAACTAAAACATTTATTTAGATATCCGATATTTAATGTTTTTCCTAAAAATAAATTGCAGTGATTCATTGAACCGCCTGCACCGATTCACTGTCCGGTCAAGGTACAGTGAATCTTTTTTTTTTTTCAAAATGTTTGGCAACCTTCTTCCTCTTCTTGTCAGTGTGACATCCCACCAATGTTTGACGAACCTCTACACAGTGTTCAAGAGAATTCTCTTTCTTTGGCGATATTATAATATATATATATATATATATGATACTAGCTACATCATAGGCGTATTTCGCAGGGGGTCAGGGCAAATCCTGACCAATATCAGGGCAGATCCACTGCCCTGGTCACATTCGCGCCATTTTAGAATTTCAGGGCAAAATAGTCACAGCCAGTACTTACGCTATGTTTTAGACTGAAATATTCTCCAGTCTGTTTCAAAATACTAGTTTGGATATAATTGAAATATAACACTTGCTTGGATTTAAATGAAATTTAAATGTAAGAGCATTTTGTTTTCTGTTTGAAGTTTTATTGGCTCATTTGGTTATAATCTTTTTGTGTGGATTCGAAATTTTTAATCCTGTGTTTATTGATTACCACAGTTGTGTGAGTGTATAATACAGTTTGTGAACTGGCAACCTTAATTTCCAAGATTTAAATACTGAGTTTGATTGATGGGTCAGTGTAAAATGCGGACCATGCAGACCATGCGGACCATGCGGACCAGACTTTCTGGCGGCCAGTCTGTTGGTACAGGCCTTGGACAAACACTGACCAGTCTGGAAGGGGTTAAATCATGCGGACCAAGTGCATACCATGAGGACCAACTGGATAACAAAAGGCTTATCTATAGATTAATTATTTAGATGAATAAAAAAAAAAAAACTTAGTAATTTTTTTTTCAATAAAATGGTAAAATATAAAAATGATTCAAAAGTGGTCTGCATGACCTGGTTAGCATGGATTGGTCTGCATTTGGTCTGCATGATAGGAATTTTGGTCTGCATGATTGTGGTCTGCATTCTATGAATTTTGGTCTGCATCGCATAGATCTATAGAACAAAGCTACAATAATTAAGGACAAAATGATTTATGAAGCTGCAATTTTATTTTCTTAAGTATTGAATTAGATTTAATAAATCCCAAATACACTGCATTCTGGTCTGCATTCTGGTCTGCATTCTGGTCTGTATTCTGGTCTGCATTCTGGTCAGCATTCTGGTCTGCATGATTTGGTCTGCAGATATTTTGTCAAACTTACCTGATCTGGTCTGGTCAGTATTTGGTCTGCATTTGGTCAGCATGATTTGGTCAGTATTAGGTCTGCACTCTGGTCTGCACTTAGGCCTGCACTTTTGCCTGCTCATATTTGATATACACAGGCCCCTTGCCTGTATACATACGTTTAAATAGTTTATTTAAAAAAAGCAATAAAGATAAAATATTTTTTATTCAAATATCAAGCTGATATAATCAAATAATTGTTTCTAACTTGCTTATTGATTTGGTCCGCATCTGGTCCGCATTTTCCGCTTGATTGACTTTGTATTATTAGCTTGATCAAACAAGCAATGCTCCTCTGCACCCTCCTGTGTTTGTTTTGTGTCTGGTCCGCATGGTCCGCATGGTCCGTTTGGTCCGCATTTTACACTGACCCTTGATTGATTGAAGCGGTAATATTGGTCGACTCAACAACCACTATTTGTTATATTCTGCACTAAAATTTTCAGACTTATACATGCTTTTTTTTACTTAAGTAAATAAGCAAGCTGATTCCACTTGTTTCATATGAAATTTAATTGATTTTTCCCTGTATTTACAATGGTTACATTTATAAAATGATAGATTGACATTTCAAGAAGTTAGTTTTCCTCTCACCCAGGTCTGCCCTTTACAAAAAATAATTAAGTGCATGGTTCCTGCTAAGAGCATAGGGGCACGTCAATATCATTCTCCCTAGCCTATAACACTTTTAAGACTCTAATATTGGCGTGTCATTTGAATGATCTCCTGCTAAATGATTGGTCTAACAATTTTGGTGCAGAATATATGAAGATATTCATCAAAATATACTATACCTAAAGTAGTGCATGTGACCATGGGCTTTTCTGGTTGTTTAAAAGATAATGTAAATTCAAATGAATGCAGAAAAGTAATTGTGAAAATGTAAAATCAGTTGGACTGACCTTGTTGAGCCGGAGAACCAACCAGTACGATTCCCCATATATCTTGCGCTGTGATGAGACTCTGCAGTTGATTGCCTCTGGCATAACGAGCATCCTTTGCCAAACGCCAAATGCAATGGCTTAAGAGAAGAACAAGATTAATCAGAATGACGTTTGTGAAATAATGTGAGCACGTTGAGTTATCATTATGAAACAGTGCGCTAGCTGCAATATTGCTGTTATTAACTGATTTCTGAAGCTTATGGATATCATGACTATAACTTCTGGTGAAAAAGTGATTTATGGTGATTTTAATTATGGAACAATCAACTGGGACACCCTCCAAGCAGTGGGAAGAGAAGCTGAGTTTGTCGAGCTAACCCAAGATTGTTTTCTATCCCAGCACATAGATGCACCAACAAGAGGCAACAGGATCCTGGACCTAGTTCTGACTACCAACGAGAGTCTGATTGACAATTTAGTTGTGAGTGAACCGCTTGCGACGAGCGACCATAATATAGTCAGATTTGACAAAGTTGCCGCGGTGGACAGAAAAATCTGGGAAACGGAGTTTTATGATTTTAAAAGAGGAAAATACAAAAACATGAGAAAATATTTCAAGAGACTTAACTGGGAGGACCTACTCCAAGGATTGGGAACAAGCGCAAGCTGGGCCCTTATTAAGAACAAGATAGAAGAAGCGATAGCACTGTTCGTGCCAAAAAGGAAAAGGAAGAAAAAACACAAGCCGCCATGGTGGAACAAGATCATCGAAGTGACAAGAAGGAGTAAAGTGAGGAAATGGAAGAAGTACAAAATGACGCAAGATCAGAGTGACTACAGAGAATACAAGAGGAGCCTAAACAAGTGCACCAATGAAGTAAGGAATGCCAGATTAGAATATGAAAGAAAATTGGCAGCGAGGATCAAGACCGACCCCAAGAGGTTCTATGCATATGTGCGCAACAACATGAAGGTGAGAGAAACTGTTGGACCACTTGTCAACGAGGCGGGTACTGTTGTGACAGATGAATCTGAGGCAGCCAACATGCTGAACGAGTACTTCACATCGGTCTTCACCAACGAGACAATGACTAATTTGCCATCTCCTAGACAAATGTTTGAAGGCCCCCAAGAAGATGCACTGAGTAAGGTGGACACAGGAGTCGAAAATGTAAGGAAGCAGCTAAGGCAACTAAAGAGTGACAAGGCCCCTGGAGTTGACAACCTTTACCCAATTGTCTTGAAAGAAAACGCAGAAGAATTGGCTTTCCCACTCAGCTTACTTTTTACCAAGTCCATGTCGGAATCAGCGGTACCAGAAGACTGGAAGAATGCAAATGTCTGCCCAATCTTTAAAAAAGGGAAGAGAAGCTCCCCAGGAAATTATAGACCAGTGAGCCTGACATCACAAGTGAGCAAGTTAATGGAGAAGATCATCAGAGAGAGTGTACTAGAACATCTCAAAAGACACCAGCTCATTAAGGATTCCCAGCATGGCTTCACGAGGGGTAGATCTTGCCTGACAAATCTTCTAGAATTTCTTGAAGACATCACAAGATACTTGGACGAAGGACAACCCGTGGATGTGCTCTATTTGGACTTCAGTAAGGCCTTTGACAAGGTCCCGCACATGAGGCTGAACATGAAGATTGCGAGTCATGGGATTGGAGGGGAGGTCAGTGGCTGGATCCAAGAATGGCTAAATGGCAGAAAGCAACGAGTGGCATTGAATGGAACATTGTCGGAGTGGTCTAATGTCTTGAGTGGAGTTCCCCAAGGGTCCGTCCTTGGCCCGACATTATTCATTCTATACATCAATGACATTGACGACAGTGTGGCAAGCAGGATCCTCAAATTCGCGGACGACACGAAGATATACAGACAAGTGAAATCTTCTGAGGCAGCATTCACCCTCCAAGAAGACATCTCAAAGCTGTTCAACTGGTCACAGGACTGGCAGATGCTGTTTAATGTGGAGAAATGTGGGTGTCTACACCTGGGACGTAACAACGCCGAATATGACTACTTCCTTGGAGGAGAAGCTATAAGGAAAATCGAAGAAGAAAGGGATCTTGGTGTCATCATTAACAGAAGCCTGAAATCGAGTTCACATTGCGCACAGGCAGTCAAGAAAGCCAATAGAGCAGCTGGCCTTATCAGACGTACCTCATAAACAAGGAAAAGAACATCATCATACGACTCTACAAACAACTAGTGAGAACACACTTAGACTACTGCGTACAGGCATGGAGGCCGTACCTTCAAAAAGACATCGACTTGATTGAGAGTGTACAGAGAAGAACCCTGAAGATGATCCCTGGCTTTGAGAACTTATCATATGAGGAAAGACTCAAAGAGGCGAGACTAATGTCAATGGAGTGTAGAAGGCTAAGAGGGGACCTAATTGAAGTGTTCAAGATTTTCCGGGGTTTCGAGGGACTCGACCATAAGAAATTTTTCCAACTAAGTGAAGACAGACGAAGGGGGCACAAATTCAAAATTTACAAGCAGAGGAGCAGCCTGGATGTGAGAAAATTCTTCTTTCAGTCAGAGAGTGGTGAACGCATGGAACCAGCTCCCACCCAAAGCAGTCGAAGCAATCACTATCAACGACTTCAAGAACCAGTTAGAACCAATCCTGAAGAAATTTGGGGGGCTTTATACAAGTTTATCAAAACTTCCTGCCCCAATTTCAACCAGAACCACCGTGACCTAGATGATCATCGGTGGATTCAAGTAAGTTCAAGCAAGTAAGTTCAAGTAACCAATCAGAATTCACGTTGGTTCTCCCTGTGGACAATTTGACCTATTTTGACGTCACGGGACATCAGTGTGACATCACAGGCAGTGGTCGAAATATGCTATGTTATTTGGGGGGGGGGAGGGGGTCACAAGAGTATTTAGGGGGGCTCAAACCCCCTTGACCCCCTTATTTCGACCCCTGGTCACAGGCGTTTTGCTGATTGGCTTGGGGCAAGTTGTCACATTTTCACAAAATGACTCTGAGTTATCATATGACCTACAACAGAAGACATGGTTGATAAATCAGGACAACCTGAACCTGGAGACCTCTCAGAGGCAGTCAAAGTTGAAAAAAAAATTAGTGACAACTAGCCCCGGTCTCCCCTACTCAATGGTCTAATAATGTCATCGCATTGTTTAACATTGGTTATTGTATTTTGAGATGTACTCTGGACTCAGATATCTTCACGAGTGGGAGTACATCTCAAAATACCACTGTACGCATAATTTGGTCTTATTATAATCCTTTACACCTGCTGACATATGTTCTGTGTAGACAATATATGCTGCAAGTTTTGTCCAATTCCTTTTGTGCAGTGAGGAGTTAGGACATAAAGCACAAAGCAGCCACCTACCCTGGTTTTGGTTGTCTCAAATTATAATGCAATATCAGGACAAAATAGGCCTAAGTCAAAATTTGTAGCACCCTTGTACAGAGTCACATGATTGTTAAGGTCTGCACTGGGCAAGTAGAGGATTCCTCACATGTCCAAAATAACTTGTCTTAGTCAGGATTTGGCTTACAGAGTCTCACTTCCTGCATTCAGACTCTTAACCAAAAGTGTGACAACCTGCCCCGAAAGTGTGACAACCTGCCCCGAGTGCTGAACTTTTAAAAAATGTCCAATATGACATCAAGATTTCGAATGACATAGGTATATATTCACCAGATAGATTTAAGTTACTCCTGTACTGACTTTCATATACAATGGCTGTGCACCTACTTGCTTTAATTAGAAATAGAGAATGTTTAAATTCTACACAGTGTGACAACCTGCCCCTGTGACAACCAGCCCCTGTGACAACCAGCCCCGGTCTCCCCTACTCAAAAACTGCCACCAAAGTGATCTTATAACTATGATATACACTGCTGGCCAAAAGTTTGGAAACACTAAGTGTAACCATCTAATCATTTCAATTTTTATGAAGTACCCTAACCAGGTATAAAAATCCTGCCATATAAACTATACAAGATCTAAAATTCATGATATGGATGATTTTCCTGTTGCATAACAATTTATGACCCATTAATAATCAACCTGACACAATGGAAAAAAAACCTCTGAATAATGCGATAACAATTTGATTCAGAATTGTTGATTTACAATGGAAATCTCAAATTTGCTTGCTTTTCACATCATTTTCTCTAGATAACATGTTTTAGAGTGCCTGCAAAGCTCTGGTCATACATATTACTGCTCACATTGCTTCACATAGTTCTGCAAACTTGATTAAGCAGTTTCAAATTTCGACTTATCAACCTAAATTAATCATCCCAATAATCTGCGGGCCATTTTCGGTCTACTTGCATTCTCAAATCAGACTGTCCCTCAACCGATTGTGGCGACTTGATATACAGAGGGACAGGTACAGTCTGTAAATTAACACTCTTTTAATTGTCTTATTTTGCTTACATTTAACGTGTAAAAGTAAACTTGAGTTGTTAAACCTTTCAACCAGCGAAACATATTCAACTGCAATAAGCTATCAATATTGACAAGAAAACCCGTTGCAAGTGGGTATTTGAGCCATTTATGCGTGGATATGTGCCACTTATATCACAGTGAAAGGGGTCATGGTGGTCAGAACTGATAAGTGTAAATTGGTGTTAAGGCTTTGTAAGATAGTATAGCACACAGCATGCAGAACTTTAAAGGTGCTATCTCTCTTATTGATGCAAAATGTCAGATTGGGTTTTGAAAAGTAATTCTCTTAGTATATTTATGAGGCATAGTGTGGTGACAGCACTTGTCAGTGTGCCTGCCCTGTGCTGCCACCTGGACAGCGACAGACAGTAATTGATCTAATTGTGCACAGTGATGAAAAGATGATGGGAAAGGGAGTTAAATGAATGTGCTTTTCAAAAAAGGGAGGAATTACTGAAGTATAGGTACTATTGCGAACTAAAGTAAATGTCAGTGATGCTGTACATGCAACATTAGATGGGTATGGTGAGAACAGGAACATAGTTATGCTTGAGACATGGACCCAAGAGAGATAGCACTTTCATGTTTGGATATTTTTTTTTTGGGGATTACCTTGTTTGAAATGAACTAAGGTAAATAAATATTTGATCAACAGCAATGGCGCGAAAGTAGAATGAAGCGTCATTGAAGTGATCCAGTCTCCCTGTTCCATCCACACTGATAGACTGGACTTGATGCAATCCACAAAAGTATAGGCGTGAATCTGAAAGAGAACCAAAGTAATAATATCGATGGTGAAAGTGCTAAACCTCGTATGTCAAAAAAAGCCATTTTTCAGAAATTGGAAAAAACTGATCTTTTTTTATGGTAATGTTTATCAATATGTGAGTTAGGCTCAACTTGATTTATAGAAAGTGACACCCTGTTTTAGCATAATTTTTTGTCAGAGGTCGTTGACCCCTAGCATTGATGTCACCATCAGATATTATATGATTGAAAATGTTGACTTACAAGGTTTTGCACTTTCACTTTCTCACAAGTTAGTAAAGTGCAAAACCTTGCAACTCGGCCATTTATCACATTTTAAAGCAACTTGCAGCATTGAATGTACCTCTAATCTATAGGTAAACAGTAAAAAATAACAGTTGACCATGATGAATAACAACAGCTACTTTTAATTAGTGGCTACAATGGCAAGAATGAGGAAAATGATACTTTTTTGCAATTTTTGGGCACGCTCTTTTTCAATAGCTTATATCACCACAATAAATGTAGTGAGGTAAAAAATGTTTAAAAAGGCAATGTCCTGTGAGCCATAAAAAACATACCACAATCATAATTTTTCAAAAAAGGTTGAAATATGTGCTTCAAAGTTCTGATTTGAGTTACGAGGTTTTGAACTTTCACTTTTTGGAACAAATCAACATACAAGGTTTGGTGAAATCATTCTGTTACCAGTGTGTTACAGCTTCAAAAAACAGCAAACTGGCAAGGTGACAAATTGACAACATGTATTGGATATTGAATTAGTCATTCCACTCAAAATCTAAAAATAGCAAAATTTTGACATATGAGGTTTTGCACTTTCACCATCAGTATGCTTCTATAAGGTGTGAAACGTATCATACTTGCAACAAGACAAGCTGCAAGGCATATATATACTATTTTAAGACATCACATGTCAAGACAAAAAATGCATGCAGTTTTTTCAGATGGTTTAGCCAAAAAAGAAAGGCTCAATTTGAAGAATTTAAAAAAAAATTGTGATGACAATCGTTTGTTTGGAGTTGTGAGGTCACTGAGATGGGTATTTTGAGTTGTGAGGTCACTGAGATGGGTATTTTGAGTTGTGAGGTCATTGAGATGGGTATTTTGAGTTGTGAGGTCATTGAGATGGGTATTTTGAGTTGTGAGGTCACTGAGGTGGGTATTTTGAGTTGTGGGGCCACTGAGGTGGGTATTTTGAGTTGTGAGGTCACTGAGGTGGGTATTTTGAGTTGTGAGGTCATTGAGATGGGTATTTTGAGTTGTGAGGTCATTGAGACGGGTATTTTGAGTGACCTCACAACTCAAAATACCCACCTCAGTGACCCCACAACTCAAAATACCCACCTCAGTGACCTCACAACTCATATACTGAGGTGGGTATTTTGAGTTGTGAGGTCACTGAGGTGGGTATTTTGAGTTGTGAGGTCATTGAGATGGGTATTTTGAGTTGTGGGGGCCACTGAGGTGGGTATTTTGAGTTGTGAGGTCACTGAGATGGTATTTTTAGTTTTGAGGTCACTGAGGTGGGTATTTTGAGTTGTGAGGTCATTGAGATGGGTATTTTGAGTTGTGGGGCCACTGAGGTGGGTATTTTGAGTTGTGAGGTCACTGAGGTGGGTATTTTGAGTTGTGAGGTCATTGAGATGGGTATTTTGAGTTGTGGGGCCACTGAGGTGGGTATTTTGAGTTGTGAGGTCATTGAGATGGGTATTTTGAGTTGTGAGGTCATTGAGATGGGTATTTTGAGTTGTGAGGTCACTGAGGTGGGTATTTTGAGTTGTGCGGCCACTGAGGTGGGTATTTTGAGTTGTGGGGCCACTGAGGTGGGTATTTTGAGTTGTGAGGTCATTGAGATGGGTATTTTGAGTTGTGAGGTCACTGAGGTGGGTATTTTGAGTTGTGAGGTCACTGAGATGGTATTTTGAGTTGTGAGGTCATTGAGATGGGTATTTTGAGTTGTGAGGTCACTGGGATGGGTATTTTAAATTTTGAGGTCACTGAGATGGTATTTTTAGTTTTGAGATCACTTATTAACATATATAATTATTAATATAAAGTTAAACTTACTCAACCTAATATTTTCTGATTTATTTAACTATAGAATATTTATGTGTTTCTATTTAACCAGTAATACAAGATCAAATGCTAAGTTGTTTTATTACATAACAAGGTGGCCGCTCGATAGCGTTTTTGTGTCCGAGAGCAGGGCCTCGGGCCCTTTGTCGTCATCAATGGGATTGTCATATCAAAAGTTGGTGTGGAGCGAAAAGCGTTTCACAGATGCAAGAACCACCCAAAGTTATGATGCCATTATGATGCCCAGTGTTTACACTGTTGCACTAGATGCCCTGGCTTTAATCTTATGTCTCACTGCTCTAAATAGTTAACTTTAATCCACCAAATTCCTCCTTGCTCAGCAGACGATTTCTGAGAAGCATCTTCTTCTTCTTCCCTTTGGCCCTTCCGCCCTGAGACAAAGTGGGGTGCACCACAACCAGAGATTTATGCTTCAGCCAATTACTAAAGATAGACAGATAGATAGACAGATAGATAGACAGATAGACACATAGATAGTCAGATAGATAGATTTATAGGTAGATTGATAGATTTATAGATAGAATGCAACTTTTAACCATTTATAGAGATGTGTTAATGTAATGATCATATCCCATTGAGTTATATATAATTGCTCGAGGACACGGTGCATGCATTGCATGCTATTTTTATTAATGTAAGATATTAATCTGTACTAGTTATGTAACATAAAATTGGCATAATAAACTGTATCTGAGTCTGAGTCTGAATTTCCATTCACTTGTGGCATGATGTATGACATTAGCATACTTACTGTTTTGGCCCAGTGCCACTGCGTTTGGATGAAAGATGCCTGTCGTAACTAATGCTTCACGGTCTCTCAAAAAGCGCGTTCTGGATTTTTCGATGGAATTTTTATTACTGTCAGCCCAGAACAACCACCTGAAACAACAATAGAACTATGGTTAGATTTTTTTATTCACATGTCGGCTGTTGGCCATGGATGAGGCTTCTCCCTGGGAGGTTGCAAAACTCCTTTCCATGTAAGTTGGACAGTGATTCAAAATGATACATGCATGCAGAAAAAAAAGAACTTGGACCATGCTAATAAAATAAAAAACAAAGGCTGCACACAGCCAACCTTTGGCATACAACACCTTTAAAAGATACAATTACACAATAAAAGTGATACGCGCACCAAATTGCATGTGCTATATGTGTACAGAATTTCATCCATGTACATGTGGTAGGGCTGAGTCATGGCCTGGAAATTATCTATCCGCCCGCCGCCCATGGATGTACATATATGCAGCCGTGGACAAGGTTTGGCCTCAAATTATCTACATGCCAGCTTCCCAACCATCTGCCCATCTGCCTGCCAGGGTATGGAAAATAAATGAATGAATGAATGAAGATTTATTTGCAATTTAGGCCTACAAGTGTAAAATACATTTTGATATAAAGTTCTTAAAACAATACCAACCAAAGTAAGTTGATGGAAGAACACCCGAGCAAAAAATTTACTATACCCTATAGGGGGTGCCCTTCCAGTATACATTACATACAAATACAATGAATTAAATTCTAAACATGTGTCAATATCATTAGATTAATTATGAATTATACATTTAGTCTAGTGACCACATCTTGCTCATGCATTAGCCGCGGTTGCTGCCTATCTCTTGAGTGAAGTGGGGTCAAAAGACATCCAAAGTCAACATTAAGATTACATAATATGATATCATATATCAAATTCATAATAATTATGAAGATATCATAAATCAACAGGCCCGTAGCCAGGAATTTTTATGGAGGGGTGTGTGGAAAGCAATGAAGGGGGAAGTGAGGCATTTAGGGCCGAAACTTTGCGGCGGGGGGTCTGGGGGCCGCTCAAGGCCCCCAGAAGCCAACGGATTTTAGACACTCTGAGATGCATTCTGAGCATTCCAGAGAGTTAAATTTGATTGAAAAATTCCCAAAAAACTTTTAACATCTTAAATGCTGAAGAACAGTCTTTGTGAATTTTGACCTTTTCTTACAGCCTGTCTATACTGATGATTTGCTCATATTGCAGAAATATTTCGCACAATAATATATTGAAAATCAAGTGTTTTGAACAAATAATTTTTCAAATCACAGGGTTTTTACTACATATATATTGCAATGAAATTTCTCCGCGATTTGAGAAAATAATCCATTTTGGCCTCATAAAAAAAGGTCAAAATTTACAAGTCATTTAAAAAGTTACAAAGTAGGGGAGAGCGGGGCATGATGGGCCCCTGGGGCATGATGGGTTTGGGCTTTAACTCCAAAGTTTATCTCTGGAGGAAGCCCCCCCTCTTCCCCAATCCCAACTCTTGCTACCGTTTCCCCCACAAAACCTCCTCATTGCCCCCACTTTCCCTGCCTTTCCCCCTCACTGCCTCTAATTAATTTTCTTATCTTAACGTTACCCTATTAGGAGGGGGGGGGTGTATCTCATTAATACCGATGCCTACTCCAATTTTGGATGCAAGTTTCTTTGGCCTCATTGCCCAGTGCCCATCCAGATAGAAACACCTCCCATATATGGATGAGTCACATAGTGTAATTCCTTTTCTTGGCAAAAAGACATAAAACCTCTTGAAGTGGAAAAGGAATATTCTTAAACCCCCTCTTTCAAAAATACTACAACCTAGGCCTATTTAAAAAAATTCTGAATGGTCACTCAAATAGTTGCTGTATTACTTGAGCAATGCATACATTTATTTTTGTTGGGAAATAAATCCAATCTAAAAGCATTGCAACCGTGTGAATCGACATTCGGGGATTCTCGCAAAAACGCGTAAGACCATTGTGGATTCAAGGGGGAGGTTGGGCTGTGGGGGGGGTGTGTACACACCCTACACACCCCCCTGGCTACGGGCCTGATCAAATATAACTACCATCAAAACTTCAGTTATTATACAAATGCTGATTTCAGTTATTTATAGCTTGATCCAACTTGTATTTAACAAAACCTTTATTAGATTTATTGCTATCACAAATATTTTTTAGATATCTAGGAAGGTGTAGCCATACAGGTGGTGCTCTGCCAAGAAAACTTTTATTATAAATTTGAGTAGTATGTGGAAGGGTTTGAATTGAAAAGCTCAACTAAACTAATTTACACATGCTATTGTGCAGTTTCATGCTTGGACAAAGTAAAGATTGTCACCTGTGAACTTGAAACCACTTGCCAATTGGTAAATATTACAGCGAAACACTTTGATATAGAATTAGAGTGGACTGTGGCACTGTGAAAATGGCACTTCGTGTGTCATCATACTGATGATTTGTCATGATCAAACCCAATACTTTCAATGTTAATTTTATTGAATTAGACTTATCCCACTTGTTGGTGACAGCCAAACGAAAGGATTATGCACCTGATTTTCACTCTAAAATTTGTTATGAGAAGTCGAATGGCTTACTCTTGATCATGACTAATCAAATAGCCTCTATGTTTCCCAGGTTGAAAGTAGAGAAGATGACACTTCATCAGCTATCATGAGTCATGAAGTGCCATTTTCACAGTGCCACAGTCCACTTTAACTCTATATATCAAAGTGTTGGCTGTAAGTAAACATTCCTTACCCGCTTTCCCAGTTGAGCACAATGCCTTGCGAGGAAACCGTGCCAGCTCCCATAATCCTCCTCAGGTTTCTTTCATTGAAGTTCACAGATTGGATTGTGGCATCACTCAGTACAGTGAAGTAGATCTGCCCTGAATGGGGGTTCATTGTTATTGATCTCATCTGAATGCCTGTAAAATGCAAGACATGCCGATTCAAATACAGTATCAGTAATTATGGCTAATCATAAAACGTTGTATAATAAGTGAAAATGTCACCAAGGAAACCAGGGGGCTAAAAGTCATGCAGTATATTGAATTAAATTCGGGCAAAGGTCTGAGCTATTTGGGTATTGATACCCATTGACCAAACAATTATCTTTGCAAGTTGTAAATTGTTTTAATGAGATGGGCTGCATCACAATCAATTTCTGATGCATATTTGTATGCATGCATCTTAAATCTTAAAATAAAAGATGCATCTCTTCAACTTTGTTGTCACCTCTAATTTTCAGTCCCTGTTGTAGCTACGCACACCAAACTTTGCATGTGCTACCGGACTGACATTTCCTTTGTGTGTGACTCTTAAAATGTCACCCAGGAGCCCATTGTTTTCTTTAAATCCGCTTTGGAATCACCACCTCTACCAAGAATAGCCTCCTTGCCTGATAAAATAGGTCAGAAATGTTCTACCCCAGAAAGTTTATGGCAGAGGGCAGCACAGTCTAAGTCAGTCTACTATACCAAGTGTGTGGGCCAGTTTCTATGGCATAAGTGTGTGGGGCAGTTTCTATGGCATATCTCACTCAATGGTCTTTTCAGCTAGTAGTATGTCATTGACCTCAACGTATTTGATGATACTTCTGGCCTTCACAATATCATACTGAGCAATGTCACATCTAAAAATTCTTAAACTGATGAACATTTCATTCCTTAGCATGAAAAGTTTATGTTCACATATTTTCAATAATGAAAACCCACACTTTCAATTACAGACATCTAAACATTTGAAACAAACATACAAAAGAAGGTAAGCCAAGTTGAAGGGATCCGTCTTTTCTTTTAAGATCACAGACACCGTATGGAGAAAAATATTAATTTCACATTTCCAATGGCACTAATAGGGTCGAAATAAAAGAGTTAGTTTCATTTGAGATTCTTGAACCGTCCTAATAATAACCTGTTTAGCAAATTTTGATTGACATTTATAAATATATAACTATATAACATATACTTTTTTTTATCTGTAAAATTTGGCCCACCAAAATTTGGCCCACCAAATGCCATTTTCAATGCATAATCTGTGCAAGAGCAAAAAAAGAAAGAAATGTCGTTTTTTAAACAAGCAGACTGAAAATTGTCTATCTATCTGTCTATCTATCTATCTATCTATCTATCTATCTATCTATCTATCTATCTATCTGTCTATCTATCTTTCTATCTATCTATCTATCTATCTATCTATCTATCTATCTATCTATCTATCTATCTATCTATCTATCTGTCTATTTATAGGCCTATCATGATTTTTATCCTTTTAACTCTTTTAAGCGCTTTTATTCTGTATTGTGAAAAAAAAAATCAAAGGAATTTAGTATTTTTAACTACTTTGATATAAATGCTTAAATCATTTTGTGATATATCAATCGGATTTTTCATTGAAAGCAGTTAGCACCTTCATAGTAGAAGAGTTAGGCCTATACTGTGTTTCCTTAAATGGCAATTGATTGGAAAGAAGTCAATACAATCAAAGACCACATTGATTCATGGCAGAGTACAGCATTGACTTTTATTTAAAAGTGATTGTGCACTGAGGACGCCAATATAGCCTTAAGGCGCCAATAACACTCTTATTACGCCAATATTGTTATTTATTGGCGTTACAAATTTTGGTGCAGAAAATCATGCATATATATGTTATTAGTTGAATAAATATTTATTTAATGCATTAAAGATAAATAGAAAAATTCTAATAACAACCTGGGGGGGCCCCAGGTTGTTATTAGAATTTTTCTATTTATCTATGAGTATCTGTATCTATCTATCTATCTATCTATCTATCTATCTATCTATCTATCTATCTATCTATCTATCTATCTATCTATCTATATCTATCTATCTATCTATCTATATCTCTATATCTCTATATCTCTATATCTCTATCTATCTGGCTGTCTTTGGAAATACGTTTGGACAATTTTGTTGGCCATCCTGGAATGGATCAAATAGGCCTATCATATTTACAGCTTAAAGTACATGTTTGAGTCCCTTGACCCAAGAAACATATAGAAAATTATCTTCCGTTCATTATTCTGTGACAATTAGGGGCTGAGTTGTCGCTGATTAGGCAACCATTTTGGTGGCCATCTTGGATTTAACCCACCAAATACTGCATGTATGGCTTTGAAACCCTTTAAAATGACTTCCCTGACCTCAAAAACATAAAAACAATCTTTAACTTATTATCTATATTAATTAGGGACTGAAATGCGAGAAAAAGCATAATTGTCTGTGGTTTTGGTGGCCATTTTGAAATTACCCCCACATAGGGCATGGGGAAAAAATGGCGAGAAAATTCGTACCCCGCAATATTTTGTTATTGGAAGTCCAAAGAACCCAAATCTGCATAAAAAATCAGTTTTAGCACACAAATCCTACAGAAGCCAAATATATTGGACATATCGAACCACACTAATGCCCAGAAAATAAGAGAAATAGAAAAACTGCTAAAACAATAAAAGGAAACCAAAACCAAAGACACCGTGCAGCTCCTTAGTGATAGGACCAGTTCCTACCACCAGGTAGAGCTACCTGGCGACCCAGGGTACCCCAGCACAAACAGAAGAAGAAGAAGAAAATAGGTGCCTTGAGCTATTACGTCACAGCTATGTAATGGTGCTGTGTCCCGTTTCATTAGCTCACAAGCTATGATGTATGAACTGGTTCGAGCTATGACTGTATGACATCATAGCTTGCACCCGCTTGTTTCAATGGCAGCCAATGGAGATTCTACCTATGGCATCATAGATCCACTTTGGGAAAAAAAAACAGATTTCTTCAGATCAATTGCCGGAGCTGTAATCTATGTGTGTCAATCCCTTCTTTTCCAATACAATTACTTCAAGCCTATGCCCTTCAGTGCTTTTCCTGGGTCCAAAATTCAATTAGCCACAAAGGCTAATTTTCAGTGAAATGCACGGATGTGTGGCTAATTTCCATTCAAAATTAGCAATTTTCATTAGCCACATGGAGGATGCATTAGCCAATGCTAATGTAGCTAATGGTTAGGAAAAGCACTGGCCCTTGGCCTTGGGCATCCAATTTAAAAATGCCATCATAATTATACAAAACATTTTAAAATGATTTTCTTACCAGGTAAGGGCAGAAAGTCGTAAGAACTATTCTTTCGACAGTATTTGCCAATCCCTTCTTTTCCAACGTTCCATTCCGTCCACAGGAGACAATCATTCACTGGATCATAAGTGACTGCCACTGGAATATCAATACGTATTTTCCTGCTGACGTTCAATGATACAGGGGTCCCTGGAACCGTCGTCGGAATGCGGAAAATGTCATCATCAACATTATAGCCATTATTAGTATAGACTGTGTAGTAGATGTAATGCCTGTTGTACTCTGGAGATAATGAAAATACATCTATTTTAATTAATAAAGACAGTCTCATGTTCATAATTATGCGATATAACCATGCAGGGTCAAAGAGTGAGCAGAAAATTTGGCAGCACTGTTTCATGTTGGGAGCTACAGACAGACTTAATTCAGACAATGTTTTTAACTTCAGCAAACAAAGTTCGAAGAGGGTATTGTAATCGCTTTGGGCGAATGGTGTCGTTCCGCAAATTTTAAAATATAACTCAAAATTTTCCCAACAGAATTTTTTGGTTTTTAAAATTTAAAGGTAACCCTAACCCTAACCTGTTCTCCTTAACGTGTCAAAAATTAGCATTACTTTGGTCAAATAAACTACATGTTTGTTTGTCTGTAACTTTGATAAAATGTAGTTGCATATAAATTGAGGAATTGTCCTACCATTTGCTGCCCATACAGCGCAGAACACAGCCAGCTGGATGACGCAGACGTTGATCACTTCCATCGTGATGACGAAGTACTACCAAGGATACAGCTACCAAGGATACTGCTATACCAAGGATACTGCTATACCAAGGATATTGTCACCAAGGATACTGCTACCAAGGATACTGCTACCAAGGATACAGCTACCAAGGATACAGCTACCAAGGATACAGCTACCAAGGATACTGCTACCAAGGACACTGCTACGAAGGATACTGCTACCAAGGACAGTGGATATCACTTCCAGAAGAAGTAGCTTCCAAGAGTGACAAGCGCAGAGTGATCATCCAGGACTTTGGAGGTTTGTAATAGAACAGTTGATGAGGAAGTCAGGAGCAGCCGACGTTTTTGATATAAGGATTTCCCGATTAATGCGAAGCTACATCCCAGCTTTGATGAGCCTGTCTCACCCCTGGGACGACCATATTTTACTCACTTGAAGCAAAACAAACTTTTTCTCTATTTTTTCAAGTGACGTCTGTCCTCAATAAATGCAGAAACAAACTTTTATTTCACACTGAATTTTTTTACTAGATTGGCTAATAATTGGTCTGAGTAAAAATGTCTTTACTTAGGGACCGTTTAGAATTTATGACTGGGGGGGGGTTGGGAGTTTTGCTGGAACTTCGCGTCAAAAATTGATACCCCCCTTGAGTTTCATGCGGAATTTAAGTACCCCTAGCTTAGGTTTCACGCGTATTTTTAGTACCCCCCCTGGACATACAAAGCATTACACACATAGGCTACTGTTATACAAGGCCACACGTACAGATCCGCGTCATTTCGCGGCCTTTTCAGGGAAAAAAGTCCAAAGAAAATGAGTTTATGTGTGTTTTTTAACATTTTTTCTTTGTTAAAATTTCTTACCCCCCCCCTTGAAAGTGTTGTCAAAAATTAATAGTCAAAGTCAAAGTCAAAGTCAAAATGCTTTTATTTAGGCAGGGTAACTTGAATCAGCACAATATACTGTTTTTCAACAAGGCCCTGACAAATAACAACATTTGTTCCATGACCCCTATGTAACAAGCCCCCTGATTGGCCAACAACCCACCTGCATAATGTGATGTTCACCTGTGTGCAGTGGTGTGTGACAGGCAGGTCAAAAACTAAAGTGTTATTCACTGATCAGTGAATATAACATTTGTTATTGACCTCCCTAATATAATACAAAGACTAGAACATATTATAAATACATGTAGGTATATATATAAAAGCCAGTATAAAAGAGTAAAATGTGTAACATGGGGTAAAAACTAATATTTTGAATTCAATAAAATATTGTAAAGATCTCTTGGACAGTATGTGTTGTAATAATTTACTTTTAAAAACGTTTAGACTTGATGATGACCTAATGCCATGAGGTAGTGAATTCCAGTCTTTAGCACCAATGAAAGTCAAAGCTTTTTGGCCCATACTTGTATGGCACTTGTGGAGCTTCAAGCTGGAGGACTGTCTGGTATTGTACCCATGGTCAGGGTGGACAAATTTACAATTTAAGTAATCAGGCAGTTGTCCATCGAGTGACTTGTAGACCATGATGCATCTGAGGTAAAGGATTCTTTCAGGGAGAGTTAACCACTTCAGCTTATTAATAACAGTCCGTGTGGGAGTATCAAATGGGATGTTAAGTATGATTCTCCCTCCTTTCTGTAGCAGCCGTTCAAGTTTTCCTAGGAGGGTTTTGGCATGTATATATTTTTCATTATTTGGCATGTTCACGAATTCGTGGAGGTGTAAAAACGAGCATGTACGAATTTGTGGACCTGAAAAAACGAGCATAGGTGCTCGTGTACATGTAATAACTAACATTCATGAATGTGCTTTATTATTCATTCGTGAATCTGCTAACACTAACATTCGTGGAAGTGCTCTATCATTAGGGTTTAGTGTTACAATTAGGGTTAGATTAGTTTCTAGTCAATTTTTTTATTGCAGTGTTCGTAATCACACATACACAAATTCGTAAAAAGCAATATTTGGCATGTACACAAATGCCCTGGTCGTGTATATGTTCGTTTTTACAGGTTTACAAATTCGTCTACATGCCGAATAGTGAAAAATATATACCTCGTTTTGGAGCAGTTTCCATAAACAGTGTCACAGTAATCGGTAACTGGGAGAATGAGGGCGATAAACAGTAACAGAGCAGTGTTCTGGTCAATATAACCCCTCACTCTCTTCAGTACACCAAGTCGCTGCCGAAGTTTTTTGCATAATACCCCTCCTTGAAACACGTGTGAAAAGTTAGTACCCCCTCGGCCAAAACTCCCACCCCCCAGTCATAAATTCTGAACGGTCCCTCGGGCCTAATCAATTGACTAAGTTAATTAGTCATCTTTTGTTGAAGTTTGTCAAATAAAAGGAGGACCAGCGTTGTCTTTTCATGAGGATTGTTCCACCAGCAACTCCAAAAAGTGTATGTCAGGGTGCGCAGAGCACCCTGTGAAAATATATGACCAATATTTATGAAGCCAATGAAATTGGATCAGTGTCTTGTGTCGCCCACTCGGCACTTTGCAGTAATGGGAGATTCCTGAACAGACATGTAGGCATCTCTTGATTTAGTACTTGTCGGGCCTTGACCACCATGCAGTGACTGTCACTTTGCATATATATTTTTTTCATTATTTGGCCTGTTCACGAATTTGTTGAGGTGTAAAAACGAGCATGTACAAGCTTGTGGATGTGTAGAAACAAACGTAAGTGCTCATATGTATGTAATAACTAACACTCGTGGATGTGCTCTATTATTCATTTGTGGACCTGCCAATACTAACATTCGTGGAGGTGTTAAAGGTTTCAGTTTTAGGGTCAAAATTAGGTTTAGGGTTAGTTTTAGCCAAGTTTAGGGTTAGAATGTTCGTAATTGCACTTATGCAAATTCGTGAATGACAATATTTACACTTCCATGAATGTCAACTACGTGTACATGTTCGTTTTTGCAGGTTTACATGTACAAATTCGTCTACATGCATAATATTGAAAAATATATCTACGGTGTATGGTGAAAGTGCAAAACCTCGTATGTCAAGAAAAGCAATTTTTCAGAAATTGGAAAAAACTATCACCGATCTTTTTTTATGGTAACGTTTATCAATATATGGGAGTTAGGCTCAACTTGATTTATAGAAAGTGACACCCTGTTTTAGCATAATTTTTTGTCAGAGGTCATTGACCCCTAGCATTGATGTCACCATCAGATATGATCGAAAATGTTGACTTACGAGGTTTTGCACTTTCACTTTCTTACAAGTTAGTAAGGTGCAAAACCTTGTAACTCGACCATTTATCACATTTCAAAGCAACTTGCAGCATTGAATGTACCTCTAATCTATAGGTAAACAGTAAAAAATATAATTTGACCATGATAAATAACAACAGCTAATTTTAATTGGTGGCTACAATGGAAAGAAAGAGGAAAATTACACTTTTTTCAAATTTTTGTGCACGCTCTTTTTCAATAGCCTATATCACCACAATAGATATAGGGAGGTAAAAAATTTTTAAAAAGGAAATTTCCTGTGAGCCATAAAAAACGTACCACAATCATAATTTTTCAAAAAAGGTTGAAATATCCTAAATATGTGCTTTAAAGTTCTGATTTGAGTTACAAGGTTTTGCACTTTCACTTTTTGGAACAAATCGACATACAAGGTTTGGTGAAATCAATCTGTTACAGCTTCCAAAAATAGCACAGAGGCAAGTTGACCAATTGCCAACATGTATATTGGATATTGAATTTGTCATTCCACTCAAAATCTAAAAATAGCAAAATTTTGACATACGAGGTTTTGCACTTTCACCATCGATATACATCCGTTTTAGGGCCAAAAGATGCAGTGCTGTAATCCCCAACTCAATATTACACTTTGATATACATAGAATTAAAGTGGACTGTGGCACAGTGAAAATGGCACTTCGTGTGTCATCATGCTGATGATTTGTTATGAAACCCAATACTTCCAATGTTAATTTGATTGAAGGAGACCTACCCCACTTGTTTGTGACAGCCAAACGAAAGGATTATGCATCTGATTTTCACTCTAAATTTTGTTATGAGAAGTCAAATGGCTTACTCTTGATCATGACTAATCAAACAGCCTCTATGTTTCCCATGTTCAAAGTAGAGAAGATGACACTTCATCGCCTATCATGAGTCACAAAGTGCCTTTTTCACAGTGCCACAGACCACTTTAATTCTATATCAAGGTGTTTCACTGTAAGTTTAAGTTGGGGATCCAGGTTCTGTCAAGTTTGATTATTGTATTGCACAACTTAATATTCTTACGGGAAATATGTGATGACGAAGCGTAATTTCCTGTCAGTCCAGCAATAGCAACCTTATCGCAACTTTGAATTATATTTTTATTGACTTTTTAAACAGCATTGGTCTTTTGTCTACTTCTTGACAACTTCGTGCACCACAAAATTAATATATTTTCCCATTCACATTTCACTCCTTTCCAAGGCTACTCTGTGTTACTGAAATTGTGTCATCTTAGATTAACATCAAATACCAAAGGAAAAGTAATTCCATACTGAAATAACTAAAAGTTTCTATTGCTTGATAGATAGGAAACGTGGCTGTGTTGTTGCGTATTGAAACAATGTGAAATCTACTATGGTCCTTTTTTTTTGTTTGCCTTGGAGAGTATATTTTTGCAGTGATGGAGCCCAATTGGACCAACGGAGTTCCAGCATTGGGGTTGCACCTGTGACCCAAAATGAAAGAAAATGTTTCAAGTCAAGTCAACTTTATTGTAGACCTTAGTTCATATACGAATATGATATAAGCAAAAACACTATATACCTAACAAGCTGAAGAGACTGAGCCACTGTGATGCGAGACTGTCTCTCTTAAGGACACCTGGACTGCACATGCACTTTTTAAGAAAGACCCTGAGTAGGTGACCTTACTCTGTTATACAGATTAAAAGAAGCTATATTATAATGATACATTTTGGAGCAGGAATGTCCATCATGGTGTACATGAGGGAGGCACTGCATCTCGGTGGAAGACATAAAAATCTTCTAACAGAGTTTTTGTAAGCAACAAACAATCTACGCAAGGAGTAACCATAGTATGTATTTTAACCATAAAGAGCAACAATATAATTATAGCACCATCCATTATGGACATGGACAGTCCAGGATACGAACTGAGCGTCGTTATTGGCGATTTGCAACACCTTCCCCTCCACTGTTTTAGGCCATATAAAAATAGATTCAATATGGGATGCAAACTGTTTATTTTCGCATTTCAAATACCTCAATTCTAACCACAATTTCGTGTGGTTCCTGGAGCTCAACATGCAACTTTTATCAAAGACCACCCAGTTGAGGATGTCAGGTTGCTCTAAATAGATATACGAAAGGGCATATTGAAAAACAAAATGATCTTTGCATCCAGCACAGGAATTGTACACAGGGGCGTATCTAGAATTGGCCTGAGGGGGTGCCATTATATGCGGTGAATATGCGACGCTCCGCGGCTTTTCCTACTCTTCCATGTTAATTTTTGGCCTGAGAGGGGGGGGGCATGGCCCAATGCCCCTAGATACGCCACTGATTGCGCATTTTATTTATTGAATCAGTACATATATCACTGAAAATATTTTTGACAAGACCGCTTAGTCAAAATTACAAATTAAGTTAGTGAAGTGACAAAATCTCTAAGCCATGACCAACTAAAGTTAGTCAAAATTTAGTCAGTTGACTAAAAGTAGTCAGCCAAGACGGGAACCTTGACTAATATAGTCATGTGACTAAAATCCTTTGAACGCTTAGAACCATGAGTAAGTCAACTTACCAATTACATTAGTCACTAGTTATTTTAGTCAATCTACTAACAACCTTAGTCATAAGTAAGTCAAATTACTAATTACTTTTATAAGAACCTGTCCTGATTAATCCACTGCGATATAATATTTGTGATGGGAGTCACAGCACTTCATCTTTTGCCCCCAAGCAAGAATCGCAAGAGGATGGCAGGATGTGGGTCCTTAACAGTTCAGTACTTATATTATGACAAAGCGTGGATTCACCAGTATGAACAAGATACCTAAAGGGACAGCATTATCCATCCCACATATTCCTGTGACATATAGCTTTACATAAGTCCTTGTTTTCCTTACTTCAGTCACTGAATGCTATCATTTCAGGCACCGGAGGAAAAAAGGGGTTTGGATGACTGAAATGCTTTCACAAAACTTTGTCTGGAGGACTTCAAGAAACATTTTCTTCAGTGAGTCAGATGTATGAATTAAAGCTTTTGGTGTTATATTTCTTGAGCCAATTATTGTCAATCTCAATAATACAAGTGATATAGCGAGGTGACAAGGTCTCATTAGCTTTCTTGATCTTAGTATTACCTGCGCCACCTAGCTGAACTTTCTTTCTCCATTGCAACCACAGCATGACTTCAAAATGTCCAAATTTTGCCAAATTTTGGGAATCCATTCCAAAACTGCTGAATTTTATCCTGTAAAAATTTCATAGTTCTAGATTGAATAGAATTTTCCATATAAAAAAAAACGAGAACTTTCCGAACGCCCCACGTAAAATGCCCCCCCCCCCAGGTGACCCAGTCTGCATCAACCGCGGTCATCTTTGTCTCTTACCTGATCACCATATTAGCTCATATAGTTCAAAATATTGTTCATCCAATACCACATAACTCAACTGTCATTTTTGTAATATCTTAGATAACATAGATTTCTGCACCTGTCTGCTTCCCCTGTTGATACAATAATTGTTCACAAAAACAATAGCAATTTTTAATGAAGTGTGTTAGTAAGTCATAAGGAACATAAATGAGTACAATTTGAGACTTGAGGGTGCACAAAACCCAGAGCCACTGCGTCCTACACATCTATCTGCTATCCAGTATTAGTTGCATCAACATCCTGATTTATAAATTGATCTGCAACGTGTTCAAAATGTTAAAAACTGACAATATCAAGATAACAAATTTATTTATTTATCCAAATGTAAAACGGAATTTAATTACCATTTTATCAGAGGCTGCAGCGCATAAAACTAGATTCCCACAAATAGCAGTTATCAGAAGCAGTGGCGTGCAACTAAATATTTATGCACTTGATTTGATACCCTGGAAAAAAATCAGCTACATTTTATTCTCAATCTGAACGATATCAGCGTTTTGTAGTGACAGAAAATGACATTGCGGAGAGTGCTATTATTTCGAACGACCACCTCATGCGTTAATAATTCGCACGATATGTTTGCTGAAAAAGAAACACATTAGAAACAATGGGTGTTCTACTATAAAATGTTCTATTTTTTACTCCGCCTGATGTTTTCATTCGAATGTGTCTGTCTTCCTGTACAGGTATCTGTCTGTCAGTCTGTATATAAACATAGTATATCTATATTAACTGCCTGCTTATGAATGTGTGCATGATCCAGAACTCAGCAAAACTCTACTTGCCCCCCCCCCTCCCGACAAGTAGGGGTAAGGGTGTAGCAAAAGGGAAACAGGAGTGGAAAAAGAATTAAAAAGGAGACAGAAGGGCAAAAGATGCTTTTTAGTCTGTGAGCCAGAGCCTGATTTTTGGCTGATCGGTATCAAAAGGGTGGGCTCAAGTTATCATACCTTTTCAGAAAGCTGGGAATCTCAGCTTTCAGAATATTTATGATAACCTGGTATCCACAGGAGCTTCTGGGAGTTAGCGCACTTTTAAGAAGACAAGATTGATATTTTTCAGAGAGAAACAAAAATTGTTATTTTCAATAACTAGGGATTAAATAATGATATAAAAATTATTTAAACATCTGGGTATATGTTTATGAATATGGGGAATCAGATTTTGGGGCTATTTTTCTAATTAAAGGTCAAGGTCACCAGTCAAGGTCAACTAAATCACAAAATATTGTCAAAAATATAATTTGATGAAGTTTGCATTTCATGGATGGGATCCCTATGGCCATAATTGGTAATTACCAGCTACAGTGCCTTAGCAGCAGTCCTCAGCTCTAATTTGATACCATTTTTGCCCAATTCCGATGTCTCATAAGGTTCCAGTGACATAAAATGCAAACCCCGGTCCTGTTTTTATGACAAACAAAATTCAGAGATTTTCTCATAATTCAAGAACAAATGAAGATATCACAATGCTTTAACTGTCCAGAAATATGTTTATTGATGTTGCAAATCGATTCCAATGCTTAATGTCTTGATACAAGGTCAAGGTCACCAGTCAAGGTCAACTAAATCACAAAATATTGCCACAAATAGAATTAAATGAAGTTTGCATTTCATGGTTGGGATCCTTATGGCAATAATTGGTGATTACTAGCTGCAACGCTTTAGTAGTAGTCCTCAACTCTATTTTGATATGATTTTTGCCCAATCCCAATGCCTCATAAGGTTCCAATGACATAAAATGCACACCGCGGTCATGTTTTTATGACAAACAAACATCAGAGATTTTCTCATAATACAAGAACAAATGAAGATATCACAATGCTTTAACTGTCCAGAAATATGTTTATTGATGTTGCAAATCGATTCCAATGCTTAATGTCTTGATACAAGGTCAAGGTCACCAGTCAAGGTCTAATATGTCTTTAAACAGTGGCAAAATCTAATTTTTTAATGACATTTACGTTGTATTTGTGGGATTTTAAAAGGCGATATGGATACATGTAGGTCTTTGCTTCTGATCTTTGGCAGGGTTCCTTACCTTTAATATGATATCATATATGCCCTGAATCAATGCATTGTAAGCTTCAAAATTATTGACGTAAAGCGCAAACCATTATATCATCTTCAGTTTGTGATGGACTTTAAAAAAAAATTCAAGAATAAATAATGATATCTAAATGCTTTAAATGTCCAGAAATGTGTTCAATGAGGGGGCAAAATCTATTCAGTGCTAAATGAATAAGGAAAAGGTCATCAGTCAGAGTAAAATATATCTTTCAGAATGGTCAAAACTAATTTTCTGTTGCATTCATTTTGTATTGTGGGTTTTTTGGATACAATATATATAGGAGTTTGCTACAGGTCTTCATTAGGATTTGTAAGTTTCAATATTATACCATACATCCAAATTTCGGGGCATTATTGGGGTCAAATAACATAAAATAGAAGCCTTAGTGTTGTGTTAATGGTGATCAACAAATTGTAAACATTTTCACTTAACTTGGGAGCAAATAACGGTACATTGCATTGGTCCAAATGATGAGAAATATGCTTGTTGATGTCAGAAATTGACTTCAATAACTGCTGTGCTGATACAAGGTCAAAGTTACCTGTCATGGTCAAATATATCACTGTAAAATGCATTTATCAGAAATTGACATTGCAACCTGTTTTTATACATTAGCAGGAAGATGACGTGAACCGCATAAGGTGGCCTTGTGTTGTGATAGATAAAATTCAGAGATTTTCTCATTATAACATTATTCCAAAATAACAGATGGAAACGTCCTCGAAAGCGGATATTCTATCAACAGTCTATGTTTGCTCCGGAGATTACAGTAGTTTTCTGGCTTCAATTTGCATAGTCTTTTAATATACTTGGTGCTTGATTGTTCAGAGACTTCCATGCACTAGTCATCAGTTCAAATTGAATTCTAGGTGGAATCCTCAGCCAGTGCAACTCCTTCGCTTCAATCTATCAAACAATTGAGTTTTCAGACTCTTGCAGCTCTTTATCACGTACTTGGAACAACCATTTAGAAGTCCAATTACATATAGTCAAAATGACGAGTGACAAGTTATGCATTAACAGCTGTTTTGATTGACTCTTTACTCAGAGATTAAAAAATTTTGGAGATATTTCTAGAGTTATAGTTAGCATTTTGACAACTTTTTTCACTTTCCTTTCCATAGTCATGTGTTTATCGAATCGCATGCCCAAAATTTCTGAAATGATCAGTCACTTCCTTGTTTCTGGGATGCATTTCTCCTTTTTCTTTCTAGCTTGTTCTTTTCCAAAAAGTGTTGGTTTGAAAGACAGCATACATTTTTCAGGATAAGCATACTTTTGATCTTTAGTCGGATATTGTGTGCTTTTTTGCCAACTGGTGTAGTATAATCATATACGGATAAAGATTGAGCCCAGTATTGATTCTTGAAGAATGCTACATTGTAGAGGCAGCTTGCCAGATACTGTGTCATTGATGAATACTGACTGTAATTTGCTCGAGATATGAGCCAGTTTAAAGCTGACTCGTCAACAGCATACACATGTATTTCTCAGCCTTCCAGAAAAATGCCATGGTCAAATGTGTTAAAAACTGCAGAAAGGTCTAAGAAGACCAACAACATTGCCACTTCACCTTGGCGCATATTCAGCTTAACATTACAGTGGATTTTCGTCAGATGCATGTTCAAGCATCTCTGTACCAAAATGTTGCTTGTAGACTGATAGTTTTTCATCATCAAGACTTTAGCCAGGTGATCTGTTTAGTGTTTGAAGACAGCAATCTGTACGACCTAACTAAAGAAGGACTGGTCAGATACTTGCATGTAATTCTTTGTTATATGATCAAGAAAATTTTTTTTTACAAGAATGGCTTAACCAAAGCATGCTTCAAGACTTAGCAGGCATTTCTCCTGAAGTCATTGAACTGTTGACTATTTCAGTTATGATTGCAAGGGACTGATCAATGCATTCCTACAGTAACTAAATCAAAATTGGGTCAATATTGCAGTGCTTCATGGGCATCTTGGCAATCAGTTTTTCAACTGCTGTTAGTAGGAGGGTTTCAAAATGTCTCAGTTTCTAACGAATGTAAATATCAGTATCAATATCACAATCTCTGGTAGTTGTGTCTAATTTTGATATTATTTTCTGTATTTCATCATAAACAAAGAACGGTGGGTTGAAGTCATTTGCTGGGGTGTACATCATGGATATCATAATGCTATGGCAGAGGTGACCGTTGTTTCCTGTTGATTCTTGAGTTGAGAATCTTCAGCATACAATTGGAGATACATCTGACCTTGACTGATGACCTTGCCCATGTATCAGAACATTAAGCTTTGTAATGGATTAGCCAATGAACATATTTCTGGATATATGTAAAGCTAGTGATACCATTACTTCTTCTTGAATTATGAGGAAATCTCCTAATTTTGTTAATCATCACAGGGCTGCAGTTTGCATTTTATATCAAGTGAACACTATAATCTATTGATACTGGGCATGTATGGTATCAAAATAAAGTTTACAAACTCTATTAAAGAAATGCCACAAATACCTATCCATACTAGCTGTCAAAATCTCACAAATACATTGTAAATGTCTTAAAAACTTAGTTTCTTTAATGATATGTTGGATCTTGACAGGTGACCTTGACCTTGTATCAGAAAAGTCAGAATTGGCATCAATTTGCCAAGTCATATCAACATATTTCTGGACAGTAAAAGCATTGTTATATCATAATTTGTTCTTGAATTATGATAAAATCTCTGAAATTGGTTGATCACCCAAACAGGACTGTTGTTTGCATTTTATGTAATTTGAACCTTATAATGCATTGATACTGGGCATGTATGATATCAAAATAAAGCTTATAAACCCTATTAAGGGAATATTGCAAATACCTATCCATACTAGTTGCCTAAATCCCACAAATGCAGTGTAAATGTCTTAAAAACTTAGTTTTTGCCACTTTTTAATGATATTTTTGATCTTGACTGGTGACCTTGACCTTGTATCAGAAAAGTAAGAATTGAAATCAATTACCAAGTCATATAAACATATTTCTGGAGAGTTAAAGCATTGTGATATCATCATTTGTTCTTGAATTATGAGAAAATCTCTGAATTTTGTTTGTCATAAAAACAGGACCGCGGTTTGCATTTTATGTCACTGGAACCTTATGAGACATCGGAATTGGGCAAAAATTGTATCAAATTAGAGCTGAGGGCTGCTACTAAGGCACTGTAGCTGGTAATTACCAATTATGGCCATAGGGATCCCACCCATGAAATGCAAACTTCATCAAATTCTATTTTTGACAATATTTTGTGATTTAGTTGACCTTGACTGGTGACCTTGACCTTTAATCAGAAAAATAACCCCAAAGTCTGATTCCCAATATTCATAACTATATGCCAAGATGTTTAAATCATACTTATATCATTATTTTATTCCTATTTGTAGAAAATAACAATTCTTATTTATCTCTGAAAAATGTCAATCTTGTATCCTTTAAAGTCCTCTAACTTCCAAAAGCTCCCGTGGATACCAGGTTATCATACATATTCTGAAAGCTGAGATTCCCAGCTTTCCGAAAAGGTATGATAACTTGAGCCCACCCATTTGATACCGATATCTTGTCTGGCTCATGGACTATTTGGGGACTTGTTGAAATTTATGCTGACATATTTATGACTTTGTGGTATGACTAAATGAGAATTAAACAGGAACAAGTTGGGAGAGACATGTAATGTATGGGGGGAAGCGGGGCACATTGGGATGCTTTTAACGTCTACTAATTTTGCTCAATGCTGAAGGCACTGAAGAACTCAGAAGTTTGCATAAATATCACCAATACTATTGAGCTTAAATGCAAGGCATAATAAACTAGACTACACCTACCCTTTTGCAGCCAGAGAGCAAAATGTGAGTCGTAAAAATGACTGTCCCAATGTGCCTCGGCGGGAACATTGGGACATCAGCCCGGGCACATTGTGACATCAATTAAAAAATCATTTTAACACTCCATGTGCACTAGATATTGCATATGAGTAATGTGTAAGACAATATACAGTGCATTAACACCTTATAGTGGCAATAGTTCATAACTTTAAACAGTTTTAAACATTTAACATAAACTGTCCTGGTTGCGGACATCTATGTAAGTAACACACAATGCTTTGCGACAAATTTGTTCACAGAGCACGGTAATCCACTATACCTCCATTCACTGTGGCCTGAATACCTGTTGTGTGCTGTCCCAGGTCATTCAGTTGACTTGGACACCTAAATTCTGCCATATTAAGTGCGTCCCAATGTGCCCCGAATTCACTGTCCCAATGAGCCCCGATATGACTTTTACACCAAAATGATAATTTATCAGGCAACAGTGAGTGTGTTTATCATGATAGAAATTCATAACTGTTCGTTACGATATATCAAATTCATACAAGGACTGAAAAAGCCTCATTGTTCATGGTTTGTCCACAGAATGGTTTGAATTGAACCCGGCGTCCATGTTTACTTTAGTAGTAGGAAAACAAACTTTTCCTCGCCATACTTCTGCATGTGGCTGTAATTTGTCATCAAAATGATAGAAATGTCAGGACGTGTGAAATTACAAGATATAATGGCACTACCATATCATATACCTTGCCAGGTACCAAGAAAACCCCACCGTCCCACAGTGCCTTGCATCCCAATGTGCCCCGGTTCCCCCTCTGGAATCATGTTAGTGTGAAAATTTGGCTATGCTTTTGTGGAGGATCTGGATGGGGTTTTGCGTCCCCCTGTCCCTTCGCCATTTTACTTTTGAATTCCCCATCCCCTTTACAATTTTTCCAGTTGAATTTTGAATTCCCTGTCCCTCAGCTCCGGATAGGGTTTATTTCCCCAATTTCCCTTGACAATTTTAATTTTGAGTTCCCAGTCCCCCATAACCCCCCATTCAGAGCATAATTCATAACATAATAAATCATTCAAAGTAAGTTTTTGCTTAATTATGATATTTCTTATCCATCCTTGATATCAAACTTTTTGATAATTTACTGAACAATGGATAATTCTTCAACCGGAATGCAGTCTCGTCAGGAGAATAACAGCGCCATCTGTCAATTCACATGGCTGCCATGTCGGAAGATTGTCATGCATGTCATGGGGTCACATATCTCCCCGTATAAAGGTATTGGTGAAGAGGGAGTAGCGAACATCCATCCCCGATTTGAAGTCATGATGGAAGTAGCATTGGGAGTGCTTTTGCTCGCCACAGGTTAGTTTCAAAGTATTTTTGACAGGACGCCTGACTTAGGGTGCATCGTTTTTGTCGTAATAGTCGGAAATGTTCCTTTTCATAAGTACTTTAAAGTGGGAAATATTCCGAAATATGGCTTTCTATCATTCAAATTAAAGCTAATTTTCTTCAAAAAACAATGGTATAAAGCTTGACAACTTGACATCATACTACTAGATATAAACAATTTTCTTTCACTGGCAAAGGAACAATATGGGAGGAGTGCCAATCAATACGACAGTTTTTTTTAATATTTAGGGGAACAGATGATGCATCCTACGCCCATTTTATTTCTTATGACTTGAATGTAATTCTAGCTGTACAATTCTAGCTGTCTGTTCAAATAGCCTCTTGACCTATTCCAATCAAGAGAAATGAGTTCAAACGACAAGGGCTTAGTCGCACCCATCACCTTCCATACAAATTACCTTCTCTGTATATCATCAGGCTACGTTTTAAAAAAGGGTCCTACTGAATCTGAATAGATCTGAAGCCAATCAGGCCGTTTATCTTACATTGTAACTGATTTCCGCAAGCCCTTGCAATATGAACGTCACCACCTGATTTTTATTTTAAAATCAGTTATGACAAATCAAGTGACCTTCTCTCGATCATGACTAACCAAACAGCCTCTGAGTGTCCCATGTTGAATGTGGAGAAGATGACACTTCATCGGCTGTTTCGACTCACTGAGTGCCAAAGTCTCTATGAAGCGACACTCATTTTTACCCTCGGCAATGAATATTGCCGTCGGGTATTGTAGTTAGTATGGCAAATTTTTGTCCGTCCGGCGGGCGGCCGGGCGGGATAGATATAGATAGATATATAGATAGATAGATAGATAGATAGATATATAGATAGATAGATAGATAGATAGATAGATAGATAGATAGATAGATAGATATATTGATTGATTGATTGATTGTTTGATCATGTATAATTATTTAATCTAATACATCCAGAGAATCATGGATGGATGGATGATTGGGACTTTACCTCCTGTATCTATGCACTTGGTAGGCTAATTAGGACAGGAGGAGGACATAGCAATGAGGTGACCCTTATATTTCATTGCAACATCTCTTTTCAGTACCTTGAATCTGTTGAATGCTAAGTTTGGGAATTTGTCAAAATTAAATAAATAAATAAAACATCATATAAAATAGAGAAACGGACATTTCATTGATCTAAAAACACTTTCCGTCAGCCAGAAAGAGTGAGGAAGCTTGAGAGAGGTGGGCCACTTTGTACATTCTTGCACCTCCTGCTGACCATTATGATTATACAAACAAGCTTGATACATTGATTGCTTCTAGAAATCGATAAGAATATATCTGAAGGCATTGATATATGTTCAGGAGCTAACGACATATGAAAATTGTAAACATTTTGGCCGACCATCTAAATATGACTGGGTTGGTAAAGCTGTAGTTGAGGGTCATAATCTATCGCCAGTATGTCAATTGATTTCACCGGCTCCTGAATAGCCTGCTGAATAGCCGAGGGTATGCTGCCGCGCAGCCTATGTTTTGCATATCAAGTTGACAGGCTGTAAACATGCTCTGCTCAGTTCAGCATAATTATTAGCCTATTATATCCAATATTGATTAATAAACAAATTGTATTTCAGCCGGGTGGGCTCGAGAGATCCAGAGGGACGTGGGCATCAAACTGGTCAATGGCACATACGCTTCTCCCGGACAGTTCCCTTTCACCGTTGCACTTCAGGTCTGGCTCTTTGCCCTTTTCAAAAACCAATCAAAGTATTGGCACCTTCATATTGGTTTATTTGTGAATCTCTGAAGCATTAATGATCAGTCTCTTAATAGGTCTGTCTCCATATGGGGAAGTAGGTGGTGCAATGATAAAGGGGGAGTGCTATTTTTGTCTTGGGGACCTGATGACATATTATCTGGTTTGTTTGCAAAGTGAGTGAAATCCTGTGACCAACAGTTAATAATAATCTGGTTGTTAACATGTTATAATCCCCCAATCTGTACGATAACAACACTCTTTTCTGTTGAACTGCTGTTTTGGTCAACAACACCAATCACCTTGCTGAAAGGCAAAAGGGATTCCATCTGAGGCAGCACACGATTGGTGTCGCCGAATCTGCCCCGGCTAGCCGTTCGTCCTCGATTGACTGCCGATTGTGCATTCGGCACCGAAGGCAACTGCCGACTTGCCGATCTGAAAACCCCGGTGAAAGCGGCAAGACCGACCCGGAAGTGACGAAAATGACGTCACACAATGTTGAAAGATTGGGATTTCCTGGGATTCCCTCAGTTCGTCGACAATTCGGGAGGCGGCGCCACGTGAAAATGCTACATCCACCAGGTTTTCGCCGAAAACACACTATTGGTGTCGGCGAATCGGCAAAATCGGCAGGGCGCCGACGGTGAAATTCAACTTTCAATCGTGTGCTGCCTGAGCTCCTATTGCTTGGAGACACCACCTGTCCATAAATTCAGAACTACAAAATGCAGACAGACCTATTAATGACAAACATTGCATTGTTTCACAGAAAGCTGACACTGATGAATTCCATTGCGGGGCAGCACTGGTAGCTCCTGGCTGGCTTTTGACTGCGGCCACCTGCAGCGTTTGGTATGAACCGTAAGTAGACTATCGAGTTATCTTTTGTTGCTGGATTGCAGCTCAAAGGTTGGTTTTGGAGGTTGTTGCATGCAATATTTAAAGGGAACAAATTCCTGCCGCCAGAGTATAATTTTGTCTAACAGTACCTGCTAGACTGGAAATGTAAACTGGAAATTGTATCTTCACCACTTAGCATTGATGGAGCTGTAGCAGGGAAGAGCTCCCCTAAGCTCCCCCATTTCCATCTCTGGTTTCATGTTAACAAAACATCTTACTTAATTGCATTGAAATCTGAATCTAACGGGGTGTCCGCATTGATTAACTCCCAATTAAAACTGATTAAATGTTAGCAACAAGAAACATTTTTCATGATATTGTTTTCTCAGATCCTACCTCAAAGTGATTCTTGGCGTTCACGACTTCGATGACCTGGAAAACGGAGGTGGACAGCCTGAGCTGAACACTGTGGAGGAAATCGTAGTGGTAAAAACACTTTCATTACATCCATCATCAGCAAAGGAAAATATTATAGAATCACCGCTGGTAAAGACTATTAAGGCACCATTCAGAATATAAACAGCCATATTATGACGTCATAAAAACTCATACTGCATAGTAATAAAGCAATACGAGATTTTACCCCCCCCCCTAAAAAAATCCAAAACTGTTTTTCGTTCAAAAAATTTTTATTTTTTTTCAACATTTCCTTTCTAAACTTAGGTTTTTTTTTTCAATATGAATTTCTTTGTGCAATTACATTTTCATATTGCACTTATATCATGCTGTATTTATATATTATTATAATATTGACTGTAACTATATGTAAATCTATTTCAGCACCCAAGGTTTGCGGGAGGCACAGCCTACCATTTTGACGTTGCCCTCCTCCGCCTGACCACCCCTGCCAACATGGACAACCCGTTCATAGAAACAGCCGTTCTTGCCGATGAAGGAGAGGACTACACAGAGAGCGAGTGTTACATTCTGGGTTGGGGAGCCCAATACCGTGAGTAATCCTTCATGAAGTTGATACACTCTCAACAAAAAGTTTTTATATGGAACGTTTAAGGGTTCTATAAAATGGTATAAGGAACCCTAAAAGGTTCATTACTCAAAAGGTTCCAACAGCAAACAAAAACAACACTTAGATAATCCAGCTGCACTGAACTCCCGCAATGGAACCTCTTTCTCTCAAGTTTGGAGCATAGGGTCCTATCATAGGGCCTTCAACCAAGTATTTAACCTTTTCAACTAAATGGAACCCTTAAAAAATTTAGAACCTTTTTTGGCTGTGGGTTCTTTATATATACCATCAAGAACCTTTTGCGTTAAGAGTGTAAGCGATTCACTCACAGGATAGTATTAGTCTACGCCAATACGATAGTTACATTGTACCTACCCATGGATGTTGAAAGACTGGCCTCATTTTGATGGTCTCGGTCTCGCACACGAATGAGCAATCCTTGGCCATGGACTCGGTCTCTACAAAATTAAAACCCGAACAAAACGGAACAAAAACACAGAAACGCAACATAGTCTACTAGAAAATGGGAGGGCAATCGGCAGAAGAATGAGGGAGGTGAAGTTGTTGACGCGTGACGGGTAGAGGTGCCATCTGAACACATGCACACTGTATGTTGAAAGTAATGCATGTTAAAAATTTCTCAAATGTCTTAATATCTTTTAATTGTTTTTTTTTTAGCGTTAGGCCCAATAGGTGGAATCCTCCGGTATGCTAAGACCAACATCCTGACCGACGAAGTTTGTGAAACCCTCGTGACGAATGTAGACCTTGAAAGCCTCATGTGTGTTCGCAGCGGCTACAATGGACCTTGTTATGTAAGTCTACTCAGTCCAGTTGCTGATGATTTTCATGGACTTTTCTGTGTGTTTGTATGAAAAGTCATGATTTTCTCTGTCATTTTTAAAATGATGGAGAAAATATCAGAAAATACCAAGCTATTCCAAAATCCTGATACCAAGCAATACCTCAAGGTCGTGTTCACGTTGTGACAACTTAATTTCCACCATACATATCTACGTGACCATCAGATGAGCCCTCAGCCAAGTAGCAAAGTTGTGTTTACCTTGAGTGCCCACACTATTTGTTATTGCATGACTCGTTATACATTATTTTCTTATTGCTCCCCAACCAGGTTATACGGTTCCTCAAATTTTTGAAGATGTCTTGACTTAAAGTTATAGCTAGAAATTGTTGGAAAATTATGCCATTTCGTTGTAAATGCATTGAAATGTGCTAAATGTGTGTATCAGGAGCTATCAGGGCACCTGGACTTATGTTGGACCGGAGTTTCAGTCATCCTTTGCCTCATTGCTCTATCCTTCTCCTGTCTTACTTCACCTACCTGTGCATTAATACAGAACGTAAAGGCCTAATCATTCATGCGTTGTATTTTCAGGGTGACTGGGGCACCCCAATGGTGTGCAACAGAGAGGGCAGCATGGTTATGGCCGGCTTCAATTCTGCCATCTACCGGGATTGTGAGCCAGAAAATCGATCCTTGTACTCGAGGGTGTCCGCTGTCAGTGATTGGGTCAGGACTGTCATCGAAAGTTGATCTTCAAAATGACAAATGTGCTTCAAAATATGGGCGCATGCATTTATTTGTATATAGTGCAGCGGCATAGCTACAGGTATCATAACAATTGTGCATTTTTGGAGGAAAGCATGAAACTTGGCACACCTTTAGAGCATAAAGAAAGGAACATTTTGAGATATAGGGCCACTTTGTATCTTTACCTGGGGCCATTTGACAGCCTTTTAAAAATTTTGCTTAAAAAACGCTAGATTAATATCAATTTTTTACCCATATGACCCAATATCTTTGTGATTTAAAGCAATATGTGCATGAAATTTGGCACACTAATAGTCCTTTACCAGGGGAACATTTTGGTATGTCACACTTGCTTATATCTGAATGTACTGATGGGTATATAGACACATTCCCAAATAAAAGCATTTCATGTAATGCGATAAAAATATGTTGTAATTCATTTGCCAATGCAGACATGAAATATATTATTTGCAGGTTCAGGATTTCATTTTCCTGAAAGTGATTCAAAATAAGGTCATTTTGACATTTTGGGCCACTCTGTAACCCCAGTAGTTTCAAAATGACAGCTCATTGAAATTAAAAAGTTACTTGAAGTGAAAATCACAAATGGGCATTTCCCTGGAAAAGGTCTATAGACAGCCAATGCCAGAACTCATAATTATACAGAATCATGTGACTTATAATTTGTATTCACAGAAGAATGGAACTTATGGGGGTATTGTGGCACTCGGTGATGGGTATTCCTGATAGCCTGTTGACTGTATGTCAGTGTATGATTGAGCCTTATTATGGGTTTACAGACACACTTCTTTTTCTTCATTTTATCTATGTGAAAGAGGGTAATGGGTGGGTCAGTTTAAAGCTTAATAATGCTGATGACTCTCCTCAGAGGCTGCAATGTGCCAATGTAAAAATATTTGTCTTACACCCATGTAGCATTCTATTTCAATTTATACTACTATTATTGTTCTGGTCATCCTAGATGTGTAAAATTATAAAATAAAATTCAATCAATCAATTGATATCAAATGTCACTGAAATAATAAGGCATACTATAATGATTTAATAATATTGCCTCTGACAACCTGCTTAACAAAGTGTGTGAGCAGGTAAATTGACATAAATTAGAAATGGATCTTATTTTATTACAATCTATATGTAATTTGTACAACCGATAGAAAAAAAAGAGTAAAAAAATACTTTCCCCCTGTCATGTAAACCGCTGTTGCAAGAGTGAGACTGACATTGTGACTGCCTTCCTTCTACACTAAGGCACAGCAGGGAGAGACTTCTTCAAATAATATAATTATATTTCTTCATTAAATACATTTCTGAAATTCTTCCCTTTAACCTTAAACCTTCATATGGAGTGTCTAATATAGGAGGACTTCAGACTGACAGTCTCCCTTTATCGAACAGATTTAGCTGGAGGAGACTGATGGTTTTCAAGGACCCAATCCATGCATGAGCAAATCCACTTATTTGCCATGCAAAATCAGGCTGTGTTTTTGACACTTGTATTACTTACAGCTTCAAATCAAACAAACATCGTTATACAGACAGCCATGGGCAAATCAGGGTGTACTTTTAACATTGATGTTGCCGACACCTTAAACCAAACAGACAATGTAATATAAACAACCTTGAAGTATCTGTTTCAACTACCAGCTGAGAATATACTTGCTAATCTCATAATGTCCCTTGCTTTTTCATAACGTTGCTTGCTGCATCTGAATTCTGGCAGAGTCTTTCGCGGCTTACGCCACTCAGAAATAGGTCAAGCAATTGGGTAGCATGCACACAGAGGATGTCAGTTTACAGTGAACATAGACATTGAAAGATTTTTTAAAATATGTGCAGACCTGCATGGATTAGATTAATATTGTGAAATAGATCATAGACTCTGTTGGCAGAGAGGGAGGACATACAGATGTTGATCCACAATTTAAGCCTCACTTCATCAGTTATAGTGTCCAATATAGGAGACCATACAGATGTTAATCCATAAATTTAAACCCACGGATGAAATGAGTCTAAGAAGGCAGTCCATGTTCCTTTTGCAACTGATGCTTCAAGTTTAACTCTTAAGAGAAGTTTACAAGACATATTCACTATTAAAAGTGGGAGCCATTATACATGTCATATAAATGCACTCGCACTTATTTTAATGGGATCTAATCACACGTCCCAGGAGTTTCGTAACTTGTTATGTTCTGAGATTGATCTACAATCCTGTCTTCCTGTTTCCCTGATGTAACGCCTGTCACAAGTTTCATACATCACACACATATTAATATAAATAGTTCTGATCTTTACATGGCTCTGTCATGTCTTTGGGATTGAGTAACTTTAAAAAATTCATCAAAGCATGTTAAATTGTTTAATTTGTACATCTCTTTCTGAATGAAAGACTCTGAATAAATATGCAAGTTCACTAACATAACTATGTCAGGCCTGGTGCTGCTCTTTTGGTGTGTTTTGCTTGATCTGTTTCTTTCTTTTAAAACAGCTTCATTATCCATATGACGTAACCATATGCTTTTTTGGCAAGTTTTACTTCTTCTTGTCTTCTTCCTGGGACATTTACCTGGATGGAGCAGAATTGAATTACTTAACTATTTTCCCAGAAATCTAAGAATGAATGACCATCTTTGGTGTATCAGTATATCAAACAGACATAGCAAACAAACAATTATGTGTACAATAATCCCAAAGACACAACAGAACCATGCAGAGATCAGAACTATTATGTGTGTAATGTATGAAACTCGTGACAAGCTTTACATCAGGGAAATGGGAAAACAGGATACAAAAACAGCTACACAACTCTTGGACGTGTGATTAGATGCCATTAAAAAGGGCAAGTGCATTTATAAGATAATGTATAATGGCTCCCACCTTTAATATTGAAGTAAATGTAGAAACAATGAAAACCAGTACTTATGGATTAAAGGATTGCTGTTTTCCAATAGGTCTTGTAAACTTTTCCTGGTGTTAAACTTGTAGCATTAGTTGCAAAAGGAACATGGACTACCTTCTTAGACTCATTTCATCAGTGGGTTTTAATTTATGGAGTAACATCTGTATGGTCTCCTATATTGGATACTATACCTGGTGGAGTAGGGTTTAAATTGTGGAGAAACATCTGTATGTCCTCTTATATGAGGTATATTTTTATCCAAATTTGACATATCCACACATGTTCCAGAGCGCACATACACACTTTTAGGACGCGTGTATGTGCATGATTTGACACATACACGCGCGTGGATGTGTCAAATAGCGCACGCGTGAAAAATCTACGCGCGTGGACATGCTTTACAGCGCATGAGTGGACATGCTATACAGCGCATGAGTGTACATGCCATACAGCGCATGAGCGGACATGCTTTACAGCGCACATCCAAATTAGTGAGAGGACCCAGGGGCGGATCCAGGAATTTGGGAAGGGGGGGGTTCCTCTATCTGGGCACACAGTGATACCTTGGCCTTCCTCATGTACATGTATGAGAAATAGAGACCGCTCCTCCATCTCCCATGGCTACGCCACTGCTGGAGGGAGGTATATCTTTATCCAAATATGATACCCTTCCAAGACCCCTCCTCCACCTCCCAGGGCTACGCCACTGCTGGAGGAGCTCGTGTGTTCTGATAAAAAAACTGCGCTGAATGGCATGTCCAAGCTTGCGCTGGATGGCATGTCCGAGCCTGCGCTGGATGGCATGTCCAAGCTTGCGCTGGATGGCATGTCCACGATCGCACATACACGCGTGTGTGTCAATCCAGGTCCACGCATGCGCTGGATGACATGTCCACAGGTGATCGTGAAGGCACATACACGCGTACCTATGCGCGCAATTACATGTACACGCGCGTGTATGTGCGCTCACTACCATGCGTGTATGTGTCATATTGGGATAAAAATATATATGCTTATATTGGACTCTCCACCTGAGGGTTTAAGGTCAAAGGGAAGAATTTCAAAAAATTAATTTAGTGAAAAAATATAATAATATAATTTGATGAAGTCTTTAATCTCTCCCCAGTGTGCCTGTAGTGTAGAAGGAAGGCAGTCACAATGTAAGTATCACTGTGGACTACAGCGTTTTCATGTTAGCAGAAAAGTATTTTCTTCTTCTTTTTTTTAGAGGTTGTACAGAGAACATGCAGATTGTGACATTTGTAATATAGGTTCATTTACCAGCTAACTACCACAAATAAAATTTGTCAAGTAGGTTGTCAGAGGCCATAACATTTGAACATTTAATATTCATTATTATTATATTAGACTCATTTGATATCAGTTGATTAATTTAATTGATTTGAGAATTGCATGTACATGTATATAGGAAGACCAGTACATTAAAGGTTGTATGAATTGAATTAAAATGCTACATGGGTGTAAGACAAACACTTTTATATTTGAACACTGCAGCTTGTGGGGAGAGTCATCAGCATTATTATGCTTTAAACTGACTCACCCATTAATCTCGTTCACATAGATAAAATGAAGAAAAAGAAGTGTGTCTGTAAACCCATAACGAGGCTCAATCATACACTGACATACAGTAAATAGACTATCAGGAATACCCATCACCTAGTGCCACAATACCCCCATAAGTTCCATTCTTCTATGAATACAAATTATAAGTCACATGATTCTGTATAATTATGAGTTCTGGCATTGGCTGTCTATAGACCTTTTCCAGAGAAATGCCCGTTTGTGATTTTCACTTCAAGTAACTTTTTAATTTCAATTAGCTATCATTTGGAAACTACTGGGGTTACAGAGTGGCCCAATATGTCAAAATGACCTTATTTTGAATCACTTTCAGGAAAATGAAATCCTGAACCTGCAAATAATATATTTCATGTCTGCATTGGCAATTGAATTACAACATATTTTTATCGCATTACATGAAATGCTTTTATTTGGACATGTGTCTATATAGTATATACCCATCAGCACATTCAGATATAAGCAAGTGTGGCATACCAAAATGTTCCCCTGGTAAAGGACTATTAGTGTGCCAAACTTCATGCACATATTGCTTTAAATCACAAAGATATTGGGTCATATGGGTAAAAAATTGATATTAATCTAGCGTTTTTTAAGCAAAATCTTTAAAAGGCTGTCAAATGGCCCCAGGTAAAGATACAAAGTGGCCCTATATCTCAAAATGTTCCTTTCTTTATGCTCTAAAGGTGTGCCAAGTTTCATGCTTTCCTCCAAAAATGCACAATTGGTTTGCTATGCCGCTGCACTAATATGCAAGATAAAACTGGTGTCAATAAAGTTTACATTTAAAGAATTATTTGTCGTTTTCTCATTATTGCTGCTGTGGTTTCTGCCGTTTGTCCGGAGGCCCGATCCTTATGTCGCTGCAACATTAAGGTTACTAATTTACTATCCCATGTTTGCTTCTTATGTAATAAAGGAGCTTTCATTCAAAATTGCTCAAATCAACCAGGACAGCTTCCATGGCTGTGAAACCTTTCTGTGGCACATCAATGACTGCTTCGTTGCAAAAGCTATTGTGATTGGGGCGTATAAAACAGGTTTCAAACAGAGTGAACTGCATGTGAGCATGGTTGACAGACCAAGCTGTGATTGACTGTGAATCAATTGATTGACCGATGTTCTGAATATTTATTTTTACATTAAAATCTAAAGGCCCAAGGTTTGAACCCCGTAAAACCCTCCCCCCCCCCCCCACTGGATCCACTACTGTGACGCATGCAAGCAAATTGTTTTATTGTCCTGATATCTGTTCCCAATAGCATTTATTCCGAAATTTTTTGTTTTTCAACAATTTTTTTCAAATTTTTTTTTCACTTTATCCGCGCCTTGTAAGGGGCGGACCAGATGATCTTTGGGGGGGGCTATGGCTCCTTGGTGAAAAAAGAAGTTTGATTTCCTCCTGACACTGAAAAAAAAAGTTTGTCCAGCACATGAAAGAAAGTTTGTTTCCACCTGTAGCTGGGGTACTGTAATTTTAAAATTGCGATAAAAAAGTTTGTAGCTTGTTCACATGTGAAAAAAATTGTTCGTCGACGCTTCATCTTGGGGGTAAAAGCCATAGCCCCCCAACTATCGTCTGGTCGGCCCCTAACAGTGTCTGTGCCTCACGGGCTTTCTAGTGAAATCATGATATGAAGTCAACCTCAGACAGTAGCAGACAGAAGACGGTGAAATATGACATTGGCATCCAATCATCCTGACACCTTGGAATGCACAAATACAAACAGCCCAATATCTTATCAGTCGGACACTTGGTCATTTTTGGGTCAACAGCGAGAGATCTTCACAGAAATTTCTCATTTGAAGATAAGATAATAAAAGTAGAAGGTGGAATTTATCTCAAATGTCAGCATTAAAAGTACTCTTGTTTGTGAACCAGCCCTAACCTCAGTAGTGAAAAAAAGTAAAAAAAAGGTAAGTGTTTTATCCTTTTATTCAATATATGGCTTGATCAAGTTTAATTTACATGAGTTATTTATTCGTGCATTTGCATCGTATTTCAGAAATGAATCATTTTGTTTGGATTTTGTGTAAAACACACTTAAACACAGTCACAAACTGTCAATAACACTCAATATAGAGGTCATAGACCATATATTATGAAAATTTTGTCCCTCACTTGTCCTTTATTATAGTCTGTAACTTTGATACACATGCAAACTTTCAATATTAATTTGATTTAAGGAGACTAAATGTGACTTTTTGGTGGGAGCAAGAGAACGGATTACCGTAGAACGAGGTGACTTTGAACAGTGCGGGGCGACTTTGAACGCTTTTTTGAAAAAGATTGATCCTCTGTGAATGCAAAATTAATTAAGCTACCCTTGTACGGTATATAAGCTTCCAGTATCTTATTTAATTTTGCATTCACAGAGGATCAATCTTTTTCAGAAAAGCGTTCAAAGTCACCCCGGACCAGTGGCGTCCCTATGGGGGGGGGGCACGGGGGGACACGTGCCCCCCCCCCATATTGGACCTGTGCCCCCCCAGGTGCCCCCCATATGAACTTTCCAACTCTGGCTAAAATATACAATTAGTATAGTGGGTGCCCCCCCCAGAGAATCGCGTGCCCCCCCAGGTGCCCCCCCATTCGAGACTGCCCAGTAACGCCACTGCCCCGGACTGTTCAAAGTCACCCCGTTCTACGGTATGTCATTCATTTATCTCTCTTTTCCATCCGGTTGTCACAAATTTAAAAGCATATATCTTCAAATTCTTCATATTTAGGTTAAAATTCAATTATTGACAACTTTATATTAGAATTTGTTTTAATAACAGTTTTTAATTTCTTTCCATTGGAGCACTGTATCTAAAGCATGAAAGACAGACAAACTGACCTGGGAGCCAACGAGCTCTAGAAACTTCAAATGATTACCATGCCATCTCTGTATACAATACAATAGTCGATATATCGCACTTTTTAAAAAAGTTCCAGGATGTCCTTCTTCAGAAGTCTGTTCCGTTTCGCCAGCCTCATTCTCATCCTGGTGGCCACCATCTTCCACATCACCGCGTACTCGACCCCCGCGTGGACAGGAAGCAGCTCCCTCCACAACGGACTGTGGCAGGCATGTGGCATACGCTGCATAAAACTCGGAAGATCAGGTTGGTCGGATTAGAAAAAGTTCTGGTGAAATTTCCTCCATTGTGTGTACAGGCCTAGTTCAAAAATAATGAAGCCACGCAGCATATTTTCTGTAGGGGTCTCAAAATATGAGAATGGCTGTATGTGAAAACTAAAAGGTACACCATTGCTTTAAGTACATTCTTGTGCAAATTTCCTGAAAATTTCACGACATTCTGGCTCATAGTTATTGAGATAGAGTCCGCTTACATTGAAAAACAAGCATTTTTTCACTAAAAAAACGTGACATGACATTTTTGACCACTTGAAATTCTTTCAGTTTTACAAATCTATATGTATTCTAAGACAATTTCCCAACACTTTTTGGAATCTCTACATCCTCAGGCTTCATCATTCCATAAAATCAAGTACTTTCATTTGCCTGTGTTGACATTATTGAGCTATTTGTACTCAAAGGTTGACTTCGAAAAATTAAGTCAAATTTGACGCTTACTGCTCTGGGATGCTCTAGTGTCCCTTTGACATGTGTCAGTTGAATCTTTTGGCCTCTGAGACCTAGTCTTATATCTTCTTACTCATTTTGGAACTTCTTATGGTTGTGGAAAATTTATTTCATTAAAAAATTCCCATGAATAGCAGGGTAGGTGAATCCGTCGCAAGCGTAACGCCCAGAATACTTTGTAGTGCCACAGAGCAATAAAAGCTCCGTTTTAAATCTGGTTTGGCTTGTAATATTGCAAAATCTGTGTAGTTTTGAGAAACAATCAAGTAATCCAGGTCTGCAGCTGGTTTCTGGTGGTAAAATACAAAGATTTCTTAAATGGGGCTTTGTCGCAAGCGTAACGCTATAGAAAATATTGATCATATTTTCATGGTTTTCCTGTAAAGAGTAAAGCAATCATTCTAGTATTACTTGTACTGATACTCAATACAATTTTTCAGTAGTTGGAGTATGTTTCAATGTTTAATTATCAAAATGTTGCTCTTTGTAAAGCTTTTCTCAAAATTTGGGGCCAATTTGTTGAAAAATGCAATAACCAATTCAAATTTCACTTTAATTTTGTAATTACTCTTATGCTTCATCCAGTTATAACTGATAATGCATATAAAATCGATTCGGGTCAAAACCAGAACACTTTTTTCACTTCTGTGTCATGCCATTACCCTAAATTGCCTTTTTGTCTGGAAAAATAGGCTAAAAAACATGCTTCTATCATCATTAGCTCTGTTCGTATTCACTTTGGTGGCACTTATTTGGTACCAATTCGAAGCCCACATACAGACACATAACACAGGACAGGTGAAATCATTTTAGAGGAAAATATGTACATCTGGGGAGAAAATATGTAAGTTTTTTCTTTAATAATGCAACAAAATTTCGAAAAATACTGTTTTTCTCATAAAATATGTGGTGAATTTGGATGAAAACAGCCATGGACACTTAAGAGTATATGAGTTTTGTCATCCAACAAAAAATATCGATTTAATTTCAAGATAAGTTACCATATTGTCTACTTTTCTCTCACGGCCATGGAAATAAAAATAAATAAAATTTGGTGATATTCGGCTTTTATCAGTTATTTCCACAAACCACAGCCAAATGGTAAATGAAGTTTCTAGAACTTAGATATGTTTGTTACAATATTATGTGGTCATTTGGTAGATATAAACATTTTAAAAGTTTGATGGTCATGTCACACTTCGGCTTCATTATTTTTGAATTAGGCCTACAGCAATACCATTACAGTACCAATCACGGTGGTGGCGCTAGTAATGATTGTCATCCCTCTGTTGGGGAAATTTGGAACTACAAAGCCTCCGAAAACCTTGGAAAAATCCTTAAAAACCTCTATGATTCTATAACTGGCACAAATTCTTTATTTTCATCATTAATTGATAATAATGATACCTCACATGCAGTTAAATGCAACCAGGAGTTTATTCAGTTTGATACTCAGAGGCTAAAACAAACATGGCAGCCTACATTAAATTGCAAGATGACAAGCGGCGGCCAAAACTTTTTTCTCAAGAAATCAACCACAATGATTTTTCAATACATACATGACTAGTGTTGGAAGAATCGTTAAATGATTGCGATTTGTCATTTCTCATATTATGTAACCTGACTGCTTTCATCTTTCAGCTGTCCTTGACTCTGTCAGGGCCATGGAATCTCTGGCCTTGATTGCTTTTGTCGCTTCCTGTGGATTGAGTATCGCATACTTGGTCACCAAGCAAAACGCGCTGAGGCTGGGAATGGCAGCTGCGGCAATAATTGGAGGTTTGTCCCTGTTATCTCCTTCTTTAGGCCATACTTTATTATTTTTAACTTCTCGGATCGACCGACCCAACAGATTTTCTGTTTGAGAAAAACAAAATTGACCCTACTCACAATTTTTGTTAAATTGACATTTAAAAAAAAGAGTTTTCAACCTTCTTTTTTTGTCCTATCAACTCACGGGTGGATTCGCCTGTATATGTATGGGCCTCTCATACCTAATTGATAAGAGTCTGAAACAAGCAAAACGCGCTTAGGCTAGGAATGGCAGCTGCGGCAATAATTGGAGGTTTGTCCCTTTCGTCTCCTTCTTTAGGCCAGACTTTTTTCCCTTTTAGCTTCTAGGATAGACTGACGCAACAGATTTTCTGCCTGAGAAAAAAAAAAAACCATACCCACAATTTTGTTAAATTGACATTATAAAAAATTGAGATTTAAACTTCTTCTTTTATCCTACGATCCGGCCGAAGAAAAAGTGCCTCGAGAAGCGATGATCAATTGCATTTGGCCAAATAACCCCCACCCCCCCCCCAATTGACTTCCAACTTGCAGCCACCTCAAAAGAAGAATTAATCATTCACTAACATATTTTAAAAATCAACATAGTAATAAATTGAGATTACAGTATTATAATTACAATGTTCATAATAATATTATATGAAACCATGCAAGAACCGTTGATTTGTAATGAATAATTAATTCCTTTTTTTTAAACCGCACGTAAATATATTTTGCTTAACGTGCTTCTTAAACTGACGGTGTTCTGTGTTAATTGACTGTATATCTTTTTTCAGGAATCTTGGCTCTGGTAGGTGTCGCCATCTATGGTGCTGAGTTCCCCGGTGGTCTCTACTACTCGTACGGCCTCTGTTGCGTTGGGGCAATCCTGTCGCTTGGTGCTGGCCTGTGTGGTTTATGTGCCAAAGACGATTCTTATGAAGCAGTCTACTGAGTTCAGGCAGAACTATCATTCACAAACATAAAGATGTATTTTTTCTTATTTTACAATTGCAAACCATATTGCAGCCTGAATGGTCTCAAGACAAAGAAACATTTTGCATAGTTTGATAAATCATTTATAGACCTACACCATTTATCATATTTCAGAAGTGTTGTTATGACACTTTGCTAATCTTAGGTTAATCATTTATTTTTGCTTTCTAAAAATGTATTTGGAAGTGTTGTTTATCATATTTTAGAAGTGATGTTATGACACATTTGCTATCTAAAGGTAAATTATTTATTTTTACTGTTTAAAAAAGTATTTAAAAAGTTGACATATTTGGTGTAAATGGATCTTAGAAAACAGATGGAGTACTAAATGAATGTCAGATTTTAAATAAAATTGTGTTTCTGGTTGCTTCTCAGGAAATTTCTATTCTTAGGCTAGACATATTTAATTTTTCTTCTGGTGATCGACCGACACAATACGAAAAAAAATTGAGCTTAACCACTCTAATTTGTCAAGTTTATACAATATAAAAGGCTTAGGTTAGAATAGATGGATGGATAATTGAGGCTTTACATCCTTTATCATGCACTTGTTAGGCTAATCAGGACATGGCAATGAGGTGATGGATGATTGAAACAGCCGTCCGACATAGACCCAGGTGACCCGGCAAGAGCTGGATTCGAACCTTCCCCCCTGGCTTAGTTTAGAAAGGAACAGAAATTAACTCAGACTCCGTAGTAATATTTTGATCATTTAATTATCATTACAACAAGAACTGTGTCATCTCCACGCACTGCATGTCTTTGAGGTCAAACTGGACACACACCGTCCGTAATAGTCGTCATAGCGACGTCCCTTGCGACACCAGCGGAGAGCAGTCTGACGACCTCGACACTCGATGTAGACGGAACACTGGAAGCAGATCTGGTAGTTGCCGTTCGGGCGAGTCTGGCAGAATCGGTCGCTGTAGTGCACACAGTACGCTGGAAATTAAATTGAGAAATGTCGTCAAGATTCATTCACGGTGGCTTTATAATACTGACGACTTTTATTAGGCCCGCCGAAGGACAGGTCTAATGTTTTCATTCGCAGATATCTGTCTATCTGTTTGGCTGTTTGTCTGTCAACAAGATTGAAAAACTGCTGGGCGCTTTCCAACGAAAGTCTGAACTGATTAGATTTTGGTGAATATCTTCATACCGGATATGCCACAATCACAAGATACAGATCTTCTATTCTTCATCTATATAATATCACGGGCGGCCCTGCTAGTAACCACACTGGGCCAAGAGCGAGCCACTGCTTGCTGATTTCTTTCTCTCGGCACTGACGGCACAGGACGCAACCAATAGACTAGTTCTTTGGACACTTCAGATCTATTAGCCTCTTTCCTTGCGACAGGCCTTTGCACTCTACAGAGTGCCAACCTCTTTTTGAGTTTGTAACAAACTGTTTTTACAGTCCTTGTCATACTTACGTGGAATCTCAAGTTTTTTTTTATGCTGTTGGACTGTGATGTCAGAGATGACTCTATTCTAGCATTGCAATATTATGTAAATTACAAGCTGTGATGTCATCAAACTGGGTCAGATTCCTCAGCTTCTAGCCAATGTTGATCCTCCTGAACTGAGCATCACAGTTTCCACACAGTGTCAGAGTAGAATTTTATCACAGCTTGATAGCCAATTAAATGGGCTGACAGTAAACTGCACATCACAGTTCAAACATTGATATATTGAAGGAAGCATTACATTTGTGATCCCAATGATTTATCACACTAATCACCAGTCTAATCCTACCAAATGGCAGCTTTGTGAGCATTCACAGTAGACAACTGTTATAATCCCCACAGAGTCGTTTGATTAATCTACAAACTTGCTAAATTACAACTTTAAACTTTGATGTAAGTTGGTATAAACAGAAGGCTTTGACAATTTATTGTAAACATATGGCTTATTATATCGATGGTGAAAGTGCAAAACCTCGTATGTCAAAATTTTGCTATTTTTAGATTTTTGGTTGAATGACTATTTTAATATCCAATACACGTTGACAGTTGATTACCTTGCCAGTTTGCTATTTTTGGAAGCTGTAACATACTGGTAACACAATGATTTCACCAAACCTTATATGTCGATATGTTTCAAAAAGTGAAAGTGCAAAACCTTGTAACTCAAATCAGAACTTTGAAGCACATATTGTGCGATATTTCAACTTTTTTTGAAAAACAATTACTGTGTTACTTTTTTATGACTCCCAGCAAGTTTCCTGATTAAAAAAAAATTACCTCCCTATATGTGTTTTGGTGATATAGGCTATTGAAAAAGAGAGTGCACGAAAATTTGAAAAAATTGTCATTTTCCTCATTCTTGCCATTGTAGCCACTCAATAAAATTTGTTATTGCAATCCGTCATAGGCAAATTATAATTTTCACTGTATATACATAGATTGAAAGTATATTCAATGCTGCAAGTTGCTTTAAAGTGTGATAAATGATCGAGTTACAAGGTTTTGCACAGGTAGAAAGTGAAAGTGCAAAACCTTGTAAGACGACATTTTCAATCACATCTGATGGTAACATCAATGCAAGGGGTAAACGACCTCTGACAAAAAATTTGCTACAACAGGGTGTCACTTTCTATGTATCTAGTTGGCCATAACTCACTTATTAATAAACATTACCATAAAAAAAGACACTTGACAGTTTTTTTCAATTTCTGAAAAACAAGTTTTTTTTACTTACGAGGTTTTGCACTTTCACTATCGATATGTTATGTATATAACACTCGCATCATCTTGAGTGGACTTCCCTCTGTGCCAGGGAAACGCCGACTGAACGAGCGTATTACCCAAGTGAATGAACACTTCGCCTTCATTTGCAGGAACAACGGTAACCATGCTTATCTATGCAATAAGAGTGCAAAACTTCAAAGAGACAATTTACATCTGACTATGCGCTCACGGGAAAATATTGCGTGGACAACTACTTGTCACGTAAAGAAGTGTGTTTAGTGTATTGCCTGCTGCCCATGAATTTTGTGCTGATTATAATCTCAAAATTCTTCATCAAACTGAAATTGTTAGTTATACAGATACTCAGCTTGACAGTGGAAATCTTCATTATAATAGTGCTGACTGTCACTCATATGATGATCATATTGTGTTAAACAACAATATTGCGATCTCAGATGTAGCAAAGAATGATAAAATAGTAAGGGAAACCTGTAGATTTTTTGTTAGTACTAGTGTTGCTTGCAGAACTTCACCTAAGCCTAATGTATCAAACGATGTACTTTATACTGATTTAAATTCTGTTGATGTAACTTCTGATAGCAATTCACCACAAAGTCAAATTTCAAGTGGTGACTTTGTGAATTTGGATAATGTGATACAGTGTGGTAACTCAGTCGAAGTATGCACAATGCCTGATTTTATAGCACATGGTGTTAACATACTCAATGATCATACCATTTCTAATGATGTGGCAAAAGCTGAAAACATTCAAAGTAGCAAGAATTTAAGCATCATGGTTTGGAATATTTAAGGCCTAGGAGATAAATTGAGTAACCAAGAATTTCTTAAACAGATTGAAAGTAATGACATTATACTATTCGTAGAAACTATGAAATTAGACAGTTATTAACCAACATTAAAAAGTCATACATATTTTCATGTACAACGCAAATTTCAGCATCCACGTGCTCGTAAACCAGCAGGAGGTATAGGACTACTAGTCTGTTCTAAATTGTATGAATCAGGTATTGTCAGTGTTGCTAAAAAATCTGATTTTGCTGTCTGGTTGAAAATTAGACAAAGTGGTCACCATGACTTGTATCTGGCCGTTATTTATATCCCCCCTCTTGATTCATCGTCAACCATTTCCAGTTTTCAAGATAATAATGCATTTCACTTACTGCAGGATGAAATAACACATTTTAGTAAAATTGGTGGCGTAGGTCTATGTGGTGATTTTAATGCACGCACAGGTAGATTGTCAGACTTCATCAATACAGTGGGAAATAGCAAACATAGTGTGCTTCCTAAGTATTGTGAACCAGTATCACTAATATTTCCACCCCATGATCGTCATTCTGATGATTCTAAAGTGAATAGATATGGGAGGGAGCTATTGCAGTTATGCAAATCTAGTGATATGCGAATTATGAATGGGTATTTTGATAGGAATGTGAGCACTGGAACCTTCACTTGCTACACATCTAATGGCAAAAGCTTAATTGATTATCTTGTATGTGATGAGCAGTTTTATCAGGACTTGCATAGTTTTTGTATTGGTCCACTCAATAGTGATTCTGATCACAGGCCTCTTGTGTTTACAGTAAATGTAAGTACTGATGATGAATTCGACAATGTGCCTAACTCTATAGCTCATCATGTGATCCATGGTAGTGAAGGCAATACTGTCAAATTCTATAGGTACAAATTTCACCTTCAAACTGCTGTTCGTCTGATGCCAACATTAACAGATGATCATTGTCTGTCACTTTATGATACATTTTTGGATTGCATTGTTTCTGACACAGGTGTTGATACTGCAGTTTCTGCATTATATGGACTGCTGGATACAGCTATTTCCAAAAATTTTAAAAAGAAATATTTAAGAAAATCTAGTGATACTTTTCCAAAAAATGAATGGTTTGATAGTGAGTGCAAGTTCTTGAAGAGAGAGGTAAATGATTTTAGTAAGAATAATGATTTGAATTCTTCAACTAATCTTGAAAAATATAACACTCTTAAGAAGAAATATTGCTCGACTACACAGAGAAAAAAGCGTGAATATCAAAACAGAATTCGTACTCAGTTGAGTACAATGGAATGTAATAATCCACAAGAATACTGGAAGTTTTGGGATAGCCTAAAGAGGAATAACAGAGTAACCTTTACCAACAATATAACACTAAGTGCTTTTGAGACTTATTTTTCAGGCATTCAGTCCCCACCAGTCACAGCTCAGCAGAAATTTGATATGCAATTTTTAAAAAGTATTGAAGAGTATATGAATACATATGATAGCACATCAAAAGCATGTCCATTTATCACTGATGCCCCCATCACTTATCAGGAGGTAAAAATCGAACTTAGGAATCTCAAGTTGGGAAAAGCTCCTGGGATAGATGGAATAAGTAATGAGTTTTACAAGTACTTATCTGATTATCTAACTGAGCCATTAACAGTGCTTTTTAACTATATATGGGAAAGCGGTATATACCCTGAGAAATGGGCTGAAGGTATAATACAACCACTGCATAAAAAGGGAAGCCATGCTGAACCTGACAACTACCGAAAATTAACCCTAATGGCATGTATGGGCAAATTATTTGAATCAATTGTTAATAAAAGGCTAGTTTTCCAAGAGGAAGCGACTAATTCAATTGATCCACTCCAGTTTGGTTTTTGTAAAGGGCGTAGGACCAGTGATAATGTATTTATTATAGACACTTTAATGTCTTATCACAAATACAAGAAAAAGCAATTGTTTATTACATTTGTTGATTTCTCTAAAGCATTTGACTTTGTCAATCGGACCTTTCTGTATTATAAATTGATTAAGAAAGGCTATGGTGGAAGATTGCTTAGAGTAATACAGAGCATGTTCTCTAAATCTGGGGCTAGAGTCAGGTGGCAAGGTCAGTTAGGATCTAACATTGATAGTACCCATGGCATCCTACAGGGAGGAATTGTCAGCCCCAAGTTGTTCAACTTATATCTGTCAGATATGAATGAGTATTTAGACCAAAATAATGGTATTGCAATTAATAATGTTACATTCACTCATCTGCTATATGCAGATGATCTGGTGTTGGTATCTGACAGTGTAACCGGTATGCAGAAACACTTGGACAATCTTGCTGCTTACTGTAAAAAATGGCATTTGCTGATTAACTCTGAAAAGAGTAAGATAATGGTAGTACAACCATCTCGGAGACAATTAACAAATGAAATTTCTCACAAGTTTTCGATTGACGGTGATGAGTTAGAAGTAGTGCAGTCATACAAGTATCTAGGACATATTATTAGTAGTACAGGCAAAATATATGACATGATGCATGATCATCTTACGTCACAAGCACAGAAGGCGATGCATGCCCTCAAAGAACATGTAAAATCCACCGTTGGATATCTTCCAGCTAATGTTTATCTGAAAATGTTTGATTCACATATCATGCCAATTCTAGAATACCATAGTGAAATATGGTTTTCGTTGAAGGAAATAGACAAGTTAGAGAAAATACAATTACATTTTCTTAAAAACCTACTTGGTGTTAGACTCCAAACCTCCACGGTTGCTGTATTAGCTGATACTGGTAGATGTCAATTACTATATAGACAACAAGCAGCTGCTATTAAATACTGGGAAAGATTAAAAACTGGTAACTGTGTACTCTTGCTTCGTGAGTGTCATGACATACAGACTTACCTTCTTCAAAAGAAACAACCATGTTGGTTGTCAAGAATACATAAACTATTTGGAAATCTAACTGTGAACCCTAACGACAATCCCAATGTGAATATATTGATAGCCAGACTATATGACCAGGCAAAAAGTAAAATGTTAGCGGATATTAATGACAGTAACAAAAATCCTAAACTCAGAACTTATAAACTCTTCAAAAAAGACATGCGTCTGGAGCCGTACTTAAATAAGATGTCTTTATCAAAGCATTGCCAGGTTTCGATTGAGCTCTCACAATCTTCACATTGAACTTGGAAGACACAAACGACGGTACATTGAGGCAGGTGAACGGCTATGCAAGAGATGCAATTCAGATCAAGTTGAAGATGAATTTCACTGTCTTATGCGCTGTGAAAAGTGGGATATGCTTAGGACGAACCTTTTTGAAGTTGCTTCTAAAAAAATAGAGAATTTCTTAATTTTTCACCCAAAAGAACAATTTCTAAGTATATTGTGTGACAAAGATTGTAAAGTAAACTTTGCGCTTTCTAAATATTTAGCAACTGTCTTAAAAACGGACAACACAGTTTAAGGAGTTATGTAATAACTTCACTTAAACTTGCAACGATCATGGGCGGCAAAAGGCACCAAACATGTTTATTCATGTGGTATTTGGTGGACTAAAATTCATGTGTAAATGATACTGGGAAAAAATATTCTGAATATTGCTTTAAATTTGTTTTTTTCCTGTTATTTTATACAAACTCTTTGTACATGGTTGCTGGATTTTTATTAAATTATGTTTCAATAATAGTTTATTACTTGCAAATTTAGATGTAGTTACTATTTCTGTTTGTATACATACAAATTATTATATTTTGTATATATGAATTGTTATATAAATTACTATTTCTGTTTTGTATATAAAATATAAATTATGTGTAAGATTGATTACTTCACCTTGGGTACAATGATTTCTGTCTTGTTACAAAGTTTGGTTGGCCTCCTGAAAAGGGGAAGGCTGAAATTCTGTGTGTGGGGCAGAGCATGCTGCTCGTGTAATTAGAACAAATCTCCCTTCACCGAAACTGCTGCTATTAATAGCAATTTTCCAAAATACAAGTGGCTATGTGCCAAGACAGTCATTTACAAATTCAGAGCTATTTTTAAGAATTTTCGACTGCCAGACCAAATGAACTTCATTACGGAATGATTCGCAACATCCATAAACCTGCTGAAGATCCATTAGACATATTTATGTAACGATATGCTTACAAAAAGGCATTTTGAATTGTTGACCCACAGCTTACTGCTAATTCAAGTCTTCAGCAGATTTCCACCACAACAAGTTTGACAATTCATATTTTTTTTGAAAATCATAGTCAGAAAGATGACATTTAAGCAGAAGCATAGTTGTAAAGAGTGTGAAGAATATTACATTTTTTAAATGGAAAAAAACCCTCATTTCCAAATGCACTCAGGAATTACAAATTATTATAACATCCAAATTTATGAGAATTCATAAATAAGAGTCTGGAAAAGTTGGTCTATCTCCCAGTTACTATATATGTTAAAAAATGCTCAGCACAAATGTTATAGGTGGAATTACGAACACACTAGCCCTAAACTTGGCTAAAAGTAACCCTAAACCTAATTTTGCCCCCAAAACTGAAGCCTGTAACACTTCCACGAATCTTAGTATTGGCAGGTCCAGGATTTAATAATATAGCACATGCACGAGTGATAGCTTTATTACATATATACACGTAAGTGCTCTTTTTTTACACATCCAAAAACTCGCACATGCTCGTTTTTACACCTCCACAAATTCGTGAACATAACAAATAATGACAAATATATATATATATGCTGTATGACGTTAATGATATGTTTTAAAAATAAAATACTTGACTTGGAAAAGTCCATACCAAAATTTCCTTACAAAAACAAAGGTCTATCCTGTCCTGACAACTCACCTCTCCTGGAGATCATCCTGGTGTTGGTTTGACACAACAGACAGACAGCAGAGAGCAGCAGAAACAGCTGCTTGGTACTCATGTTGAAGACAACCAGAGTTGACTGAGGTGAACTGCTGAAGATGACTGCAACAGCCGATGCGTTCTGATGCGTGTTGGACTATCGGAGCAGGAGTCGAAGATGCTTCACAGTTACCATGCACCTGGAAAAAGAGCTGGATACAAACAGAAGTCCTTAATATACAGTAGAGGCTGTCACAGAGCAAAATAATAGTTAAGCAGAAATGTTTTTCCTTTGTTTTTACTTTTTACTTTGCATCTAATTCATTTTGATGTAAAAATACTAAAAATACTGAATTGGTGCATGTTTATTAGTCTTGAGTTTCCCTTCCTGTTCAGAGTGTGTTTGGCACTGTGATTGTCCGCTGAGGTCTCAGTTGCAGGCAGCAAGCCTGGTGTGGGCTGCTGCTATAATTTGGAGAAATACAATACTAAGATTGATCCTTCCGCTGCCTATTTTGCAATATCTTCGCAACTTCAGAATAATAAGTTGTTTTTTTTCTCTGTACAGAGAGTTTTGGGTTGAGTTTGAAGTGTGACCCTGCAAACATGGTTAAGCTGCATGGCATTGCACTGAGGCAGTAAAAATGTTTGAGTGAGATTGTTACACACTTGGGCGGTCCAGAAAAACTTTCTTCTAAATTTCTTTGATTTGAATCTTGCGGTCTGATCTTGTATAGATTGACGGTTGTGTAAAATTTCAGCAAAATCGATTAATATAAAGCCTTTGAAGTTTAAAATGCGATTGCCCATCAGTAGGCCTCAAAATCATCGTTATTTGCAAATATTGCAGCAAGGTCCAATAATTTTGATCAATATTTCGATCCATTTTTTGGTATGTCCAGAATGCCCAATCCAGTCCTGATATTCTTTTTGACTTACAAAGTTTTGCAGCAGGTCAGAAGAGATAATCCAAAGGTCAATTTTCAAGCATTTTTCTCTCCTAAAAACAGGCCCATATTTCACTTACTATGAATGATCAGTCAAGAATAACCCCCAGATGTTACTTTTCCATGCCAAGTTTATCATATAGAAGGCAAAATATTTACTTCAGAAAAAGATTCTGCAAATTGACCAATTTCTCAGGGGCGAGAATGGGGAATTACATTATAAACTTCAAAGGCTTTATACAACCTCTAAATCAAACAAATTTGGCTGAAATTTTGCATGTGTTTGTTTTACTTATGTGGTCTTCAATTTCTACTTCAAATTGAGGGTTTTAGGAAAATAAAATGGAAGAATATAGATAATTGATTGAAAAAATGGAATTTAAACTGAGAGTTTCACTTAGTTTCTCCGTTTTTAAAATTTCAAATAATTTGGCGAAGTTTCTTCACCTGTATGACATGGGGGCCTATCTGCGAAAAATTCCAAAACGCATGAATGAATTTGGGATGGGTTTTGAATGTGTGCTCAATGGCAATCCAGCCAATCTGACTTTTCATAAAATTGAAAATCATTTCCCTTGAATTAAATTTTAAAATTACCCGAATGTTTTCTAAATTTTCCCTGAGATTCTCCTATTTTTTTACGAAAAGCATACATGTATCTTTAAATAAGATGTTCACCATAATTTTTGTTTTTGGTGAATTGAAGAAAAATGATCGCGTTTTCATTTACCGTTTACCATACATGCATATCAGGTTGTGGCTGGTGCCTCAACTTTCTCTGATCAAATAACAATTGGTCTGAAAATCTACCACTTACAAACTGATACTTTTCTATTAGTTCAATTACATCTATCTATGATTATACAACATCTGCACCAATCAATTTCGATCAATAGGCATATTGATTTTCCACTTGATTACAAAATAAATTTACATTCCTTTTGTAAAAAGTATTTTATTAAGTTTGGAAAGTGAAACAGCTCAAATTTGGAATGAAAAACAACAACAAAAATACACACTGAAAAAGGTTTTTACAAAGAATGTTGTGTGACTATCTTGAGGGGTTTCCTTCCCAGAAATCACCATAAAAAAGAACTATTAGAAGTACTTGAGAGGTACAAGTGTATTGCTTGACATTTTTGTAAAAGTCACAGAATTTAATCAACTATTCTATTCCACTTAATTAGGGTTAATGGTTCAGGTTCCTTCACACAATCAAACACTAACCAATCAATTTCAGGTCTACAACATGTAACTGATATATAGTCTGATTAGATAGTCAAAATGGTCACTACCTTTTTACGGGTGCACCCTGTTGGATGCACTATTTGGGCCGATATTTCTCCTTTTTACGAAACTCATTCACGATGTGGAAAAGATCCTTAATAAGTCGAAAAATTGTTTCCCTTCTTTAAGTCAGTTGGAAGACCGATTCTATTGCAATAAATACAGAATAACCAATTTATTGAACTGAAAAAAAGGAAAAAGAAACGCTTACCTTTATAGCACGGCCCCTTGGCCCCAAGAGCCAGTCATGTGTCCGGTCATGTCCCAGCGTGGTCTGCCTCGTTCCTTGCCATCGCTCATCTATACGGATCACTCTGCCCACGGAGTGCCCACGGAGTGCCCACGGAGTTGGCTCTATTAATAAAGGAATGATACATTCCCTTCTGTCAACATGGACACCCAATACTGGCTGCAGGTATTGTCGCAATTTGATTACTATCTGCGGTTTATGAAAGTACTAATGAATTTTGCAGCATGCAGGTTTCAGCAGGGCTTCGGAGTCGGGTATCAAGAGAACTGACTCCGACTCCCGACTCCTTTGGCTTTCTAAAAAACGACTCCGACTCTTTAGATCTCCTGAATTACGACTCTGACTCCCGACTCCATTTATATATTTTACACAAATGTTACATGGTAAACAGGGGAGAAAAAATATTTATACAAAGTTTTCATAGGATTTTGTACAGGAATACTTCTTTATTAATTATTTTTAGGAGTCAGGAGTCTCCGACTCCGACTACAAGTCAAAGTTCGACTCTGACGTCGACTCCGACTCCAAAGCCCTGGGTTTCAGAGGGATATATATGGGAGAAGGATTCGAATAGTTTCATTAAACTGTCTGCTGCAAACAATTTTGCCAAGAGGAGTAGTCCTGCTCAGATAGGTAAAATCATCTTTAGGGGGCAACCATTCAATTTCCAAGGGGGGTGGGGTTTGGAGTTTTCTTTGGCGGGAAATTATTCATTTCAGGGTAATGGCGGCTGTAATTTTTTAAATTTCAAATGGATGAAGTCCGGAATATTCATTCCTAAATCAAGCAATGCCTTTTTATAAATACCCCAGGCAGAAAATATTTATTTCACCCATGCAAAAATTATTTATTTCAAGATTGCCCAAATAGAATTTTTTACTTGACCAAAACTGAGCAAGAACTTATTTATTTAAAAATAACTCCATGCCCTCCCCCCCGGGTATTAAATGGTTGACCCCCTTATATCACAGTTTAGATCCAAATAAAAAGGTCAAATGTGCAAATGAAATACTTTTTTTGTTTTTAGTATATGTCTCTGCGAGGGTGAAATATGAACAAATATTGTTTTTGGTAGCCATCTTGGATTGCATCTCACATTTTTGTAACAAATACATGTAGGACTCACACCCAAAGAGACATGATAAATGTGTATTCCAAAAAAACCAAGGTTTAGCAAAAAAAGACAGAACAATACGTTATATATGAGGGCCATGATAATGACACAATCAAGAATCTTATACTTGGCATCCATCTCACAAAAAGCTGCCATCTTGGAATTTGAATTGGCTACTGCCTTGCATGGAAATACGCGTCCTTAGCACTGCGTAGAGAGAACACTTAAGTCAAATATCGATGTAATCTTGCTTGTGAAACAATTTAAGAGATACATTTATAGGAATTACTCTAAAATGGCACATTACATAAAATGAATATGTTATGGTTGAGTAGTTGCTGCAAGGATTCTGCATTCATTACAATGGCAGTGAACTGCCAGGTAGGACCAGTACAACTGATCCAGACTCCAGAGACAGGGGACAAGAGGAGCCAACATGCTTTCGAATGTCCACTGTAGTCCACTGTTATCAGTTCACATGTAGCAATAAAATCTCTCTTAATACAAAGGCTGATTTTTGTGACCTTATTGGCGGACTAAGTGAGCAGTCTTTATTGGCATTCGTTTCTTGCCTTGTTAGTTTGTGTCAATAAAAGATGCAATAAACAAGACGTCATAGGCCTCAGTGGGTGGTTGATGCATGGTAGAGACAATACGTGCAAATTCACACTGTGCACAACGACACTGCGAAATAAATACACTCCTTTGCTCTCCATTTCACTCTCCATTTCACTCTCCATTGCACCCCATTGCCCTCCATTGCTCTCCATTGCTCTCCATTGCTCTCCATTGCCCTCCATTGCTCACCATTTCACTCCATCGATCTCCATTTCACTCCATTGCTCTCCATTTCACTCCGCTGCTCTCCATTGCTCTCCATTGCCCTCCATTGCCCTCCATTGCCCTCCATTGCTCCCCATTGCTCTCCATTTCTCTCCATTGCTCTCCTTTGCCCTCCATTGCTCTCCATTGCTCTCCATTGCTCCCCATTGCTCTCCATTGCCCTCCATTGCTCTCCATTGCTCTCTATTGCCCTCCATTGCCCTCCATTGCCCTCCATTGCTCACCATTTCACTCCATTGCTCTCCATTGCACTCCATTGCTCTCCATTGCCCTCCACTGCACTCCATTGCTCTCCATTGCTCTCCATTGCTCTCCATTGCCCTCCATTGCTCTCCATTGCTCTCCATTGCCCTCCATTGCTCTCCATTTCACTCCATTGCTCTCCATTTCACTCCATTGCTCTCCATTGCTCTCCATTGCTCTCCATTGCTCTCCATTGCTCTCCATTGCCCTCCATTGCCCTCCATTGCACCCCATTGCCCTCCATTGCTCTCCATTGTTCTCCATTGCTCTCCATTGCTCTCCATTGCCCTCCATTGCCCTCCATTGCACCCCATTGCCCTCCATTGCTCTCCATTGCTCACCATTTCACTCCATTGCTCTCCATTGCTCTCCATTGCCCTCCACTGCTCTCCATTGCTCTCCATTGCTCTCCATTGCACTCCATTGCTCTCCATTGGTATCCATTGGTATCCATTGCTCTCCATTTCACTCCGCTGCTCTCCATTGCTCTCCATTGCTCTCCGTTGCCCTCCATTGCTCCCCTTTGCTCTCCATTGCTCCCCATTGCTCTCCATTGCCCTCCATTGCTATCCATTGCTCTCTATTGCCCTCCATTGCTCCCCTTTGCTCTCCATTGCTCCCCATTGCTCTCCATTTCACTCCACTGCTCTCCATTGCTCTCCATTGCCCTCCATTGCTCCCCATTGCTCTCCATTGCTCTCCATTGCCCTCCATTGCTCTCCATTGCTCTCCTTTGCTCCCCATTGCTCTCCATTGCCCTCCATTGCTCTCCACTGCTCTCCATTGCTCTCCATTGCCCTCCATTGCTCTCCATTGCTCTCCATTGCTCTCCATTGCCCTCCATTGCTCTCCACTGCTCTCCATTTCTCTCCATTGCCCTCCATTGCTCTCCATTGCTCTCCATTGCCCTCCATTGCTCCCCATTGCTCCCCTTTGCTCTCCATTGCTCCCCATTGCTCTCCATTGCCCTCCATTGCTCTCCATTGCTCTCTATTGCCCTCCATTGCTCTACATTGCTCTCCATTGCTCTCCACTTAATTTTTTCGGAAGATGATTATTTATATGTACTTGATTTATATGAAATTTACCTAATTGTTCCCGTTATATGCAATGGGCATATTTATAAACTGATAGGTTGACATTCTGAGAAGTTAAACTTCCTCCTACACCAGTGCTACCTTAAATAATAGGCAATTAAGTACATGGTTGCAGCGGAGTTCACAGAGGCACGCCAATATCACTCCTCATGCGCCAATAACACTTTTACGACACCAATATCGTTATTTATTTGTGTGGCACGTGATTGATCTCCTGCTAGATGATTGGCTAAACAATTTTGATGCAGAATATAATTTTATATATATATGCATCTAATCTGTATTCCAATTCATACTGAATTCTACAGATTGGGCTCTGGGAAACGCACAGTCTGGTTCCAAACTGTCCATCCACCCTGTTGGACACTTGAGCTGTTACGAGCTACAAACAGGTGGGGTGAAACCACAAATTTCCATTCTGAAACAGGCAGAGGGCAGCACCTTCATCAAGCAAGGCATCAAGAGCCCAAGTGGAGCCCTCTGGTGGCCATTTTTGTCTGTGCCAGACCAGGTCACAATTAAGACATTTTTGTCTTCAAAGAAGATAAGCTTTCATTGTATCATCGAAATGAACACAAACTGAACATATTCTTTGAACCCGCATAATGAGTGCAATAGGAGGCCCCATTTAAGCATGTAAGTCCCAAACGAAACCTCCATTCAGGACTTCAGGAGAGTTATGAGAATTACAGGAGTTAGCAGCACTTACCGGGAGTTGTGGGAGTTATGAGGAGTTAGCTGTAGCTATGGGAGTGGACAGGAGTTACTGGGAGTTGTGGGAGTTAGCAGGAGTTACTGGGAGTAATCAGCGGAGTTATAGGACTTGGCAGGAATTATCAGGAGTTATGGGATTTATTTTTGGAGTTATAGTTCAGCTTGCGCTACTTATTTAGCATAGAAATGACTCGAATTAGGGACCGTTCAGAATTTATGACTGGGGGGGGGTGGGAGTTTTGGCCGAGGGGGTACTAACTTTTCACACGTGTTTCAAGGGGGGGGGGCATCAATTTTTGACAACACTTCCAAGGGGGGGGTAAGAAATTTTAACAAAGAAAAAACTCATTTTATTTTGACTTTTTTACGCGCAAAAGTCCGAGAAATTACGCGAATCTGTATGTGTGGCTATGTATATCATTATATGTGTGTGTATTGCTTTGTATGTCGAAGGGGGGGGGGGTACTAAAAAAACGCATGAAACCTAAGGGTGGGGTACTAAATATCCGCATGAAACTCAAGGGGGGGGTATCAATTTTTGATGGGAAGTTCCAGCAAAACTCCCACCCCCCCCCCAGTCATAAATTCTGAACGGTCCCTTAGCAATATATTGGTCTTCAAATGCTAGTAGACCAATGGAGCTTCAACAAATAGTTGTTATTATTGGCCAAAATCAGTATTTAAGGGAGGGCCGGGGCAACCATTGGATAATTGCAGTCAATCTTAAAAAATCTGTATCTTGGAAACCGCTTGCAGGATCACTACCAAATTGCGCATGCAGATATGCCATGAGTTCTATGCCATCGGTATGACTCCACAAACGACCAACTATGAGATCCCTCAATAACTTAAAAACTACTAAAATGGACTTGGCCGCTTTTGATTCAGAGCTTCCGTCTTGGAAGTTCCCTGCCGAATTTAGAAAAATATGTGTAAAATCTAATAAAAGCGAGAAAAATTTAATCCGGGTGTAACTGATGAGATATGAGCATTTCAAAATTTGAACTTTTGGATTCTAAATTGGTCTGGGACCTTGGAAAATTTTCCAAGGTCGCCGAAAATGGGTCGGTGTCATATAGTCAAGGTAGGCTACCTTCATGAATTTTTGGAAAAATTTACAATAACGTTTTTGCATAATTGTAAAAGTAATGTCAAGTTGGATGCCAGTAATCGCAGATGGGTGACCAAACTACTCGCGTTAAGGACCTGGCCGCTTGGAAAAAAATGATACCTCCATTTGGGACTTCAGGGAGTTATGGGAATAACAGGAGTTAGCAGTACTTACCTGGAGTTGTGGGAGTTATCAGGAGTTAGCTGTAGTCATGGGAGTGAACAGGAGTTACCGGGAGTTGTTGGAGTCAGCAGGAGTTACTGGGAGTAATCAGGAGTTGCCAGGAGTTACTGAGAGTTATAGGACTTGGCAGGAGTTATGGGATTTACTCTGAGTTAGCGCAGGGCTTACCAGGAGTTAGTGGGAGTTACGGGAGTTACGGGAGCTGCGGGAGTAAGTGGGAGTTCCGGGAGTTATTAGGAGTTAGCGAGTTATCGGGAGTTAGCAGGAGTTAGTGGGAGTTAGTGGGACATAGCAGGAGTTGTAGGAGGTCAAGGAATTCCAGGAGTTACATGCTTAAATGGGGCCTAGTAGTTAACCTTGTTGGGTAATCGGGGGTGCCGTTCTCGGACCAAATGAAGTTCCAGGAGTGGGAGTCAAACCCACCACCTCACAGCCAGTGGTAGTTATCACAAACAAGTGCATTAACTATTAGGCCATGGGGAGCAACTTTTCCATGGAATATCAAGACGAATTGCAAAGCAATTGTTATGGATGAAAAGATTGACTACCTGAGCACAGGAACTTCTATGTTGCACTGTTTTAAAGTATAGATCTATGAGTTAAGCAGTGCAACATTGAAGCTCAGGAGACTGTGTACCTGTGCCAACTGAAGCCCTGAGAATTAATGTGACCTATGAAGAGGTTGACTGTCAATCTTTTCATAGGTCACATGATCAGGTAGTCGATGTGTTCCTTGGTCAAATGAATCATGAACTTATAAATGTGTCATATACAATGAGCATGAGTGTCAATCAAAAAAATAACGTGCACAAGGCACTTTAAAGGGCATTCTGCACATCATCTAACTGCTGTGGTGTTTTGTCCTAATTGTTGACATTTTGCTGTTTTGACAAATTCTCTGTGAGCTATAAATAGATCGGGGTGGGGAAGCCCCTCAATGACATCCCAGGACTCCCTCTTTCCAGTTTCTAAAATGGTATTTAAACAATGTGCATGTTCCTGTAAAGTCTATCAACACAATCTTTGCCAAATTAACTGTTTTTGTAAGGTGTGCACTTGATAATGGGATTAGAAAACTATGACAAATAACTGTCAGTGATGTCGCAAAGCCAGTTTGGAAGTTAGAAATGAGAAATATATAACTTTCAATGGGCCACTAATCTGCAGAGAGCTCTAAGGTATTGTTTTAGGATTAGGTCATCAGATTTCACGAACAGGACAGAAGTGGGCAAACAGGACAAGGCTTGTCTAATCGCAGAAACACAATACTCTCCTAGAGACCACCACTCCCACTCCTCCCTCAACGCCATTCATTGGGCATTGTACATCGATATCTGACAAAAAGTGAAAGGAATTAACTATGTGGGCTAATAAACGATTCATTAATATAATGTTATTTATATATTCTTTTAATTCCATTTTTGTATGTTGATAGCCAAAATACTCAGAAGGCAACCATTCAATGAAGGGTGCAGTGGCGTAGCCAGGATTTTTTCCAGGTGGGACAAACCGCCAAGACATTTCCGCAAAAGCATAATTGCTACAAACAGCTTTTTGTGTTTTGTGCATTGCAACAGAATGTTAAAAAAATTCATTCAGAATCTGCCAAATGTCCCCAAAATCTTTTCAGGGGGGGGGGGCAACTGGCCCCCCTGCCCCGCCTCTGGCAATGCCACTGGAATGGTGGGGGGTAGGGGGTTGGGGTAAGTATATTTTTTTTAAATAAATAATTCTTGCTTTGCTTGGGTGAAATAAATAAATCCTTCATGGGCAGTTAGTCTTGAAATAAATAATTTCTGGTAGGGGTTTTACTTCGCATGTGTTGTTTGACTTACGAATGAATATTCGGGGACTTCAAACGCTCAAAATAGATATAATAATTATGGCCCATTACAGAGAAATAAATAATTTCAGGCCAAGGAAAACCTCAAGCCCCCCTGATTATTAAATGGTTGCCCCCTAACTGTGTGGGCTATTAATTCATTGGTATTGTGTTGTCATTTTTATTTTCCAATTTTGACATGTTGTCAGCTAACACACAACTAAGCAATGGCATTCAGTTATAAGTTACTATGACATCATGTTGTAAAACTAAAACAACACACTGTTAAGTTCTCCTTGTGGTTGGCATTTTTTCGTTGATGTTTATTGGGCTTGGTTGCACATAGTTAAGATTCTGAGTTATAACTCAAAAATGCCAAAGTGATGACTGATGGGTAGATTACATGGACACTGGAGATTCACCAGTGGCGGATCCAGCGCAGTCCAGGAGGGTCGGGCGTCGTTTTTGCATTTGTGAGCCCCGCATTGGCGTCATTTCGGCATTCTCACCCGCATTGCTTCATTTTTTTTTTCAAAATTATATTTCCATCTCAATGGTCTACGGTCGGGGGATGGGGCAGCCCTGTAGCCCCCCCCTGGATCCGCCACTACTCATATCACAGCAAGTCAGCAAGTCAACCACCAAATACATATCTGCACTGTTGTATGTAATGACAATTTTAATGCTGTGAGCCTGGGACAGTCACTCAGTCAGACTGTATGCATCACAGCAATGCAGGATCCACCCATGGACTCCACCCTCCTCTGACATCTAGGTGTAGGCCTATAGGCCAAGTCAGCTCCTGGCCTGCTCCAAATTCTTCCAATCTGTTTCCCTGTTAGCTCACTGCACTTGTTCTATAACATTAGCACCAACACTTAGCTCTGTCACTCTCACCTCTGCTGCAGTGGGGGTAGCACTCCAATCTCATCACACTTACACATTACCTTGGCTCTGGAGCACCATTCATTGTCATCATAATATCATCATCATAAGGATTACCTCTGTATTCAATTCTGCACCATGGCCTACACATCACTACCCAGCATCCAGGGTTGGGTTCATCTCTGTGTCTGCTTCATATCATTCAGATTTATAAGTGAGTAGTTTCAATTTAATAAAATTTATTAGTAATTTTATTCCATGACTAGCAGCCATGTTCCTATTACTTCCTAATAACAGTAACATTGCCCAGGGAAATACATGTATATCAAGTAGTTTTCGTTTTGATTTATCTAGGGGAACTGTTATTTCATGGTTTGTTTTACTTTTAATCCACCCAGACTGTCCCAGTCCCTTTTTGTCTAACAGCACTAGCTGTGAGGAGACTGGCAGAATCCAGGCTCATGCATGAGTAAATGCAGTTCTTTTATGCATTAATTCCTCATCTTTGGACCTTCATCCCTGCATTATTAATACAGTTAGCATAAAACTAATTGTACACGATGGTAATGCACACTTTAATGTTTCAATCTCAACTTTCAAGCAGTTGTTCCTCCGTAGGTTTAAACATAATCAATGGCCTGGCAGTTGCTGCGACTGATTTCTGGCAGAGTTCACTGCTTCGCAGCTCACTAATATTGTGATGTTGTTGTTTTTTGTGCATACAAACAGCAGTTCTTGCTTAATGAATATTGGCCATGTATGAACTCAGTGTGCAGAGTATAATCCACCACTTATTGAATAGCTTGATTGGTTATTGACCTAAATTTCATGGCTGATAGCCCTGCAAGAACCTAATTGTTGATTGTTTTAAACTACCTTGTTACCCCAGCCAATCAATATCAACCTCACAACATTTATTTGGACACAACCATCCTGTATTTCCTCTTTTGACCAATCAGACCTGCAAGGATGTTTTCAAATTTAATCACGATTCACATGTATACATCTACATGATAAATTTGTTGATTTTACTTTTTTTTGTTACTTTTGTTGCTGCCTTGGTCAGATTAGTCTGTGATTTTGCAGAATATTTAATTTAACATTTCGCTACATTCTGCATAATGTGGTTGGCTCTCAGAGGCAGAAAAATCTAATGGTCCTCTTATCATCTCAGCATTATTTAAGGGGGGGGGGCATTGGGCCATGCCCCCCTCCCCCCACCGGCCCAAAAGAAACATGGGAAAGATAGGAAAAGCCGCAAATCTTGTTTTATTTCCAATAAATAAAATCACATTTCAGTGAACTCAGATGCCTCTTTACACTTCAAACAGTTTAACAAAATTTGATTTCTTATCTATAATATAAATATCAACAATTCTCAATAAAATGAATCCAGTCACATCAACCATGAAATCAAATTTGCTTGTGCCCTAAGTTATTCTTCTTTGTTGTTTTTCACTGATACTTAAAATGACAGTAAAGTGCAATTCTATGCTGTCAGATAATACATGAGGTAATCCCTGGGATAATCTCTGATATAATCCGGCAAATCCAGTTGAACAGTGCAGTGAAAAACTGCTGCTGAAGAATGTAGGTGTAACACAAACAACATTTTTCTTACAATAACTGAGAGCATTTTGGGGTCACCCAGGGACCTACTGAGATTAGAAATAGGAAAATAAGGTTGACTTGCTAAAGCACGTGGCCCTGTCCTGTTTATGAGGCTGAGCCAGGCTTGGGGGAGGGAAAAGGGGGGGGGTTACTTTTTAGTGTCTTTTTTCTTTCTCCTTCAGAGGCAGAAAAATAACACATAAAATAATTTATAGGGTTAGATGTCTAGATGCCTGCATGATAGGCCCAGGATGATAGCCAAGAAATACACACTTGTATCATGTACCCTATCAGCCTCTCAGGTGGGCGTGGCACAAACGAAACCCCAGGAGTGAAGCCAGTTACTGCAGTCTGCAGTGCATCAGATTGCATGCATGGAACATGAAAAATGGTCACAAACACATCAATGTTCTGTCCCTACACAACGTGAAAGAGGACTTAGTAAAAATAACACAAAAACAGGCGTCTCAACTTCATCCTAAATTCCAGAGATGTTTGCCACTTCAAGAGGCAACAAATTAGCCATGTGAGGAGCATCAAGTGTCCAAGTCCTAACCCACATCTGCAACAGGCTGCTTACAGCCATTTTGACATCTGAGACTCTTTTTTTGAGAGGGAGTGAAATCATATGCTACTTGCTCATGTGCTGAGATGTATCCATGCTGAATGCACTAATGCACATTCCAGTGCAAATATTAAAATTGATGACCAACTTTCAACTTTGGGGCGACCATCAGTATAGTGATGCAGACTAGACCATTAAGAGGGTGGTCCGGTATTTATAAAAGTGGTCTGGTCCTGGTCTGGTCCAGGGCGAGGTAGTGCGATATTGTTACTGGACCGGTCCAGAAGCAGTCCACCGTCATTTAGAAAATTATGATAAAAATGAGGGTTTAAATAGTTATATGATATGAATTTCATTTTTACAGCTGCTTGCAGCCTGTATTGCACACGGCATTTTTGGTAAGGTTCTGACCATACTGGAGGTCGCACTATTTCACCTATCACATTGAAACTTAGTATACAGTCTCAATATAATTTTATCTTGCTTCCATCAACTTTTGGTAAACTTCTGTGACATTAAATTTTTTATTTACGAAGCTAAAATGATTGTTTTTGGCGCGAATTTCAAATGACCAGCTGCAGTGAAACCAACACCAAGGGGAAGGAAAATAGGAAGGAAAAAGGGAGGGGGGGAAGGAGGGAGGGAGGGTATACATGTAGGTAGATAGATAGATAGATAGATAGATAGATAGATAGATAGATAGATAGATAGATAGATAGATAGATAAATAGACAGATAGATAGATAGATAGATAGATAGATGGACACATAGATAGATGGACACATAGATAGATGGACACATTGACAGACACATATATAGATAGACACATAGATAGACACATAGATAATTATATACTAGGTCTATCTACAAGCAGCTGTTAAAGTGCTTGCACGTTATTTTTAGATATGACAAAATTCATGCGATACCCTGCATGACATGATAAATCACGGGACCGGTCCGGACCGGCACTGGACTGGTTCGGTCTTGCACTGGATCGGTTTTTTGTAGGTGGTCTGGTATTTTTTGTCGTCAGGGGCTGAACCACAGACTAGACCGGTCCAATGCAGTCATTGTTTGTCATAATGATACCTACAATCCATGAATCTCGGAAATTTGTATGAGAATTGCGAAAATTGGGATAACAGTAGTATTATTTGAGGGGTAAGCCTAATAGCAGACAATAATTTTGAGAAATCATCAGAATTTCATTTCCAAGATTATCTTAAAATTTTCAAAGATTACTGAATAAATCTTTTATAGATATATAGATATATGTTAAGTGCATCCCTCGAAGCCCGTATTTGAAAGAATCACAAGAATCTCTTCTGCTACTTTCTTAGAAATTTCTGAAAGATTGATTTTACGATTTTGGCCCACATCGAGGAGCTTGACAGCCTGCTCTGGAAATATGCATTACATATTCGACTTGAAAAGTAACATAATTTTGTGTCTTTCATAAAGTTTCATTTCAATTTCAGATGCATTTGATGTGGAACTCTCTGCCGACCAAAGTGCTGATGTCCCCTTCGGAACACAAATAAAATTAACCTGCAAATTTGAGGTAGGGAAAACAACAGATAGTATATAGATAGATAGATATATTAGATAGATAGATAGAAAGATAGATAGACAGATGGACAGATAGACAGGTAGACAGATAGATAAACAGATAGAAAGATACATACATACATACATACATACATACATACATACATACATACATACATACATACATACATACATACATACATACATACATACATACATACATACATACATACATACATACATACATACATACAAACATACATACATACATAGGCCTACATACATACATACATACATACATACATACATACATACATTTACATAGATAGATAGATAGATAGATAGATAGATAGATTCAAGGTGACGTCACAAATTTTCACTGCTATAACAGCACCAAACCACAGTGGAAATTCATGAAACCAAAATATATGGGTTCGAGTCCAATATCCCGATAAGTAGTTCCAGTGAGGCGCTTTACTCTTTGAAATCATTGCGTCACAGCCATTGTCATGGCATCACATTGGAGCTGCCGCCCCCACACCCCCGCTCATTGGCTGAAATGTTTGGTATGATGACGTCACCAACCAAACAACACACTTATTTTTACACTCTGGAACTGGATACTGGTCTTCTGCATTGCATTACTTAATAACCATATAGATAGATTTTGGATCATGTTTTGGGGCATTTTTGACAATTTTTTGTTGAAAGTAATGGTGTAAAATTTGAATAGCTATATGTAACTGCAAGAGCTGCCAAGCCCTATTTTCCATTTCCATTGCTGTCGAGGTTAAGAGAGAGCTTAGGGTTTTTAAAAAATGAATAATTCTTTGGTGCCATAAGTGCCTGACCAGAATCTGATGATCTATGGCAACGTAATGTTAAAAACAGGCTTCGCACTTGAAAACAAAGTTTATTCTGGGGTGAATTTGATCATACATAATGTGATGACTAACTCTTAATTCTTATCACTCAGGTAGGCACAACAAACTTCAAAAGCGCATCTTTCTTCGAGGATGATAATCTGTTCCTAAACTACACAGAGCCTTTTCAAGGTTCCTATCCCGCGGGGGTCGATGCTTCCTCTGCTCTTTCTGAAACAGACGATTCAAACGTGTATGTGACGTACACGGCGGAGGAGTCAGAAACCAAAGAACGGACTTACAAGTGTGAAGTGGTTGCCGAGGGTGACGAGACAGGAAGTGGAACAGTCAGTGTGACTTACGCCAGCTCAGGTAAACTTATGTTATTGGTATAGTCAAGCTCATTTATGCCAGCTCAGGTAAACTTACGTTATTGGTTCAGTCAAGCTCATTTAACGTAGATGGAGTATCATCCTCTTGTGCATTCCCCAGAATGATGAAGTTCATCAGCTAACCTGATTGTATCCTCAGAGTTATTGTTGTTAATTTTGCAGCAGCAACCGTCGCCCCTAGCAACAGTATTACCACACAGGAGAATTCCGCTGCAGCATCAGGGAGCAACGACACAAAAGAAGCAAGCAGTACAGACGACACCCCTGGATTAACAGGTGATTGCAATCGCTAATAACTGTACAAACCTATTTACACCCCTGAATCAACAGGTGGCTGCAATTGCCAATACAACCAATAATTATACAGAAGCTTGCTAAAGTTTGTTGTGTGACATTTTGAGAGACACAAGAATTGTGATAATCAATTAATCATTATGCTCTTCTTCTGGTATTTGAATTATCGAATTTGCTGAATTGCATGTGCAAGTAATTTTTTCTGTTTACGTTCAAATTATCCAAATTCTGATTCATCTGATTTAATTGTAGAGCTTGGCAATATTGAAAAAATGGGAAAGCTTCAAGAAGTATTATGTCTGATGAGTTAGCTGACTTTATTTTATGTGAATCTGAGACTTATTTACATTCGAGACACAAAAGGAACATAGGAAATATAAGCAGTTTCTTGATATTTTCCAAGTATTTTCTTTTTCTTGGAAATGGTGTATTTTATCTATTTTAAATATGGCATCAATGCGCGATAATTTTATTATGCATATTGCATATATCAGTGTTGTATCGCGATATTGATGATTTTACGATATATTGCCAAGCCCTATCTAATTGCACTTCAAAAATTAACAAATCTACAAAATTGCAAGGATGCATTCTTCATCAGCTAACTACTAACTTAATTATGATAATCAATTAACTGCAATCACTCACAATTTGATTCCTTTTGTAATTACTAACATCAATTTTGATTTTTCTGTTACTAACTGTCACTGGCATTGATTTACAAAAATAGTTGCCTCTGCTGACGTAACAATGGGCGATAGCAGCGATGGGGCAGGAGCTGTGACATCATTAAAACCAGACACTGAGAAATCTCAGCCAACAGAAACGTCAGATAAGGAAACATCAACAACATCAGATAAAAAAGAAACGGAAGCTCCCGCTGCTCCGGAAGTGCCTCAAGACGAACAAAAGAGCCTCACGCTGAGTGACACAACTAAGGCCGAGAAACAGTCAAGTGGTGAGAGGCCTCATTAGAGATAAGGCAAGAAAGACTGCTAAGTGCCTGGATGTGTTGTTAAGTGCCTGGATATAATAATTATTTCGTGTTGAGTGCCTGGATATATCGCTAAGTGCCTGGATAGATGGCTTAGTGCCTGAACATATTGCTAAGTGCCTGCATATATTGCTTAGTGCGTTGCCAGATAGCTACTAGTGCCTTGATAAATTTGTCAGTGCCTGGATAGATGTGCAAATGCTTGGTTATATATGATGGTAAGTGCCAAGCTAGATGGCTGAATGTCTGGGTAGATTTTTAAGTGCCTGGATAGATTGCTGAGTGCCTGGATAAATGTGTAAGTCCCTAGAGAGATGAATGGGTACCTAGATAGATGGCTAAGTGCCTGGCTAGATGGTTAAGTGCCTGTCTAGACGACTAAAAGTGTCTGGATAGATCTATGTCTAAGTATATATATATATCTGGATAGATGACTTAGCGCACGGATTTTTATAACCATTAAGTTGCATAACATATATCTAGACATTCTTAATCCTGAGGGGCAAACAAAGTAACACTTTGCAATTGGTGGACAGCTCATCTGTTGCGACGTGAAAACGTATGGTAGAAATCGTGTTGCCACAATGTGAACACAATGTCGAGTTTTTTTCACAACTTTATGAAAATGTTGCCACAATGTGACATGCTTGACATAAGATTTTCATTTTGCATCACAACGTTGTGACAACGTCATTTCTACCATACCACTCTATGTAATTTTCAAAATTGAGACATTGTCACAACTTTGCGGCAATCATGACAGTTACCAGAGAACTGTCAAGCTGTAACATAGTATGCCCATTAGGATAGCTCCCGCGCATGAATACCAATAATACCCTACAAGCGTATAGAATTAAAAATGGAGACTGCAGGAGCAGAACCATTCTGCAAATAACAGACAGATATGGTGCAAATGCAATACACAGCGCTCCTGAATAAATTTCAAGATTTAAAAAATTCAACAAGAAAACCAAAAGCGCACGCTTATAGAGCAGGGTCAGGAGCACATTTTAAGACAAAAACCGAAAAATTCCGTTGGGAAAATTTTGGGTTATATTCATTTTAAATTTTTTGTTTATCACACTCATATTTTCATGCTGAAATTGGGGCAAAGAAAGCTGTTAACGACATTTAGCATGTTTAGGGAGGCAAATGTTGATGGTAAGACATTATTCTTTAATTTACATTTCCATTGTATCCCTGTTAGATATGTTTAGACCAAAAATAGTGTAAAGAATGTGATAAACACATGTAACTGCATGTTATAGGAATGTTATAGGAATTAACACACCTGCAAGGAAGTTTGCAGCTTTAAATATTGCCTCTGTTTATCCCTTTGAATTATTTATTATATTCAGGCCAGTTTTAGCAAAATTAAATGTATATTACATGATATATGAATATTTCACACATTTTCTCATAACAGAAAAGTGGGTTTTTTGTTATCATATATGTCTGTGAAATTTTATTTATCAATATTTTCAAATATTTGCAAATGTCAGCAAATGCTGTAGTTAAAAGAACAACATCTTTGCATAATAATCAGCTTATAGCCACTATTAGATATATTTCAAAGTGATTATTTGACCCATCATTGCTAAATTGTCTACCTTTGCTGTTGTTTGCACATGAGTGACTCTCTTTTAATGCCATATTGTGTTTCAGTATCAATTGTCAAGCTATTTAGCATCTCACGTTCATGTTATGATGGCTTGGATTAGTAAGTTAGTCAATTGAATGACTTTATGTCCCGAAATTATAGCAAAAAAATGCAGCCAGTAATATTCATTAATTCACTTCTGGTGTCACAAAAAGCCACAGTTTGGGTTTATTTCTTTACATTCATGCAATGTTCATATGATATATTGAGAACATTTATATAAATCACATTCAGAGTTAGTAAGAATGATCCACAAATTTAACTCGTTTGAAATGTCATATTTTGATAAAAAGCAATGAAAAATTCAAAAGAAAGGCTAAATTAAATTCAAATCACGCTAAAAGCAGGTGAAACATTCACAACAAGCGATCGAATCAATTAACTGGGGCTAAAAGTGAATTTCTTTGATGAATATGCATCTGCATGTGTTTATCACACTCTTTACACTATTTTTAGCCAATACTTATCAAACACACATACAATTATCTTGTAAATTAAACAATGATGTCTTACCATGAACATTTGCCTCCCTAAACATGCGAAATGTCTTCAACAGCTTTCTTTGCACCAATTTCACCATGAAAATATGAGTGTGATAAACAAAAAATTTAAAATGAATAAAGCTCAAAATTTTCCCAACGGAATTTTTCGGTTTTTATCTCAAAATGTGCTCCTGACCCTGCTCTACAAGCGTGCGCTTTCGGTTTTTTTTGTTGAATTTTTTTAATCTTGAAATTTATTCAGGAGCGCTGTGAATAGTTAACCTTGTACATCTCGATTATTTTGATAATGTTCTAGCATGCTAAGCATTTTCTGATTTATAGTATTTGCTAATTTTGAAGAGATAGAAAACTAGTGGGAGCCTATTCCAAAGTCACATGACAAATTTCAATTAGAATACATCCATAGCAGTGATTACAAACTGTTAAACATAGTTTGTTATTATGTGTGCTTTTAGCAGTTAGACATGAGATAAAAATATATAAGAATCTGCGACTTATAGATCTAACAAAACCCAACAATAACTGTGAATCTTGAGAAAATGTTTTTCATAGTCAACTGTCCAAGTTGATATAATCTGTTACAAATATATCAAAACACACATGTCCAGGGCATTTCTTGGACTTGTCATATGCTAGTATATGGATGGATTAAATCGATCTACAAGCCCTGATATACCATGTCTATCAATGACTGGTACTTCCATTCGTGGGATAGCTGTATATCAAATAGCCTGCTCATTATGTGGCAGGGACTTCTAAAGACTAGTCATTGTTTTAAAGATGTCGTGTTTGGTGTACATTACTGATTGATTCGTGTCAAGGAATCCATTTAGGCCTGGTTTTATTTGGAGATTTTGTTATTATGATTTTAATAATGGAAATATTAGAAACCATGGTGCATAGCGGGCGTTAGTGGAACTCTACTTTTTCCAGCTCTCCTGTGTTGACGAGCAGAATAAAACTATTTCTGGAAACATCAGCCTGGGAATTTACAATGCAGCCGGGGTTTCTAAGGTCCGTAACAAAGTCTAATCAGCTTGACAGTACTGGAATATGGTGGCAATCCATGCTTAACATTCCATTTAAGACTCGGCAATGCAAATCCGTAATGTTTTCAATGGATTAAAAGTGCCCTGGGGCCTGGAATGCCAGCTTCACTGACTTAGCAATGGTACAAAATGGCAGCTTGTTCCCGGAAATAGTTTTATTCTGCTCTTCAACACAGGAGAGCTGGAAAAAGGAGAGTTCCACTATCACGGCCTATTTTACACTCATTTCCCCTGTTGTATACAGAATGCAATTAAAGTAGTAATAAGGGTATATTAAAAGCAATAAACTGGTTTTAAAAAATAAAACCACACTACACAGACGATGAAATACATTGCATTGTTGGTAGGGCTGCATTAGGGCATTTTCAAAAATACACTGTTACAGTAGTTACAAGGTGATTTTCGTCTTGTGTCCCATATGAATGGCAGCTTATGAATCACTTTAATGCCAATAAATTACTTTAATGCCAATGCAAGGAGATATGTCATTTATGTCATATATTATGCACCGAGAGTGCAATAGTTGTATAAACATGATTGAAATTCAAATGGAATGACGTGCAGAATGTTATGGTGGAGGCAATGATAAAGTGTTCATCTCCAGCATGGGGTAGGGATTAACACGAGGGTGGGGCTCCATCACATTCCTTGTCAGTCCAGTTCACCTCTTCCCCCTCTTGGGCCAGCAGGAGTTCACCTCCTATTTTCCAACTCAAATCTCATAGCAATGATGGCATCTAATATATGTACATACACTGCAAGCTGAAAGTTGGAAACAATAAAAATAAGGCTAAATTTTGTTTAGTCTCAACAGTAGGCCTATACAAAAAGTTCAGCATTTAGAGACTTCTTCTTTGTGATTCAAAAGCTAGTACTCGAGAAATTCACAGAACAATATAAAACAATATGAGAACTTATATATTTATCAACTAGGGGCTATCACTAACAACTAATTTATACTAGGACAGCAAAGTACGTAAGCAGTATATGTTGTTAGCCATTGTATTATAGTGTTAGAGAAACCTGATTGTGGGTGCATGCCTGCATGGATTCTTATATAAATCCGATCGGAAGAAAATGTATCGTGACAGGGAGTTGGTTTGTGTAGGTAGCTTCTGTGTGAGTGGCGGTCAAGTCCTCTTTAGTTGCTCTCTAAAATACAGGATGGTCCTAACAAAAGGATAAGCACCTCAATTAACAAAGACCAAGGCTTACTTATACACCCCTAGCTATTTTTGAGAGGAACCTTGGTAAATTAATGATATTTTCACAAATTTACCTCTTTAGAATCATCCTCTTCAGACTAATGTCATTTTCAAATAAGAATCCGAGAACCCCGGGCCGAGCACCCAGAACCCATTTTGCGTAACACTAATGCAATGACAGACAGCCTCCTGTTTCCAAACTTTTGGTTGGCAGTGTAGTATCTCAGATGATTTCTATTTCTCGTGTTACAGCCTATTCAGCCTATTCACCCACATTGTAGTCATGGCCCATTTTGAATGAGACACTGATGGATAAGTTATATATTGGCACTAAAACGATTTGTATAACATAACTACACACTAGTAAGGGGCCGACCAGATGATCTTTGGTGGGGAGGCTATGGACTTTTGGTGAAAAAAAAAAAAATTGTTTCCCACTTGACACTGAAAAAAAAGTTGTTCAGCACGTGGAAATAAAAAAAGAGCTTGTTTTCACCTGCAGCTAGGGTACCGTAGCATTAAAAATAGATTAAAAGGTTGTCACGAGTTCGCATGCAAAAAAATTGTTCGTTGACACGCTGTGAACAAAAAAAAATTCGTACCGGGGGGTAAAATCCATAGCCCCCCCCCCCTCCAACTATCGTCTGGTCAGCCCCTAATGATGTAATATGATTAGTTGGCTATTCTCCAATCTTCTGTATTCCCAAGAGATACATGTTTGTCGCATGATATTATTTTGATGACTGCATGAAACTTCCTAGTAATTTGATATTTGAAGAAATTTTATACTTAAAAATAAATTGTTAAAATCAGTATCACTGATCACTGGAATTTACAAGAATTACTTTAACTTAATGTTTTATATGTTTGTAAGTAGAATTAGAATATTACTTGGATTAACAGTTTACTATAGGGTAGAGCAGGCAGCTTACAACTGTGACAAAATTGTAATTATTCTTTTAAGGGGAGGGGGATTGCAAGGGTAGCACAGTGACTTAATTAAACTCAGCTAGCTATTATTGCTTCTTTCTGTCAGTCCACATAGTGCCTTACAGAGCCCGATAATGGTCAGACATGTCAGACATTACTGGCAATTTTTGCAAATGTCTGACCAGCCTCAAGTTCAGGTCACTGAGGTCAGACAAATTTACTGGCAGAAAATTCCTACAGGAAATAGATAAATTGAGTGCTGATGCTCTCTGAAAATGAATTGTATCGTAAGACCTCAAGAAACTTAGTGTCACAGAACCTTCTTTTGATATTAAGTAGTAAAATTGGTAATATTCACTTAAAATGCCTTTCAACCATTTGGAAAATTATAGATTAAGCGTATTATCGTCTGACAAAACTTTAAATTGTCAAACCAGAACTTTCTCTCCGTCAGACAAAATGTCTGACCAAAGCCAATACACTTTCGCGTGCACAGGTGCCTTAGCAAAGTTGACTTTCTGGAAATGTGATGGAGTATAAATTAGGTCCTGGTGTGGTTTAGTGATAGTATAATTCATAATATATAAATATGCATAAACAATTTCAACCTGTTATAATTGACTTCATGGAATAGAGAGACCAAAATGCACCAAGGAAGTGAATATGCACACATACAATGCACTCAATATAATTATATTACACATTTTGTAATGACATTGTGATATTTTGGGAAAGTAATAACATTATGCAGCTAATTAGTATGGGCCACAGGATGCTATATGTTTCACATTGGCGCCAGTATCAAATAGCCGAGTGAGAACAACACAATGAATACCAATAACAGTGTCATGAATTGACATAATCCCAGTCTGCCTGCTTTTAACAGAAGGACCAACCAAAGGACCCACCCTATTATAAATAAACAATGAAAAAAAATCCAGATAGAGTTCCATTCTCCAGAGTATCCTGGTTAAGCTCATTGTGAGGCTGGGTCAATTTATTCATGACCTTTCAAGTCACACCCACCTCTGTGGTTTACATAACTTTATCAACTCCAGTCTGATTGAGGTAAAGTTAGCCTTCTATTCATTCTGTGATGGATGGTTGGGGCTTTACAGTACAAACCAAAATAAAGTATGATTACCCCAGCAGGAAGGAAGAATCAGCCGCTACTTTACCCTTTCACACCTTTTGGCTACCTCTGAATGCCTTCCTACCTTTACCTACTTGAAACTACCTTTTAAAATTACATTAAAATTACATTTAAACAACATCAATTCAAACTCTTTCACCACAATATGTTTGATTCCTTGATATTGTGCCCCTGTGGTAATTGCTATTACATGACAAGCTGCCTTAATAGAGTTCTTAATAAGTGTTAAGGTTGTGGTGAGGAGTCAAAAGTAGTAGTATGGAGATTTGGGGTGAAGAGGGGAAAGGAGGGAAAAATAGGTAAACAGAGGACTTCTGACAGAAACTTTTCTTACTTTATTTTGAGTTGTGCTGTACGTCCTGTATTTATGCACCGGTAGGCTAATTAGGACAGGAGGAGGACCTGGCAATGAGATGAAAGTCTAAAAGATGATTGAAACAGGCGTCCAACATAGGCCAAGGTAACGCGACAAGAGCTGGATTCGAACCCTGGACCCAGCGATTGGGATAGTTGGACAGATAGATAGATAGATAGATAGATAGATAGATAGATAGATAGATAGATAGATAGAAGATAGATAGATAGATAGATAGATAGATAGATGGATAGATAGATGGATAGATAGATAGATAGATAGAGAGATAGATGGATAGATAGATAGATAGATAGATAGATAGAGAGATAGATGGATAGATAGATAGATAGATAGATAGATAGATAGATAGATAGATAGATAGATAGATAGATAGATAGATAGATAGATAGATAGATAGATAGATAGATAGATAGATAGATAGATATAGTAAATGCAGCCCCCGAGCCAAGTTCTGGGCACTCATGAGGGTTGATTGATGAGATGGGAGAGAGAGCAGGAATCCCCCATAATATTACAGCTTTAACCCATGTGAGGGATATTTATTCGCCCGGCACAGAAACTGATACGTCCAGTCAACTTTTCCTGATTTCAGTCTTACCTGCACTAAACAAGAATTGGTCCTTGCAGTAAGTGCATGGAGTAGGGCTTAGTTCTTATCTGTACTGTACTGTACAGTATACCTACAAAGACCATCCACTTTAGACTTGAGTCTCAAAAGCAGCGGGTTGGCTTTCAGGGTTAGCTAAATTTGCTATCTACTCCGGATAGAGGCCTCTTCATGATTCTTATCCAAAGAAGATAGACTGGCAAAAGTTACAAAGCTATTGAACTGACACTAGAATCTACATTGTATAGTACTTCTCTGGGGGCATTTTGAGTGAATTTCTCAGGCACCCTAGCTCAACCATCCTTTGACTTATCACTCCTGCTGTCCAAATAAGTTCACCTAACCCAGTGGCAGATCCAGACAGGGTAGTCTGGGGGGAGGGATTGTTTTGGCATTAGGGGTCGACGTCACAGCATATATTTGCTTCAAAATACCATTATTAATGTCAGTGGTCTGTTTGGGAGGGCCCTCTAGGCCGGCGCTGGATCTGCCACTGGTTTAACCAACGTAAATGCTAAGCATCCATCTGACCAGTAGTGATGCAGACCGGACAACTTTTAAGAGGTTGGTCCGGTAGATATACAAAACTGGTCCATCGGCATTTAGAAAAATTTTGAAAAAATTATGGTTTAAATATGCTATATGATATGAATTACATTTTTAGACATGAAAAAAATTCATGTGATACCCTTCATAACATCAAAAATCACTGGACCGGTCTGGATTGGCACTGGACTGGTCCAGTCCAGCACTGGACCGGTTTTTTGTGGGTGGTCCGGTATTTTGGCGATCTAGTGTTGGACCACTGACCGGACCGCTCCAAGGTGGTTCGGTCTGCATCACTACTGACCAGTCTACCACCTTAAAACACAGCAAATATCCCGATGAATGCTTTACTTAGCTGACTAAATGCTCATGTTGATATAACTGATCCCCACAGACGCACACAATGCCTGCTGCATGGGACTAACAGCTTCTAATAATTGTTCACTTTCAGGTTGACACTTGACAGATTGATTGATGCATGGTTTCCAGCATGAACTATGGCCTTATTTTGCTTCAATTATTGCCTGAATTCGGGTAAATGCATTCACTTCTTTTCAACTAACTTAATTCAAATCCTACTTCAAGGTTGAAGAACAATTGCAGGAGTGTACGCTTGTCCTATAAAACCCGGATGGAGTGGTGATTGTACCAATTTGAAGGAAAAGCACAATTAGTACTATTATGTCTCTGTCACTTTTTTATTATAACAAAAAATTACGCAATTGATAAGAAAGCAATTCAGCTGTCACTTGTCACGTGGAGTGAATCCTGTTCATAAGTTGATAACAATGTCACAATATCACTTAGAAATATCAGCTCCAGTCCAATATCCAGTAGTTCCAGGGAGACTCTTTACTCCTTAAAACCATTGCATTACAAAGACACAACCGTTGTCACGGGGGCATTAGGGTGGTCCTCTACAGCATGCTAAAAATTAAAATGTAACTTTCTGAAGGTGCTTCCATAAATTCTTGTTCGTCTTGGTGAGAAAACATTTTGCGCAAAATTTTATTTCAATACAACAATTCTAACCACTGCCACACGCGGGTTGAAAATTAAAAAATTCACGTATATTGTTTAAATAAGCAATAATCTGGCAGCCAAAGTTGCCTTTCTGGATGAAGTCTGGAGTGACAGATAAAGCTTTTTTATCAATGGAATCCATGTTCTTAGTTCCTATAGAATACATATACGTGGCCGGCATCTACATAGTACCCTTGGGGGATTTGAGAAACCCAAGATGGCCGCCAAGGAATCCAGAATTGCTCGAATGGCACAGCTTCAAAACTATTTCACCTAGAATCAAGTGCAATACCAAGTTTTCAGAAAAATCTGGTGTGGGAAATTCATTTATGGGGTTGTTTTGGCGATTGGGAGTGACCCTAAGGTCAAAGAGTGCATTTTGAGTCCTAAATTGAAAAGCAGTAAATTCACGAAAAAGTTTAGGTTAATGTTGAGAGAATATTTGTAACCATTGATTTATTTTCCTAAAACAATTTCAAAAAAATAATGATGGATATCAGGTTGTCATCCTTTCATAAGAACGTAAAAACAGAAAACATTTCATTAAGTTAATACCACTTTTATTGTTTGTGGCAAATAGTTACCTTAGGTGTGTCCTCTTGCTCTTATAATTATTGTCATTTAGTGTATACTGTAGAGATTACAGCCATCAAACATCAATTTTTATCCGACCACCAAGGCCAATGCTTGATTCTGATTGGTCGAGAACTGTGGGTATATATCCTGTATCTGTCAGGCAGCTCGGCCTGTACAGATATTTTCTGTATCCTGCAGTGATGACGTCACAATCACTCAAAAATTATGTGACGTTGTTATGCAAACAATGGGCAGTGATTGTTTATGTCATGACGTCACTATGGGCTGCTAGTGACATCACAGCAAACTGCTGCTCCTCACTTAGAGAATTCAAAGTTATAAGACTAAAATTTAGTAAACACCACTAATAAAATCATTGCTGGACAGTGGACATAAATAAAAGGCCATAGCAGTGTAGTTCACAGCTATGAACATCATTTGTGTAAGGCCTGCTTCTGAATTAAGACTCGTCATACCTGACACTCATAACATTCATACCTTTGAACACTGTTATAGGGGTTTTATTATAGTACCATGTGGTCGGATAAATTCTTAATTTGTTGTTTGCTTTTGGCAGATACAGGATTTACCTTCCCTCAGACAGCTGTATCCGGGCTCAGCTTCGCTTCGCCCAGATACAGCTATCTTCGGGAAGGTAAATCCTGTATCTGCCAAGCAAACAACAAATAACTAATAGTATATACATCACACATTTCATGACAAAATATTCAAAACTTCTTGAGTCTTGAGTATTCTAGGAAAGAAAGATGGCCACTAAGATCACTGAATTTTAGATCAGGCAACACATCATTCTTTTTATAGCATCTACAATCAAGTATGACACGTCTGTTTCAGCTGATTCTTGCAAATTTTCCACAGATATTGATTTCCTACGTCAAATCTGACTGAAAAAAGAGGTATCACATTTCAAAAATTTTGAAGCTGTCCCATTGCACGCCATTTCAAATGCCTTGGCGACCTTTTTGGTTGTAGCAGAGTGCTGAGGCAGTATTACTGGATGTGGTACCAATGCTCATGCCAACCATCATGTCTGATAACTTCCAGTCCTTTAGAAAGTGAAGGACAGCAGTGGTTGTTGCATGGCCAGTTCCTACCACTAGTTTTGGCACAAAAGTAGCTTTGCACTGCATCACAAGCTGCACCCTTTCAGTAGTCCCTTTCTTACAAAACTATGTCAACATCAACCTGGCTCTCCCTGTGCTTCGAAAAATTCACAATCCTCTTTTATCTTAATCAACCGGATTGCTTGAACCTAAGCAATGTCAAACAAGTTATTAAAATTTGCAAAGAAATCCTGCTCTTTCTTTATCGGAGAAGCCGATACTTCGGTTTTTTCCTTGAGCAAATGAACTATTCAGTTCTACCTTCTTCTCCAGCTTTTTGATGATGTTTGGCTCTTCAAAAGTTGGAATCCTTGCTTTTTCTCCCAGATGACTATATCAACCTCACTGTCTCTCTCACTCTCTTTGTGTGTGTCCTCTTATATACAAAAAAAATTCTGGCAGGAGCATAGATTTTTCATTTTTGTGGAGGGGTTATTGCGATGAGCACCAACTTCATACAAGGCCCAACAGGCCAAAAGTCACACAGTGGTGGATTTTTGGGGCCACTAAAGGCTCAGAAGTTACTATATTTTAGATTAACTAAGGTAGGTACTGAGACACAGGCCTGTAGCTTGTATTTTCACCTTAAATCTCCTGGAATCATGGGAAGAACAGATAAATATAAGTAATAATTGTCAACACCAAAAAGTCATAATTGAAATTCTAAGGGGGTGGGGGGGTGGGGGAGTGGGGGGGGATAATCATATCCCCCCCCAAGTGGCCCCCACCTTATCTATCCCCTCTCGAAAACTCCAGACATAAATTAGGAAGTTCTGCCTGGATGAGGTTAAAGCCCCACATGTGGTGGCTTTTCTCTCAAGCCTAAATTGTGATAACTAATTATATTCATCTGGTATCTATGTGATACTTACACCCATGAAAAGACTCAAGTGATGGACTAAATGATGCAAATAGTACATAATATAAATATTGAGACTACTGACTTGTGTTTTGTCTTCTCAATGCCAAGTACCAATGCATCAGTTCAAAAACTCGAAATTTTACTTCGTGGACCAAATACAGGGGTCTGGTGGCAGTGGTTAATATGTATCAATTCCTGTGAAATTCAACTCAAATTGTTTTTTTCCCCAAATGGAAAAAGAAAATGAAGAAGCCCCTTGGAAAACTTGAAATTTTTATTTTAGGACCACCCTAGGGGGCATGCACCCCATGATCTGTTATACCAATTATCTGTTATGAAGCAGGTGCCCAGCTGGCTGGCAGACTGTCAGCCAGGATTTTCTCAGCTAGCATAGTTTTCCGCTGGGAGTCAATTTTTGGCTTTCAACTGATGAAATTTGCAGTCTGGCTGGGGAAAAAATGATTTATATCAGCTGGCTGGGAGGTGCTGAATGACGCTTGGGCTGGCTGGCAACCCAGCAGGCAGCATAACAGATATTTTCTCCCAGTTGCATAAAAAAATGAATTTAAGTGTCACAAAAGATGTGCAACCAAGACCTTACATTGATATGGGCATTATAATAACACACTGTCATGAGGTGCCCCTGTTGTCATGGAGTCAAATGGGGGCTACAGCCACAGATTTGTGAAATTGTGGCTGCCGCCCCCACAACCCCGCTCATTGGCTGACGTGCTTGTTATAATGACGTCATCAACCAAACAACACACTTATTGTTACATCCTGGTAGTATTTTTTCAAGATATTGGACTTGAACCAAAATATATCTAAGGGGGTCAACATCAGATGTCTGGGGGGGGGGGCTCTTCAACAACATGAAACTTAATTTTTTAGACTTCTGAAACAACATTTGTGAATTATTTAGCATGTATAGTCAGTTTAGGTATATAACAAATTGTGCTAAATGATTTAGGTTTACACTCACTAATTCAAGGTATAAACCTTTACAAAATTCAAAGAGATCAATAGCCACAATTCAGGGCGAAATAACATTGCTTCGATTTTTGTGCACATCTTGTATGAAAAAAATTCTTTGAGAGAAAAAAGACAATTATCTCGCTTGTTCTATTTTCACAGGAAATTATTCTACCATCCTCATACCTGTCTTAATTCCTAATCTTTCTACATCCAATGATCATCCATCTGTCATTTTCAATGCATTTTGCATTCCATAGCAGGCCACACCCATAAGAGAGACTGCTTTAAGACCGACCAAAGGAGGGCCTATTAATGATCAATGATTGATCATACCAGTACAATATTCCAATGCATTGGCCACAGTGTTCACCATCTGTATCTTACCAATATTCTCTAATATTTTGACATATATTCCTGTTTTGTAGTGAATTAATTAAGGGAATGTAACACCTGGAGTTCAAGCGCCATCCCTCATCCACTCTCTTATTATAAAAATGTGCTATTTATTTAACATATAATCTTTCTCATTTTTCTTCTTTTTTTTTAAATTCTATTAAATGTGTAATAATTAAAATTTTGAAATTATTGTATCAAATTGAAAGTTAAAAAGGAAATACACAGCCTGCAATTGTTTTTTGGTCTTAAAAAGGAAATACACAGCCTGCAATTGTTTTTTGGTCCAATAATACTTGAAACTTTAATCATGAAAAATCCAACATTTTTCATATGAGCCATATTCTGGTCTAATATTCCACACAAGTTTTAATTCCTAGCAATGTATTAATGTTTTATCAATATCTTTCACCATTCTTATTTCTAGATGGACCAGCATTAAGCGGAACGGGCATTGCCTTCATCTGTGTTCTCGCGGGAGCTGCTCTTCTCGGACTAATTGGGTTGGCTGCATTTTTGGCAGATAAAAAGAAACCATTATCACCAGGTACGCAGTCAAGTGTTCATGAAATTCGACCGGACATAACAAATTTTCAGCCTTTTGCATAAACTGACCCACTTTTCCACTTGCGAAAAAAATTGAGCTTATCAGTTGCCAAAAAAAATTGAGCCTGCCTATCAAATTGACGTGACAAAATTTGAGATGACAGATTTTTTTTTTCTTTGACGGACCGACCTTAAAAAGAAGAAGATCCAAGAAGCTGAAGATTACTTATGACAGGCCTTATTAGGATGATATCATAGTATGCAGTGTTTTCCTTGGTGGTTATGACTGTTGATCTATGATGGACTGATGCTGATGCGATGTTGTGTCTCATTCTGCACATAGATAAATTCTGTAGCAAAAAAAATAATTCTTGAGCAAGTCTTTAGCTCCACCTTCTGGAATACTTTGCAAACAAAATACAAATTAAGGTAGCAGGGACAGCATGAGATCTCTATGCTGGCCTGCTACTATCAACATCTTAATTGTCATGATGCAAGTGACTGACCACTTTGTTAAAAGGCTGATATCCGGCAAGGCAAGGAATGGAGGCCTCAAGAGAACATTCCACCTTCTTCTGCTATTCTCATATGTGCAAAATTAAGTTACTCTATATGCTTCCAATGCCTGCCTTGTTCTTAAGTCTTGATTAAAGATTCCATAATGTTGTGATCCCCATTGGTGTGAAGATTTTTTTTCACAGCGCAATGTCATGTACCTCACTGGCTGAGTGGATAGCATGTTGGCCTTGTAATTTTGAGGTCCAGGGTTCGATTTGCCCACATGACAACTGACATGTGCTATATTTAGATACTGACAGCGAGCCACCTGGTGAGAGAGTGATGTTGCGAAGTGGCCAAGCAAACTAGATCAAGAAACATCGGCGTACGGCACGCGCGATTTTAGCGTTTATTTTAGCATCTGCCCAAATTTTTTTAAATCTTACTGTTTCCCAAACATTTGGGGGCGATCGCCCCCCCGCCCTGCCCCCCCTCCGATATGCCTATGCCAAGAAGCCAAGGCCACACATAATTGATTCTTAGCTTTGCGGACCCGCGGACACAATAGATATTCAGCCGACAGAAAAAAAAAATTGAAAAAAAAATCTTTTTTTTAACATTAAAAAAAAATTGTTCACCTTTTTTTTTTGGTTCTACCGACCGACCCTAGAAAAAAGCCTTGAGAGGATCCAAAAAGCTAAAGATCATTGGATCAATTATGTGTGGCCTAAAAATCAATTAGGTTTGGCCTTATGAGAGAGTTCAATTCCACAAAACTCTTCGTGAAAACGAAGCATTAAATAAATCACATGTCAGACTTGAAATCCATGATTATTTTGCAGCATAAACTGAGAGAAATCCAGGAGGGATGTCAATCGAAGAAGTAAATGTGAAGCAAGAAGCACTTAAGGATAAAAGACATTTTACTTAAGGATAAAAGATGGAGTGAATTACATGTTGAATTTTACTTACGGATAAAAGACGTAATGAATTACATGTTGAATTTTAAGTTTGTGATGACTTTCGTTATCAAATTGAATGAGTACTGTTCAAATGCTGAATCTAAATTTTTTGTTACTTTCCTTAAAATAATGATAATTTAAATTTGTTGACTTTTGAAAGTGATTTGTTTGTACTTAACGCATATTTGTACATTTTTTTGTAAAGTAATAAAAACGTTGATATTTTTCTATATTATTGTATCATTTTTATTGGCTGAGCAAGTCTAGTCAGAGACTAATCACCATAGAGAGTGGATTAGGACATGACTGGTCACATGACCAGCACCTTTTATTTGCCGAATCTCCAAATATGGCATGGTCAGAAACTCAGAACTGCCTATGGTAGGGTGGTCCACATTTCAATGGGAAAAATCAATCTCCTAAAACCCCAAATTTGAAAGTTGAAATTGATGACCACATCAGTAAAATAAACACAGGCAAAATTTCTGCCAAATCGGTTAATATTTAGAGGTGGCACAAAGCCCTCGAAGCTTATAATGTAATCCTCATTCGTGCAACTGAAAAATTGGTAAATTTTCCAGATCTTTCTTGGAGGTGAATATTTTTTTCAGATTTTTTAGTCTATAATAAAATTTGCAGGGCAAAGTAATATCTGGGGGTTATCTTTTATTCATTATTCAAAATAAGTAAAATATTTGCCTGTTTTTATGAAAAAGGCTTGATAATTAACCTATGTAATATCTATGCTGACCTGCTACGAAACATTGTTAGTCAGAGAGAATATCACAATTGGATTGGGCATCCTGGACATAATGGAAAAAGGTCACTTGACCAAAATAATACAGCAAGATTTGCAAATACCGATGATTTTGAGGTCTGCAGATGGGCAATCGTATGTTAAACTTCAACGGCTTTGTGCCACCTCTAAATATTAATTGATTTTCCTGAAATTTTTACACCATACCTTCTATCCATATAAGATTAGAATGCAAGATTCAAATCAGAGAAATTCTGAAGAAAGTGTTTTTGGACCACCCTAGCCTACGGCCCTACGTACAGTAAAAAGTTGACATCCCAAAGACAGATGCATGATTGCCGTCTCATATCAAAAACATGACAGAAAATATCAGTTTTAATTTCAATTGCAGTACAAGAAAACTGGTCTAAATGGTAGCTTATCTACAAAGGAAATTGAATTTGTTTATTTGATGACAAAGGTCATATACTCTGAAGTCTTCAGGGCAGTTTCCATCCAAATACAGCAAAATTTTATGACAAGATTTACGTATTTTCCTAATGATGATTTCACTTGTCCTGTGTTAGGCATTTGTATGTAGGCTTTGCATCAGTGCCACATAAGTACCATGGAAGTGAGTACGACCCAAGAAAACGATGATAGAAATGTGCTTTTTGGCACCTTTTTCATGCAAAAAACCTAATTTTAAGTAATGGCGTGACATTAAAGTTACAGAAATGTTCTGGTTTTGACCCAAACCGATTAAAATTACCTCATAAGTAATAACTGGATGAAACCTACAAGCAATTTCAAAATTAAAGGGAATTTGTAATTGTCCAAAATGTTGAGGAATTCTTCACAAACAGGAAATTGGTAAAAATTAAGAATTGAAACATGCCCCAGGTACTGAAATATCAATCTTGTTATCATTACAAGTAATGCTAAAATGATTGCTTTACTCTTTGCAAGAAAACATCGAAAATATGATCAATATTTTCCATGGCGTTCCCTCGCGACAAAGCTCCATGCAGGCAATCTTTGTATTTTACTGCCAGAAACCAGTTTCCGACCTGGATTACTCTATTCTTTTTTGAAACCTCACAGATAATGCAATATTTCAAGCCAAACCAGATTTAAAATGGAGCTTCCATAGCTCTGTGTGGTTGAAAGTACTCTGAGCATTATGCTTGCGACGTATTCACCTACCCAGCTATTCATTGGAATTTTTCCATGAACTGGATTATCCACAACCATGAAAAGCCCCAGAACAACTAATTAGATATAATACTAGATCTCCATGGCAAGACACTTCAACTGACACCTGTCAGAGAGAAGCTACACCATCCCAGATCAGTAAGTTTCAACCTTCAAACGGAAAGAACTCAATAATGTCAAAGCATAGATCTATGAATAAAAATACTTGGCTGATGGATTGATGAAGCCTGAGGACGTAGAATTTCCAAAAAGTGTTTGTAAACAGCAACAAAACATGTCATTTTGGTTTAAACGGAAAGAATTTATGTTCCGCCAAATTAGTAAAAAGTGAAAAAAAGGATGTTTTTCGATGCAATTTCAACTAAATCTCGCTAACCAATAACAGTGATAAGACATGATATCATGAAATTTTCTTTGTGAAGGCACCTGGGTGACTGGTTGCTAGCAGGATCGAGCGAGCACACCAAACTATTGGTTGTGTGTCACCCAATCCAGGAAGTTGTTCACATATATTTTTCCTCAATTTTTAATATTTTTTGGCATCTTGCAGCAATACGTTTAAATTTCTTCCTGCAATTCTGCAATTCTGCAATAAATTCTGCAGTTTGGGAGTGAAACTGCAGAATTCTACAATTCTGCAATAAATTCTGCAGTTTGGGAGGAAATTGCAGAATTCTGCAATTTCGCAATAAATTCTGCAGTTTGGGAGTGAAACTGCAGAATTCTGCAATTCTGCAATAAATTCTGCAGAAGAAATTTATTGCAGAATTCATGCAGTATTTGTGTGAACCTCTAGTACAAGGGACTTGCCACTATGCAGGAAACGTTGCTTGGGGAGGGGGGTAGCAGTTCTGGGGTCGAGTGGGGGGGGGGCTGCTACAAAATAAACCTCTATGGACGTTTTGCCACTCTGCTCGGCCAATTCTCAACCTAATTTCACTCTGAGAAAAGGTGGCGGATACCCTGCAACCAGGTCTATTTAACACAATGGTCAGTCTTTGTCCATCGTTGTTTCTTTTTGCCGTACGACCCTTTTTTCGGCGATCGGTCAGCTCGCAAAAATGTCATTTCATAAACTGCTGAAAGTGCTCTATCAAAATAAACTTCTATGGACATTTTGCCACTCTGCTCGGCCAATTCTGAACCAAATTTCACATTGAAAAAAGTGGTGGGTACCCTGCAACCAGGTCTATTTACTACAGTTGTCAGTCTTTGTCTGTCGTTGTTTCTTTTGGCCATACGGCACTTTTGCGGCGATCGGTCAGCTCGCAATTTTAAATGTCATTTTACAAACTGCTGCATCAAAACAAACCACTATGGACATTTTGCCACTCTGCTCGGCCAATTCTGAACCAAATTTCACTCTGAAAAAAGTGGTGGGTACCCTGCAACCAGGTCTATTTACTACAATTGTCAGGCTTGTCTGTCGTTGTTTATTTTTGCCGTACGGCACTTTTTTCGGAGATCGGTCAGCTCGCAAAAATATCATTTTACAACCTGCTGTATCAAAATAAACTGCCTTTGGGTCACAGGGTATACTGGATCTTGGGTGACTGTACCAGGGATATACTGCCTCCACCCAGGGTATAACTGGTGCAGGGTAACCAACTGTCCTCATTTTGAAAAAAGAACTGCTCCCTTGGGGGGATGGGGGCGGCCGAATGGTACCTCCCAGGCTGCAAAAACTTTTCAGAAATTCTGCAGTGACAGAGGACAACCAGAATTCTGCACTTTTTTGCAGAACTGCAGAATTCTGCACTTTTTTTTTTAAACTGCAGAATTCTGCACTTTTTCTGCAGAACTGCAGAATTCTGCACTTTCTTTTTTAAACTGCAGAATTCTGCACCTTTTTTGCAGAACTGCAAAATTCTGCACTTTTTTTTGCAGAACTGCAGAATTCTGAAGCTTCTGACAGAACTGCTGCAGCCAGTCATGAAACCTCCCAGGCTGCATATCTCCTACCGAATTACAGATTTTGCTGAAGTGACAAAGGACTACCAAAACCCCCAACCCCCCCCCCCACCCGACCCCCCCAAACCACTACCCCAAAACCAATATTTCATTGGCAGCGGCAAGACCCAAGTCAATGAGGTCTGAACTTTGCAGATGCATTGCAATAAGCTAGAGGAAGTAACAGAGGTTCAGAAATCATGCAGGGCGCTGCAGAATTGCAGAATTCTGTAGCTTCCTGCATATTTTTTTTGAAACTGCAGAATTCTGCACTTTTTTTGCAGAAGTGCAGAATTCTGCACTTTTTTTGCAAAACTGCAGAATTCTGACGCTTTTTTTCAGAACTGCAGAATTCTGCACTTTTTTTGGAAACTGCAGAATTCTGACACTTTTTTGCAGAACTGCAGAATTTTTTCTGCAGAATTCTGCACTTTTTTTGGAAACTGCAGAATTCTGCACTTTTTTTGCAGAACTGCAGAATTCTGAACTTTTTTTGCAGAACTGTATAATTCTGCACTTTTTTTTGAAACTGCAGAATTCTGCAGTTTTTTTCTGCAGAACTGCAGAGCTGCAGAAAAAAATTATATACTCCTCTCTTGCAGGGACACCATTTAGTGAATGGTCCCGTGGTAGCAACCACTTTGCCACATAGGCCAGTATGCCCCAGGATTTGTAAATTTTGTATGTTTCTGCTAATTTTAAAAAATGTGAAATAAGGAGTAATTTGAGTATAATTCGTCACGAGTCAACCTTGTCATTGAATATCAAGGTTCCACACCAGATTTAGGTACAGACAAGATAACATAATCACCTTCAGAGAAAGGCAGGCTGAAATGTTGGAGGAAGCACAGTCTTTGTCAATGATTCGTAGGTCCTAGAAACATTTGTGAACTATTCTGCTTTTTCAGGAATTTCTAGACCAAGATAGAGAGGATTTGACCAAGATTGTTGCAGAGTTTCAGTAAAATCATGCCAACCATATTTCACAAGGTTTGGATGGTTTTATTCAGCAGCTGAAAAGAGTCTTACATGTAAACTTTTAAATTGATTGGGTTAACCCAAAGAATATCTATGGGGAAAATCTTAAATTGAAATTGGGTAACATGTTCCCCAATATCCATAAGAAAAGAAAAGTAAAGTAAAGTTTATTTCATTTGCAACCAACTAGTTGAAATACATTACAATATGACAATGAGCTATATATAATAGCACTGGTCAACAAAAAAAAAATTTCCGTCTGCTACCTGAGGAAAAATACCTATATAAACCTAATTCGAGCATACTGATTCCAAATCTGAAATCAGAATTTCTCCAGAACGTCTAGATTTTGAGTTATGGCCATGTCAATATTTGGCAAATAATCAGGCATGAGAGCAACTCGCGTGTCAAAGAAATGCACTCTGCACTGTTGAATACTGGAAAGTAGGTATATCTCAGTATTTACATAGGTTATTTCAAGATGCTGAAGCAATATATAGCCAAAATATTTCAATCAGACAGGTCCAGATACAAAAATTTCAGGGTGACTGGCTCCAGAAATGGGCGATTTTTTGCGAAATTGTTATTGTTCAATATAATCCCATTTGGAGATATGAAAATGGCTAATATTCTACTCCTACTGATAAATTATAGTTTCTGTGTGTAAGAAAAACATATCTAAGTAATTTCTTATGAGTATTGGTTTTTTTATGAAGAATATGAAAAAAATTGATGGAAAATTAGATGCAATAAACTTTAAATTAAAATGTTCTGGTTGGAAGGGTCAGGTAATGCAGTTATTATTCCAAATATTACACTCTAATACAACCACACTGTCCATAGAACCAGCCTCAGCCACTGTGTAGACCAGTGCCTGAAATTTTACATGGTTTTAACTGTTTTCCATACTGTTTTGCTCAAACCAACAATTTATGTCAAGAAGAAATCAAATCGCATAGAATTAAATCATCGAATTTGCAGCAATTTATGTGGTTCACATAACCCCTTCTTTAATGATGATCAAGCAATCCCTTCAGAGTCTGAGCTACTGGAGGTGGAGTGTGATTTTACATAACTTAGGGCATATACATTATCCTGGGCATTTAAAAATGGACATTCAAAATCAGATTGGAAAAAGCATAGATTTTCCGAATATTTTTTTCATCAAATTTGTTAATACAAAATCATCAATACTTTTTTTTGCCTAAGTAGGCCCATAGCAGCTCACAAATTGGTTTTAATTACTGGCTGTAGCACCTCATAAAAAATTTTCATATCTTGAAATAGTTATAAACCCAACCAGAAGTTACTTAGTATCAATCGCCTATTTCTGGCACCTCTTATCCTCAAAAATATGCAGTTAAAGAAGTCTGAGTAAACAAGTAGGTCATATTTTGATTCAGGATATGAAAACCCTATCTACAAATGCTAAGATAATTTCTAAATCTAAATTTTAATAGCCTAGAACACATTTCTTTGACACGCGAATTGCTCTCACGCCTGATTATTAAGTTAGCAAATACAGTCTTGTTGGCATCCATATATCAAATCTGATTGAAGAAGTTACTAAAATGAAGCAAGAAAGGCTTTCACAATGTAATTTTTGAGATAGGCTGATTGGTGTGCAACGTAGTACTCAATTTAATTTGTCACTAGTTAAAAATTTTCTTCTTGTGTGATTTGTGAAAGGCTGGAAGCCCCAAAAGCAACACAGAAATTAGAATGTCAGTCTGTAACTGAAATATCACATTTTTTATTGCAAAGATTTTGTAACTATATAGTGTTTGTGACTCCTGAATTTGTTTATTGCACTTTATTTTTTTCTAAATAGGCTGAATTCTTTTCTGAGTATATAGTAGGGGAAACGAGAGCACTGTGAATTGGATAAGTTTATTTTTGCCATATCTCAAAGTTTTACAATAATATTTTCTTTACAAATGGAAATGGTTTTAGGGAACGATATAAGTGTAAAGTAAAAATGCATGCTCAAAAAATAATAGAACCTCTTCTGATTTCAAAGATATAATCAGAATGAAGACCAAAAAATGATTCACTGTGCCCCGATAGCAGGGTACTGTGAATCAGTGCTCGGGGCACAGTGAATCAAGAGCCATATATTTTTTGAAAAATAAAATTGGACATGGGAGCTAATTTTTCTTATAGCCGAATATTCCTTAGAATATTTTCTGTGCAAAAACACCCTTTTAAGTCCAGTGGATAGCAATTTACGTCCTTGAACACATATGGCATAAACTGTCACAGGTGCGGTCTTCAATATACGCTATTCTTGGTGCTTTTTGCAAGATGTTTCTAGTGTTACAATGGAGAACATAGTGATTCACTGTGCCCCGATTCACTGTTCCCCGCATGACTGCTTTTCATATAATTCACCATGTTTTGTCAGTTTGATCCACATGTTCTCAAATCCCCTGATAATTATTTCATTAGATGTTCCTGACACACATATTTCAATCGCAGGGAATGATTCAAAGAATTTCTGTACTTTTCAACAAATAAAACATTCTAAAAATTCCAGGTTTTCATGCTGAAAATCATAATTTGCCTCATAATGTCCAAGCGGTCTATGTTTTATCAAAAGTCATGCCTGATTAAGTTGAGTGCTCCTAAAATACATCAAACATATGGAAATATATTGAAATATTTCTATTCAGCATCCCAGAAAGTCTTTTGATTCGCTGTGTACTGCGACTCACTGTCCCCCGTTTCCCCTATTATTGTTTATATTACTGCATTTCAATTTTAGGGGGCATACAGCAACTTTAATGTTTGGATAATTTTTTTCGCTCCAGGAAAGAAGAAGTCTCTTTCCAGACTCAAGTGGGTGGAGCCATAATTATGGATGTTCTGTTTCTGGAAACTCATTCAGTGAAAAAGGCCATCTAGTAAAACACATAAGAAATCAGTGCAGAGAAGCCGTATGGATGTTCAATTGTGGAAAATATTCAGCCAAAAAGGAAAAGGATATCTTGATTTACTTTTGAGAAAACAGATTTACTTTTGAGAATACACACTGGAAAGAAGCCATGTGGATGTTCCTTTTGTGGAAAACCGTTCAGTGAAAAAAAAGGCAGTATTGATAGACACACAAGAGCACACACGGGGAAACCATGGGCGTCAGAACCCCCCCCTCCCTTTGGCCCAAAACTAAAGTCACCTTTACCAGGCTTCTAAAAAGTAAGTCCTCACAAGTGTCAAAAACAAGTAAATTGACTGTGTAAATGCAATTTTGAAACTATATTTTTCATCACAAATGTTCGTTCCAGGCTTTTCCTTGATTTAATTTCCTCTGTTGCTATTTTTAGTGTAATTGTGTATTTTACGAGATGAGCCATATAACAACTCTAGTTGGTCAAGACAATAAAGCAGTGGGAATTTCGGGTAATTTTTTGGATGTTAATTCAAATCTGGCATTATTTTTTGTGAAACCCCACTTTCAGAAATTCAACACGTCCTTGGCCATTGGGAAGACCTGCTACAGCACTGCTGATGCCAGATATAAATTGCCCTCCCAAAACTTACTCAGAAATTCTTAATTTGATGAAAAAATATGGATTCCTTCATTGATTTTTGGAATATCTTGGTGATTTACAAGTTCTGCAAAGGCAATTATGATAAACTTCAAGTGAATTCAGGTAAAGGTGAATATTCATAGAACGGGTCAAAATTATACAGGTGACTTCAACTATATGAACTGCAATCCAGATCGGAAAAAGTTGGGGCAGCTGAAGCACCCTAATGCATAATAATAATGTTATTGGTACAGGAATCTCCAGTACCGTAGAACGGGGTGACTTTGAACAGTTTTCACCTCAATTCCCTCATCTTTAAAAATATATAAGATCTATGTGGAATTTTATGGGATGAAATGTTGGCCACTGGCATGTAGTTAACCTGTGCATCGGCATTTTGAGATAGACATCATGTATATGCCTGTTTCAGTGGATAAATGGGTGTTCAAACTCACCCCGAGATCCGGGGTGACTTTGAACAGAGTGAGTTTCAATGAAAGAAAATAATCATTTTTCAGAAAACAAATGTTTATCTGTATTTATGAATTTTGCAGGGCTTAATCGCCTTTCCCTAAAATTCTGTCACTGTTTTTTTAATGTTTTATGACTTTTTTTATTCTTGATCTACTTCCGTACCTTTGGAGCTAAATGATTGCCTATATAGTGAAATATGCTACAGACATTGAATTATATGTATTGTCTTATGAAATATGATATATCTGTGAATATAGTTTACGGGAAAAGTGATGGTCTCTGCGCTCACCATCACAGTGTGATGTTCAAAGTCACCCCGAAGTTCATTACAATTCAACATCATCCACTTATATTCTTTATTGTCAGTCTTTCTGAATAGCCTCCGACAAGTTTCTGATGGATTTTGGAAGTATTTTAGTGACCTTATAATAAGGCAAGTATTTATAAGGCCAAGGTCATTCAGTACTGTTGTGGGCACAGAAGTTAACAGGCTACGATATCTTGCAAAAAGAATTATGCTAAGTTTATTCATCAAAATCATGAAAAAAAAATTCCAGTCTCAATGACTTCATGTAGAAAGAATCTAGGCTTTAGTAGAATATAATCAGAAGTCAAATACTTCCAGTATCTCATTTAGTTTTGCATTCATAGAGGATCAATCTTTTTCAGAAAAGTGTTCAAAGTCACCCCGGCTGTTCAAAGTCACCCCGTTCTACGGTACCGTCTTTAAAAATTTTGCAAAAACCTGAGGATGAGAGTTTACCAATCCTGAGTGACTTGGCAATTACTCCAATCCAAAGTAAAAAAAGCATTTTTGGACACTTTTGTCTTAATAAGATCAAAAAAAGACATCTTTTATTACATGTCAGAAAACACAGTGGAGAGAAGCGGTATGGAGGAAAAGACTCATACAAAAAAGAAAATTAATCTTGAATTATATTTGACAACCCACTGAGGGAAGCCATATGGATGTTCTATTTATGGCAAAACATTCAGCAGAAAATACTATTTTGATTTGCACACGAGAACACACATAGGAGAGAAGCCATTTGGATTTTCCATTTGTGGAAAATGTTCAGTGAAAAACGGCCGTCTTGATAAGCGCATGATTACACACGCTGGAGAGAAGACGTATGGATGGTCGGTTTATGGAAAAATGTTTAGCGAAAAAGGCCATCTTGATAAACACACAAGAACACCCACAGGAGAGACGCAATACGAATGTTCTGTTTGTGGAAAAATGTTCAGTGAAAAACACTTCAGCAGAGACTTCAGTGAATGAAAAGAACAGCCTTCAAGCATGTTAAGCAAATGAGGCCGATTTCGCCAATTCAAACACGTCCGTAAATCACAGAGGCTCTCTCTGAGAGCTTTAAAATGATAGGTCATAGACCTCTGAGAGTTGAGTAGTCTTTGCACAAATTGCCGGTTAACATTTGAACTGGAGAGAAATACTGCTCCCTGATTGGCTGTGACACTACGAGGCAAAATCTTAAGATAATGTATGAAAACAGAAGGATTCGTCTAGGGTAGATTCTCTGAGTGGTGAAAAAATGCAGTATTGATAAACACACAAAAACACACACTGGAGAGAAGCCATATGGATGTTCTGTTTGAGGAAAAATGTTTTGTGGAAAAGGCAGTATTGATAATCATGTGAGAACACACAGTGGGACAGACTGTGCTTGTCCCTTATATTCAAAACTTGCCAGAGAGTCACTGAAGGGACAGTCCGATTTCAGATCTAGGTTGAACGTCCTAGAATAAGGTCACAATTTATGCACCAGCATCTGACCGCAGAATAACTCAACCCTCAAGAATGTAATTGGCCAGAAATCTGGCAAACAGAGCTAATTTTGTTGTAGAAAGTAAACTATTTAGTATTCATTTTTATTTATCCCAAATACTGTACCTACATGTATTCTACCAATACGTAATGACAAGGGTGACTATCCATTGAGAAAATTAGGATGAATATTAGGGACAAACATTCTTTCCAGTTTATCACATTTTCATTAACTGTTTAACCTCAGACTGCCTTCACTCTAAAAACAAACGCCTGTTTTAAACACATTTAAGTGTTAAATTACATAAACACGTTTGAAAATAAATACTTTCTACCAGCATTAACAGATTTAAGTGTTTATCAAACTTAGAATATTTTCTCATGTATGGTTTCAGAAATTAATGATCAATTTAAACCAGGAAATTTTGGTTATAAGATGACAATATGTCATAAAATGTCTGTTGGTAGCGTATTGTGTCTTTTATCTTTGTTTGAATGCTCCCAAGTGCAAGAAAATGTGTATTATTTCTTTTTAATGAAAATTTCAAAGTCCTTTAAACACATAGTGTTTTTGCAAGTTTGCCGGATAAACACTTCTAGTGTTAATCTTTAAGGAGGCAGACAATTTAAAACAACATCACAAGCGACCGACCATGAAATCACAGCTTTCTGTACTTAACACAGATTAGAAGGCATGCATTGTGACTTAAGTCTTCACTGAAGTAGCTTATAACTGGTAAGCACAACTTAAAATGATATATTTGAATGCTATTTATTAAACAGCAAAGAAAGGTATTTAACTACATTTTGATTAAATGGTATTTATGTACACTATACGTGCATACGTTTGCTAAGAAGAACATGCTAATGGCAGTATCTGTACACAGCATAACATGCATTTTTACATTATTAATTATCATTTTATCAGAAACATTTGGAAGTCTATCTAATTTCTAGATTTCAAACACATGTAATATATTTTCTGCACTGTGCACTGGGGAATGGGCAGAGATAAGGGGAGTTGGGGCCATATGTGCCATGTATTTTCATTGGTGTTCATAACTTCTATCAAATTTATTTGAAAATCATGTGACAACCTTATTTTATTTTCAGCATATATCTGGACTCAATTCATCGAGTGTGATAAATATTTTTGGAAGAATCCAGCTACAATTTGAGGCAAACCAAAATAATATAAACTTCGCATCTACACTGTATCTAGCAAGTCACTGAGGTAAATATCACATTATAGAGAGGCAACGCTATTTTGATAACATCAATCAACCATCTTTATAAACACATGTAATTGTTAACATTTCAAACCATCAAACTGCAATCATATTATTTAATCATATTTTAAAATTTTTAAATTTTGGGATGAACTGGATTAGGAGGGGGTGGGCATATGATTGTTCATAAGGGCATGCTGTGCATCTGGAAGAACTTCAGATTTTTTTTTTCAGGGATTTTTGATGGAGGTCTTATGTTATATATCCAACTAAGGCCCTAACTAGTTTTTCCGAATATCTTTAAAAGGGGAGGGTTGGTCTAGTGGTAACGTGCTGGACTGCCAATAACTGGGTCCAGAGTTCGAATCCAGCTCTTGCCGGGTCACCTGGGCCTATGTTGGACCGCTGTTTCAATCATCCTTCACCTCATTGCTGTGTCCTGCTCCTGTCCTAATTAGCCTACCAAGTGCATAAATACAGGACGTAAAGCCCCAACATCCATCCATCCGAATATCTTTAAGATATTTTAGTTGTTCATTGCAGTTTTGTATTTTGTAACTTTTTCTTTCCACAGCAATTTGGACCCGAAAAGATCTGACAAAAAGACAGCTGCAACATAAAGCAAAGGAGAAAAATGAAAGAAAAAGCCACAAAGTTTTGGAGGTAAATATTTAGCATAATTAACATTTGGTTAACATGCCTGTCATAATACCTATGTTTATAATCTCCTGTTTCTGTGGCTTTGCTTTTGATACATCTAATACTTTCATATAAGTTAATTTACCAAGACTTAGTGTCACTTGAACACTGTTTAGGTTGGCCATTAAATTGTTGTTTTATTTTATTCTGATCATATGGGGTAAATTTTTAAACTATTGTCTGGTCCCCACTATCCCTGAACAGTTCTTCTGCAAAATAAGTTGAAAGCATGCCCTGATTCTCACTGATGAACTGCAAGTCATATCGTTCATACACGATTCCCTAAAGATCTGCATAGATGCACTTCCTATTTTTTTTCACCATTTCAGTAAATATCTGAAAATTATGTATGATGAGATATTATGTCAATATTCATGATGTATTATGCCTAAACATTTAATAGTAAACAAGGATTCATTTATTTGCAGCCAGGTAGACAACATTGACAAGAGTGACGTAACATTGAAGAAGGTTCCTCGATCTGGAAACATCTCATTCCATATTTTTGCACTCCAGTCACTTTCTCAAATGGATTTATACCGTTGCTGAGGGACAATCACTGTTGCAATCATATTTGAAGCTTTTACAGAGGCAATGCACTTCTTGTGTTAAGGACCTTGACTATCCAGTAATATTTGGACAGCTTCTTGAATGTTAAAACAATCATTTGATTGTATTCTAAAATAGTCATATCCATTTTCAAAGAAACACATTTAAAGTGCTATAAAAAGAAATTTGACTCTTATGTGAGAATTTGTCACTTTTTATGCACCCCCTAAATGGATTGCATTGAGAATCAAAACATTTTTGAATGGCATTACATCAATGATATGGATTATCACGTGGAGTAACGGGATACCATTAAAATGCAGACAAAATGATGACAAGGTAAGATTTTGACTGTACACCAATGTACTAACCAAAAGGTCTTCTATTTTTCATCACATTAGGGTAAGATGGGGGGGGGGAATTCAAATGCAGTAATACGAAACACCAGTTCATTGGGAATATGATTCAATTGTTGAATTTCTTTTGAGAATTTTGCATGGTTTTATTTTATAATTACACAATGATTGAATATATCCTTCAGTGTCAGTGCTCAATTGAAGAATAAAATATGTACACAAACTATCAATTTTCTTGTCATTTTTCATTGCCTTTCAAAGGGGGCTAAATTATCCCAAACTTTAGGGCAAATCCAGCCCTTGTGATGACTTATTATCTAATGGTGCCTTGAAAGTGTCAAATAAAAGAATTTAAGCTTCAATAGTTAATCCATTCCAACATCCCATGTATTAAAATGCACTTTCGAGGGAGGGCAGGCACAAATATATACCATCCAGTTTTTTTTGTGTAAATACATTCAGTGGCATTAGTAATTGCTTGGTCCAGGGTTTGAATCTAGCTCTTGTTGGGTCACCTGGGCCTATGTTGCATAGTTATTTCAATTAACATTTGCCTCATTGCTGTGACCTCTTCACTTGGTAGCCTATTGAGTGCAGAAATGCAGGACGTAAAGCCCCAACCACCCGTCCATCCTTCCATCATTAATATTAGCAGTCATCATCTGGTTATTACAAGTAGCCTTTTGAAGTTAATGAGGATAGTTAGTTTAATTACATAATATTATGAAGTATTTAAATTCAATTAAATCTATATTTTCATTTGTACTGTTTTTTTTTTTATAAATTGTTACTTGATTTTACTATTGTAACCATGTGATTTATTCAGACAGCAGCTGAACAACTGATATTGTGATGTAAATTAACAATGTGTTAATACTGCAACACCAGAGTGTTTAATTATAAACGCTTTTTGTTTAACACTTTAATATGATAAACACCTTCTCTGCAGTCATCCTGGAAAAACATCGAGTGTTTAAGATCAAACACTTTTATTGTTATAAACACTTTTTAGTGTTAATAAAGTGTAACAAGCTATTAAAGCGTTTTCGTGTTTATAATCAAAGACACTTAAATGTGTTTAAAATCAAAAACACTTAAATGTGTTAAAAATCAAAAACACTTTCACGCGTTTATTAAGTGTAACAAAAAAGTGTTTATTTTAGTGTTGCTTCTTAAACACTTGTTTTTAGAGTGTTGTATTGATTGAAATTGCTTTAGTTTATCTTAGAATTGTATTTTTAAAACTTCGAGTCGGAATATGAAACATTGGAGACCACACACTGAGTTCAGTTCGCCTTTGTATTCATTAGTACCGTCTATAAAAAAAAACGTCCATGTGGCAGCTGAATGGAACAGTTTAAACTTAATTTTTGAAAGTGGTTGGAAATGTACTAATGTAGTTCTTCTGCCTCAATACTATTCCAAAGGAGATTGCTCCATGAAAGTACACTACAGTTTAGTATGGCTTACAATTCGTAAACAACAGGTGTAAATTTGATTTCCTGTATATGCTGTGGAATTTTAAAACAACATTAGGAAGGTCATGCAACTTTGTCTTAAGTTGACTCGAGCATGGTGGTTTGATCATACAGATTTTTCTAAAAATTTGCACAGGTACTCTATGGGACCCATACATTTCAAAAATGAAAAACAAAAAAAATTCACCCACTCGTTTGGTTGCCATGGTGACGGCATGTTTTGCCTGACGACTGCTTAAAAGTCAAAAATTAAGTTTTTGGTTATGTACCACAGAATAAAGCATTTGTCATATAAAAACATCAGAAATGTCTTCCCAATGATTTACACCAAAACATTTGCCATAAATTTGAAGAAAAATGTTAAAATGATTTTTTCTGTAAGAGCTCAAAGTGTCTGAATAATTATTGGTCTGACTGCATGACTCCGCAAATCAACCTCCTTTAAAGAACATCTAACCACTCCCCAAAGGATCAACTATTCGGCGCAAACTATTCGGCGCAAATCAATGACGCCTGGGCATATTCCGAAAGTGCATACATTCCGTTCAGATTGGAAATTCTCTAAAAATCCCCCCCTTGCCCCCTTCCCTCCACTGCTGGAGTTCTAGCTACGCCACTAGAGGACACACGGTGGAAAGAAGCCATATGATGATATGAATGTTCTGTTTGTGGTAAAATGCTTAGCCAAAAAGGCTGTCTTGATTTACACATGAGATGTCACAGTGGAGAGAAGCCATATGGATGTTTTGTTTGTGGAAAAATATTCAGCCTTAAAGACAATCCTGAATTACTGTATTATTCGTACTAAGAGCACAAACAGAAAAAAATGCCCATGATCCCTCCATCAACAATAGATTATAATTAAAATTCCATCAAAATATGACCTTACCCAACCTTCTTTAAGGCAAAACGTTCATTCCCGCAGTCATTACATGATGGTGCTGTTCCTGGACTTCTGGACTCCAGTGACCGCATTGAGCAAGGTCTTGCTTGATCTTGGATAAATTCAGCCAAAAGGGAAATCTTGATTTACAAAATTATTACGAGACACACGGTGGAGAGAAGCCGCATAAATGTTATGTTTGTGGTAAATAATTCAGCATCAGTCTTGAATTGCGGTATTGTTCACATGAAGAGGACATACTGTAACAAACGTCCACCCCCCTTCCATTAAAAATTTATTTTGATTCAAATTCCATCAATATAATATTATGACCTTGTTCAACAGTTTTTTTACAAAAACTTTCTTTTTCACAGTCAAATCCTCCATTATCTGCTCAGTGGGACTCTTAGTACAAAAAAGACAGTACACAAAAGAACACACAGTGGAGAGAAGCCATACGGATGTTCTGTTTGTGGATGGATGGATGACTGTGGCTTTATGTCCTGTATTTATGCATTTGGTAGGCTAATTAGGACAGGAGGACCACACAGCAATGAGGTGAAGGATATTTGAAACAGACGTTCAACATAGGCCCAGGACCCGGCAAGAGCATGACCAAGAGTAGTAAATTTACCATTCAATGGCCCTATAGCCCAATAAGCAGCACAAGTTAATTTAGACCTGTGAGTACATATACTTTAGGTATATCTTTTGCCCCTATCTCACGACAATGTATCACAGACCTTTTTTCCTTGGAGCGTGCAGATCCATTTTCTGGGAATGTTCAATGCAAAAATATATATGTGCGGCGCATCAAAGAAAGCTTCAAAGTTGTTCCGAGAAGTATTGTGTTTAGAGACTTATGCCTGGGTGTCACAGCAGAGCAGCTTAAGAGGATTTCTACTGTAGGGGGGGATGATAAAATGGCTTTTTCACTTGGCCCATGCGGGGACGCCTCCAAATCAATCTGTTTTGTTTTAAAAGTCCATCCATACTGAAATTTCTGGATTTCGGACCTGCTACTAGCTGCTACTGGCACTTTCGTATGACAGGAAAAGCGACGTTTTTGTGAAATTTTGCCTATTCGCGATATTTGTTAATTTTAACATGTTTAAAGATAGGAAGTTGAAAATAACACCATTAAACAGAGTGTCAAGAGAGCTTTCATTTGCATACCAACACTTATAGTCTGTGACAAACACAAAGATCAGATAAATATTTATTTTATTATTTTAAATCATATGATTACGAAACTATCAAAGACATGGCATGAAAATAATGGCCTAAATTATAACTAGTCATTTTCAGGAAACCAATGACACTGTGTAGACAGTAGAATCAAGTTAAGTAAAGCCTCAGCTTGGAAATGCAGTATCCCCAGCAAGTACACTCATATAAATGTTTTATTGATTCGCCAATCGGTAAGGGTCCAACTGAAATAATCAAGCTAAATCTGTATGTAAGTGAATGTCCGTTATTTAGGAATGATGTGCACTTAAAAATATTCTTAATTGGTAGATAATAAATCACAAAAGTGCTGTAAATAAATGACTAAACCTTGAAGATAAACATATATTGTAACCTGTGTGCATGGTGAAGTGGAAGTCTTGATAACTGTGTGTGCATTTATATTAGATTCTATTAGTCTGTGCTTACGAGAAGTAAAAAAAATTTACGAAGTGCACTGACAATGACCATTTTTAATTTTAATTTTAGAGGAGAAACTTCATACTCGCATCACCAATACAAGAACAAACCGAAAATTTGCAGCAAAATCATAAGTTATGGAGTACAAAAATTGGAGCATGCATAGGCAGGACAAACCGTTGATTCTGAAGTAGAAGTGCAACAAAATAAATCATTAATTTCAATATTGAAAATTAATCCGTGTCCATTTGGAAATGGTATTTGTTCAAGCAAGAGCCCAAAATTCCAAATCCTTCAGGACACCAAAAAAGATTTGAACAACTCAATTGTCCAGTTAAGACAATTCAAAGATCTGACATATATCATATTGTACAACTATTGCCTGGTACCAGACAATCCTTTTTTTTCACAGTGCAAATAGGCCTACTGGACTGGTATATAGTAACACTGAGAAATGTATGATATAGGTGTGTGATATAGCAAGTGAAGGTCTGCCACAATATTTAGTAACTATTTGCAAAATGGTAATCACTATCATAATTATATTAAGACTTGTATGTGTAGAAGGGAACAAAGCCATCAGAATCATTGATCTGTACTTTCTCGCGACTTTTTGGGGGAAATAGTAAATGTCAGCAGTAATGGTGACACTATTATAATGATGATCAAAATTTAGCTATGACATATCTAATTACAAATTATCCAAGCCAGAGCAAAATCACCAGCATTACACCAATTCCCAGACCTAATATTTGTCACTGTGAATCCCATGTTGTGGTTTACAAAGAACGTCATGAATATTGCAAAAGCATTCATTAAGATTTTCATTGATTTGCAGTATAAGTTTTCTAAACAAAATTATTGCATTTTATATGCATCTGCCGTTCAGAGTATGCCATTCAGGGGGGCACATTGTGGGAATGATTAGATATGAATCTGAAACAAATGTAAAATTTTGTGATTAATGCAAAAAATACTTCTCTTGTTACCTTTCCTATATCTCCAAGTGATTATTTTGGAATTGGAAACTGTCACTACACTAAATCACAAATAATTCTACATTCTGTTTAAATGAAAGTACAGCTAAGGAGTGGCAGAGACACAGTCCTTTTCCACACAACCTCTGATAGGGCCATCACCAATTTCTTCACCTTTCCATCTACTTCAAGCCGTCAGTATTGGCAATCTTCGAATGTGCAGGTTGCTGATGCAAGTGATACTGACTTGCAATTCACTATCTGTAATTTTCTATTTCCTGATGATGTCTGAGATATTTTCAAGATTCAGGTCCACCGTCCACAATCTAAATTCTTGTCATTGTCTGACTCAAACAATAATTGATGTTTTGGGATTTCAAGAAACTTCTTTTAAAATGGACCCTAAATGTCCATATCTCGAGAACCACTGCACCTAGAAAGTTGAAATATACACCAAAATGTTCGGAATACCTTATTTCCTATTCAATGGCAATACATTTATAGCACTTAAAATCAATGCTTTTCAAGTTCTGATGGAAAATACTATTTTCGACATTTAAAAAGACGCGGTTTGACATTTTGGCCAGTAGCAGGCAGAATAAGCCGTGAAATTCAATTTGGTAAAATTTTTCTCCATTCTGAAGGCAACGAGCAACTTTTGAAGGCGTCCCCGCAAATTTTCAGGATTATCATCCCCCCCTAAGTAGTGATACCTAATCTAAGCACTTGACCATAATTTGAAGTCTGTGCTGTCTTAAGTCATGGAGATATGACCATTAGAAATTTAGGGTGATTTTGTAACTTTTCGGGAAATTATGCATTTTCGTCTGATTACATTTTGCAACTACAGGTCTAATATTTCGGTTATTAGGACAATTGCACCCATATTTTCTGTTTCCGGTGTCAGATTTGAAATATCTCTATTAGACTATTACCCAATTGGTGGCAGAGCACCAAAAACGGCCGAAAACTCAAATTTTCAAAACGGATGTCTATCTGAAAGCTCATAATTTTCAATGGAAAAATTTGCAATAACTCATGCAATGGCTGTGAATATTAGTTCATAGTGTGTCTAACTACAATAAGCTTTAAATTTAAATAATTTACTCATTACCATTCTGGCTTTTCACTCAGAAATGTAGGAAAATAGGGATTTTTTCTCATTTTTGGTTTTTTTTTTTTTTAAATTCATAGGACCAACATTCCAACTGAGTTGAGATATTTAAAGAGACATAATTTAGACACCTAATTGGAAAATTTCATAGATTTAACTGCAAAAATGACTGAATCATGCAGGTTGGAAATAATAGTATTTTTTTAATATTTTTGGTAAATATTCATCAGTTCAACTTTGTCAGAGCATTTAGACCCACAAAAAACACATTCTTGGTATTTAATGCATACAATATGCAAATTTCAAAAGTACAGCGGGTTTTTAGTCCTGTCCCTGAAACAGAAAAAAACTATTTTTCACATTTTTCAATGATTGTGAGAAAAATATTAATGCCATGGGGATTAGACCTATAAAAGGCTCAACTGGGATAAAAGATACCATATTTACCCAAAAATGATAAATATACATGCTATAGTTTTGGCTTGAGACCCAATACACAAAAAATTTTTTTTTCACATTTTTCAATAATTGTGAAAAAAGTATTAATCTCATGTGGATTAAACCCCTAAAAGGCACAACTAGGATAAAAGATACAATAATGTCCAAAAATAGAAAGTATACATCCCATAGTTTTCGGACAAATTTTCCCGCCCGCCCGCCCACCCTCCGGCCGGACGGACAAATTTTCCTTAAGTAACTACAATACCCGTCGGCAATGTATACATTGCCGAGGGTAAAAATCTGAATTGATCAAAAGGGAAAATCACACTATAGTTAGACCTGTGAGAAAAGTTGTATGTTTGTGGTACAAAGTTGCCAGGTCACAATGTGCATCAGAACGCAGTGAAGCCATGCTGACATTTATTGTGTTTGTTACTAATTGTTAGCAGGCTTTTTAAAAAATATTTCCAACAAGCCTTTGAGGTTCGTTGCCTGATTGCCTTTGTTTTTTGGGATTTTCTTGAAGTTATCTTGGTGGTCGACATGTGGCTCTGCCTGCTCCATTTCTTGACCGAGGCGCCCTCTGTGGAGGACGTCGCCAATTGAGTAGAAGGCGCGCAATGGACGTTTTGAGGTTGGGCACTTTTTTGCCCCAACTTTTCCTCCTTAAAACGATGTGAAAGTCGAGATGACAACTCTTGTAAGTCAGCTCAAATGGACGATGGGATTGCCAGGCAAGTCTTACCACTTCGTTTTAGCTCCCTAATTGTGTCAGTCTGTACGTTTTTGAGTTTTGAAGTGGATGTCATCTTGGGTTGGAAAACGTGGTTGGCTGCAGGGCGTCTTGTCGGCCTGCGCCATTTTCAACGGCCGTCATAAACCTTTTTTTGGCGCCGAAGACCCGGGGTGGTGGCATGGCATTCCCTTGCTGGTCTGCTGGATCAGTAAAATTTTGATAATACCAAATTTATTGATATCAAATTATGCACATGTGCGTGCTTTTTCGTCTTCAACTTGTCAAGACCTGTGATCAGATCAAACATAGGCGTATCGGAGGGGGGGGGGGGGCAGGGGGGGGCGATCGCCCCCCCAAAAGTTTGGAAAACAGTAAGATTCGGGCAAAAAGGCTAAAAAATTTGGGCAGATGATTAAATAAAAACTGCTGAAAATTAATGATTTTTTGGCAATTTAATTTTAAATGTTTACAAATTTAGATCGTGAAATTCGGGCAAATGTCGCTCGCCCCCCCAAAAATCACGCGCGCCGTACGCCTATGAGATCAAATATCAGCCCAGACCAGTCTAGACCACAGATCTATAGACTATACTTTATAGGTGGTCTAGACCAACTCTGAGAAAGGGGGAAACCATTTATTTATTTATTTTTTGGGGGGGGGGGCTCAATTTGGAGTTTTTCGCAAAGGGAAATAATTTAATATCAAGGGGGGAGGTTTGAATTACTTTGGCGGGAAATTATTTATTTCAGTGACAGACAGTGGCAGATTTAATTTCAAGCGGAGGGGGGCTGGGGGGCAGTGCCCCCTCTGAAATTCATTTGACCCCCTCTGGACTTATTTTGAATCCATTGTGAAATTGTGAATGATTATCTCATAGGTCATTTCAAGTCACATGCCCCCCCCCCCCTCTAGTTGAACGGCCTGGCCCCCTTTAATAAATCCTGGTGACACCACTGATTCCCAGGGCCATATCAGCACATTTATCTTGCGATTCGCTCATACATTTTTTCAATGTTCTCAAAAGAGATAGAGTCAAGGATGGCAAATCCGTCCAGGAGGGTAAATCCGTCCACTCCCTAATATATGAATTTAAATACATCCATTGCAGTTGAATGAGTCTTAAAGGCAAGATACATTTGTTTTAAACAGATTTTGCCGTTTTTAGTGTTTTGATATCATTTTTAATCATAACGCAGGGGATTTAACAACATGGAATAAAAAACGATGAAATTCTGTGATGTCATCACAGACATTTTGTGAATTTCAGCTAGTTGGTCATTTTATTCTTGTCAGCCTATTCCCATCCACAAACAAATGTATTTCAGGTAAAAAAATCAATGATTCGAATGTAAAATTACATTGAATTGGTAAAATTACTTAGTTGTGACATCTTGGATGGCAATACAAAGCAAATAAAAGTGGACGAAATTGCCATCATCACTTTAAGACTGGCTAGATTGGGTGGTTTGTAAATCCGTCCACCTGCATTTAATATCATTCAGAGTACTTTTATTACTTTCAATATTTATAAATTGCAAACAACTGATAAGGGAAATTAGTTTGGAGCAATTATACCCCTTTGATTTGATTACAGTGGTTCTTTAATTGTAACTGAGCTAGTCAATTTAAATACTGCATATTTAAATTAACCTCTATTAGCCAATTCTTCCATTATAAGTGTAATCAGTGACCCACTGTCCGAAAATCAAAAGAAAATACTTTCTGAAAGTCAAAAGAATGTTTAACTTAAAAAAATCACAAGCTATGATAGATGTGTCCAGCAGAATGCCCTGTGGACGGATTTACCATCCTTCCTGGACGGATTTACCAGCAAAGTGGACGGATTTAGGTGCCCTAGCCTTGAATCTTTGTTACCATGGTTTCAGCAAAAAATACTTGAATGTTTGACTTTTTTGGCTGTTAATGATAGTACGAAATATGCCCCTTCCGATGGACTATTTTTTATTTCTGTGTCTATTCTCATTTTCCTGGAATTACAGTTTTAGCCAAAAGTGGACGGATTTACCATCCTTGACTCTAGTCATGAAGATTTTCAAAATTTTCACACAAAAATGCAAATTGATTATATTAGTTCTTTGTCAAAAAATCCGCTATTACCTCTATTTCCTTGTGATTTTCTAAAAAATTTCAGAGATTATCTTAGAAAATTCTACAATCATCTTACATATTTATATAATACCACCAAAATATTTCTGCCAATCTCTGCTGAAGTTCTGACAATACCATCATACTATGTTGGCTCTTCGTGGCATCAGTCGTAAAATGTAATAACTGCAGAAATTAGGTTGTGATCTATATCGTGGAAATTTTGAAGACAATCTCAGAAATTCCTGGATTATTGCAAATGTTTCTGTGATTGTCTCACAAATATGTTCGATAATCAAATAAAATTCTGTGTGAATATGATAAAAATGTACTCAGAAGAAACTCTTTAAAATTGTGTATGAATTTCTTACCTTTTTTCAAAAATTTTCAGCAAAAATAATTGTACGATTTCTCTGCATTATAGTGCAAAATAGTGTCTCAGCTTTTGGAATTATTAATCTTTGATTGGAGGTGCAGGGCTGCAGGAATGGGGGGGGGCAGGGGGGACAATTGCTCCTCCTGCCCTTGTCAAGGGGGTTCAAGGTGTGCCCTTTCGATCTTAATAAAAAAGGCATTATTAGGCCTTATTTTACTAATATTTGGCACAAATTAGTACCTAGGCTTACATATATTCAAAATTAAATTATTTATGACACTCTTTTTAAATTTTGTCGCGTGAATATGATTTGCCCTTTTAGTTCTTTGAAAATGAAGAGCTATTGTCGTCACTCGATTGTCCCGGTGAAGGTTTGTGTAAGTGTCCATTTGTGACATTAGTTTTCTACTAAGATTTATGAAATTTGGTGCAGGTATGGGGCTATGGGTATGGATCGGGAAAATGACGAGAAATCCAAGATGGCAGCCATTTGGTGGTGGCCATTTTGGGAAGCTTCTTTCTTCATTTTTGAACTGCCCATTGTGACCTTAGTTTTCCACTCAGGGTTATGAAATTTGGTACAGGTATGGGGCTATGGGTATGGATCGGGAACATGTCGAGAACCCCAAGATGGCTGCCACAAAATGACTGCCTAACTTGAGCTATTTTCGTCACTCGATCGTCGTCGGCGTTGTCTCGGTGAGGGTTTGTGTAAGTGTCCATTTGTGACCTTAGTTTTATACCCCATAACGTTTACAATACCGCATGAAAAAGCCGTGGATATATCCCTTGTGGTATTGTGTTGTAGTATACTCAATGGTTTGATCATTGTTGATGATGTCATTGCATTGTTTACCATTGTGACGTCATGGCCATGGTGACGTCACAACATTGTGACATCACCAGTTGAGCTGCTCTGTGCTCTGATTGGCTGATGCAGCTGTTGAGTATTGATTATCCGAGTGAAGTTTAGCTTTCTTTTGAATCACAATATGGGGTATAAATAAGACCAAATGGCTGTATGGTGGTATTTTGAGGTGTACTTCCACTCGTGAAGATATCCTGAGTCCTCTGTACCCACTCGAGCTGACGCACTTGTGGGTACAGAGGACTCAGGATATCTTCAACTCGTGGAGTGCATCTCAAAATACCACCATACCCATTTGGTCTTATTATAGTACTTGAGAGTTATAAAATTTGGTACAGATATGGGCCTGTGTGTATGGATCGGGACCATGTCGAGAGATCCAAGATGGTGGCCATTTTGTGGCGGCCATCTTTCTTCATTTTTGAACTGGACACTGTGACCTTAATATTTTGCGTAGAGTAATGAAATTTGGTACAGGTATTGGCCTGTGGGGGAACATGTCAAGAAATCCAAGATGGTGGCCATTTTTTGGTGGCCATCTTGGCAGCCATCTTTCGTCATTCTTGAACTGCCCACTGTGGCCTTAATATTTCGCTTAGAGTTATGAAATTTGGTTCAAGTGTTGGCTAGTGGGTATGGATCGGGAACATGTCGAGAAATCCAAGATGGCAGCCATCTTTCTTTATTCTTGAGCTGCCCACTGTGACCTTAATTAGGGTTACAAAATTTGGTACTTGTCTGTGGGTATGATTTGGGAACATGTTAGTCATTTTGGCAGCTATCTTTCTTCACTCTTGCCCTGCCTACTGTGACCTTAATATTTCGCTATTGGGTATGGATCTGGAAAATGTAGAGAAATCCAACATGGGCCCCAAAATGGCCTCTACAAATTGGCCACCATTCTTATCCTGCCCACTATGAACTTAATATTTCACAGTGTTTTGAAATTTGGTACAGGTATTGGGTTGTGGGTTCTGCTCAAGATCCAAGATGGCTGCCAAATTGGTCACTAAAAAATGGACACCATTGTTGAGTTGTCCATTTATACCTTATTCTTTCACTTCTAGTTATAAAATTAGGTACATGTATAGCCTGTGGGTGATAATCAGGCGCACATTGATAGATTTCACATTAACAGACGAGCGTTTGACACCCCTTGCGGTGTCTGGTTTCTATCACCGCATCGACCTAGATGTTTAAGTTGTTGAATATGACATAAAGGAATATGTGGCCAAAATGCATCAAGAATCCGCTACTGCTGGCCCTTAATTGCTGCACGCATCCCGGGCCGCATTTTAGCCATCTGAGTATTATGGCATAACGGCGGACGCTGAGGAAGCGTGGGCTTGTTGCTCGCAAAATAAAACTATGAAGTTTCTTCTAAAGGTGTATGACTGTACGCCATTTCTTGCATTGAATTGGTCATCCAGGTGGGGTCCTGGGATTCTACTTGAATTCTGCACTTTGTTTAGTCTCACGTGATTTTTCTTCTTTGTGAAATTGCAAGTTTTAAAAATAATATTTTTTCATTTATTTCAGAGAGCGTTCTGTTGGAACGTGAAGATGGCTCGGCTAAGATATTTCAACTCGAAACATTAACCACGAAATTTCTCAGAGAATTAATTACTACAGCATATCTCGGAGACCTAATTACGACAGCATATCTTGGAGACCTAATTATGATCGCATATCTCGGAGACCTAATAATGACGACATATCTCAGAGACGTAATTACTACAGCGTATCTCGGAGACCTAATTACTACAGTATATCTCGGAGACCTAATTACGAAAGCATATATCTTGGAGACCTAATTATGATCGCATATCTTGGAGACCTAATTACGAAAGCGTATCTCGGAGACCTAATTATAACGGCATATCTCAGAGACCTAATTACTACAGCGTATCTCGGAGTCCTAATTACGAAAGCATATATCTTGGAGACCTAATTATGATCGCATGTCTCGGAGACCTAATTATGACGGCGTATCTCAGAGACCTAATTACTACAGTGTTATCTTGGAGACCTAATTACTACAGTGTTCTCAGAGACCTTATGACACCGTTTTTCTCGGAGACCTTTGAAGTCTGGACTAACGCAAGATTTCATCGTTGTTGGAACATCTAAGATGAAGAACTGTCAGGTAAATTTTGAAAACAATGATTTAATGCAGGCCTCCCAGTGGCCGCGGCAAAATTTTCAGGGATTTAATGGTAAGTTTTCAATGAAATTTATAGGGCATTATCCTACTTAATATTACAACAACAATCAGGTCAGAGGTCATCACAGGTCACCTTTTCAAAGTGCCTGTATGCCACCTCTGGCACTTCTTTCCCCATCTGTCATACACATGTCTTCCTACTTTCTCCATACCTTTCATATCCATCACCTTCCAGCCACCTTCCACCTCCACTTATCCCCTCCATTCAACCACTCCACAACATAACAGGTACTTCCACTTTCCACCACCATTATGCAATGTACCATTCACTTATTTCTCCAGGGGGAGCCAGGGGTCATTGTAGTGTCTCTCCTTCCCTCCAGATGTAGCTGTGGCATACATCTCAACTGATCTCCCACCTACTGGCCTGTCTCTATGCCATTCATGCTCACAATTCCAAATCTCTTATGCAATTCCTGTTACACGTCATGCCACACTCTCTGCATTTCAATTTCCTTTATTCACATCATTTCTATCCAATACTCAATTGCTTTTCACTGCGTCAACTCCACTTTTTTTTTATTTACACCTTCAAAAGCACAACCACCCAAGTCAACACATCATACGTCTCTCTTGACAGATCATTCATGCATCGTATTACGTACATGTCTATAAGCATACATACACTGGGTACAGGGGACTATCTAAAAATAGCCAGGGGGGGGGCCTTTCATTTTGGCCCTGAAGGGGGGGGGGGCGCCTGCCCCAATGCCCCCCCCTTAAATATGCCGCTCATGGGTATTTGCTAGTAGTTTATATAGCTTCAAGTGGCGAAATACAGGGAAAATTAAGGGCTTTTCGGCTTTAAATGTTAGGTAAATTAATATAAAATTCACCGGTTGAGATGATGGATCATGACTTTCATGAGCGGTATTGAGACAAGATAGATTGGCATTTTGACCAAGGAATGAGCTGAAATTCTGGTAGTTTTCTTGACAAGTGTTTGACAGTAAACACTCATTTAATTTTACATGAAAAGATGCAAAATTCAAATATAATGCCATAAAATACAGGGATTTATTGGGATTTTTGGCAAAAAGCTTGAAAATATAGGGAAATATCGGGAACAAAAAAAAAATTGGGAAATAAGGAATTTATAGGAAATAGAGGACCGCTGGGAGGTCTGCATAATGTTGAAACATATGATGGAAATGCTTTATGTCAAGACCAGGCCAGGAAAAAAAATATGTGAGTTTCCAGGCAATTTAATTAGGTACGACAAAATTTCCACGATTGGTCGCGAGGGGGGGGGTTGGGGGAGGAAACTATTCATGGTTTTGCGTAAAGCTATTAGATCTTTCTGCCTGTCCTAATTTGCCTTCAAAATGGCCACTATTCTTGACCAGCCCACTGTGACTGTAACAGTTTGCGTAGAGGTAAAATTGTATTGACCGGGTATGGATCGTAAACTTGTTGAGAAATCTATGATGGCTGCCAAAATTGCCCCCACAAAATGGCCGCCATTCTTGATCTACCCACTGTGACCTTATTAGTTTGTAGCCTAGAGTTTTGAAATTTGGTAAGCTAATTAGCCTGTGAGTATGGATTTGGAAGATGTAGAGAAATCCACGATGGCCGCCACAAAATGGCCGCCATTCTTGAATTCTATTTGGCACTTGGTCTTTCACTGTCAGTTATAAAATTAGATACAAGTATTGGCCTGTGGGTGCATGCTATAAACAGGCATACATTGATAGATTTCATATTAACAATGCTTGCGGTTCTGGTTTCACTGTTCTGGTAGTTTGACTGACATTAAGGTCGGGGTCCTTCCTCATTTGTGGATTTTGTGTGAATGTTGTGTTGATCTAACGTTGAACGAATGTGAATGTTGTGTTGAATGATTGTGAATGACACAATGTTGTGTTGAATGACAATGTTATGTTGAATGACAATGTTGTGTTTAAAGATTGTGAATTATGTGTTGTATGATTGTGTTGAACGATTGTGAATGTTGTGTTGAACAATTGCGAATGTTGTTTAACGATTGTTGTTGCGTTGAACAATTGTGAATGTTGTGTTTAATGATTGCTGTTTTGCCGAACGATTGTGAATGTTGTGTTGGACTATTGTGAATGTTGTGTTGAATGATTGTGAATGTTGTGTTGAACAATTGTGAATGTTTTGCTGAATGATTCTTGTGTTGAACGATTGTTGTTGTGTTGAACGATTATTGCACTGAACTATTGTTGTGTTGAAGGATTGTTGTTGTGTTGAACGTTTGTGAATGTTGTGTTGAACGATTTTGAATGTTGTGTTGACGGATTGTGAATGTGTTGTTGGCAGTTTAAGTGCGTTGTTTCAGTTCAACAATTGATTCGGAAACGCACTGGCAACCACTATCAGTTTCTTGTCTTCCTGAGAGTGACTCGTTTTCATTCACAAGCATACTTGTGGATCCAATTGTTCAATTGTTCTCCACTAGTCAACTTGTGCATTCCAACCAAATTGTGATTGTGGTATTGTTTGACCACTCTGCAGCGACAAAGATGTCTTTGAGAGGTCTCCCTTCCCATTATAGTAATATTTAAAACAAATAATTGAACATTGTATATTACATACGGGAAAATAAACAAAAAATCTGAATCTGAAATCTTGGTTGTTTGGGTCTTTTCAGAATTGATTCGGAAACCCGCGACAAACCCAGACAAGGTCTTGACCCTGACTATGACCGAGTTTGTCGTTCTGTTCATTTGACGTGAAATGATCGAATACGATCTGTTGTTCAAGTAGTCTTGGGATGAGTCATTTTTTCATGCTCCATTGACCACTGAGCGTAAACATCGGCTCTAAGGTGAAGGGTGGGGCTTCGGAGTTGAACTCCCAACTTTGGCTTTCTGAGAAGTGACTCTGGCTCGTTTGGTCTCCTGAATTACACTTAATTATGACCACCAAATAATAATAACTGCAACACATACAGATACATTGATTGTCACATTTATAAGTGAAATCTGGTAGTGCTCATATGACTTTACGACTTATTGGTGAGAACCGAGCTGCCCTAGTACTTTGTGAATGCGAAGTCACTCTGGATTGTTACGGGTCAGCAGCAATGAACAACAAACCCAGATAGTTAAAGTTTATAATTTTAATAAAACAATAAAAATATTTACAGTTACAATATTCACAAGTTTTACATTTACTCAAAAATTAACTAATTGTGACCCAGAGTAATTTTAACCACTTATCTGTGTTATCCTATGGCTGAATGTCCATAGAGAAAGTTCCGGAATCCAGAGATCCGGGCATAATCCTGAAATAAGCCCCGGCGGGGCTTATTTAGGGGCTATACTACTCCCTAAATAAGCCCCTCTCCAATGATAGGCCAATGCTATTTCTCCATAGAGCGGGGCCTATTTCAGGAGTATATATGGTAGTCCCGAAATAGGCCCCGCCCTATGGAGCTTTAGCATTGTAGAATGGCAAAACGGGGCCTAATTCGGGATTACATACAATCGCCGCCGCGGAAAAACCATGCAATTACGGCCGAAAATTTCAATCAAGATTAGAATTGGTAAAGCTGAGTTATTCAATTGTCATTTAGGTTGTCAGGTACCTCTTCCTAATTATGTTGTTTCAGCGCCTGATTGCTTTCAATGTTTGATTGATGTTGGAAGTGCCAATGTGTAATCTGACAGCTGATAATTGGTATTGAACTGTCAACCCTCAAGGTCTAATTGGTATTGAAGTGTCAGTCTGATCACTCTGATGTAGAAGTACAATTAATAAATGAAGTTAATGAACTGTATTAAAAATTGCTTTTAGGAAATATTCTCGATTTCTGATTTAAGTACCTGCTTCAATTGAATTGATGTCACTATCTCTAAATAAATTTAACTATGCAATTAAAACACTTGCAAGTCTATGGTATTTTTCAATACAGCTTTTATAGAACTTATTGAGCAACCAAAACTACTGTTTACATTCAAACATACTGCCATTGCTCAACTTAAAGACATTCAGCTGTTGAGAGGAGGCTATCTCTGGAGGGCTTTTAAGAATGAAACAATTAAATGCTAATTGAGATTCATTCTAGCTAAATTCAGTTTTAACTGATGCAGCTCATTCCGTAATTAAATCCATAGTTATAGATGATGTTATTATACTGGTCCATCACCAGAGACTGACCCCATCACTGGGAACTGGCCCATCACTGGAGACTGGCCCCATCACCAGAGACTGGCCCCATCACCAGAGACTGGTCCATCACTGGAGACTGGCCCAATCACTGGGAACTGGCCCATCACTGGAGACTGGCCCCGTCACCAGAGACTGGCCCCATCACCAGAGACTGGTCCATCACTGGAGACTGGCCCCATCACTGGAAATTGGCCCCATCACTGGAGACTGGTCCATCACTGAAAACTGGCCCCGTCACCAGAGACTGGCCCCATCACCAGAGACTGGCCCTATCACCAGAGACTGGTCATTCACTGGAGATTGGCCCCGTCACCTGAGACTGGCCCCGTCACCAGAGACCGGCCCCATCACCAGAGACTGGCCCTATCACCAGAGACTGGTCATTCACTGGAGATTGGCCCCGTCACCTGAGACTGGCCCCGTCACCTGAGACTGGCCCCGTCACCAGAGACCGGCCCCGTTACCATAGACTGTTATCAATGATGTCATAATACCTCATGATGTCATACTGATGATGTCATAGTACTCTATGATGTCATACTGATGATGTCACAATGCAATATCTGTGACGTCACTAACCTTTAGTTACGTACCCCCAAAAAATCTATACCCCATTTTTAACTCTCACCCCATCAAATATATCGCCCTCTTTAAGACACTAGGGGGGAGTTTCCCCCCAAAACAAGTAAAGATTGAAATTATAAGTAAAATTAAAAAAAAAATAATTGGAACTGGCCAATATAGTATGGGACGCTCCTATATAGTAGTCCTGAAATAGGCCCCGTTTTGGCCATTTCCAATGCTAATTTGCCATTGGGAGGGGCTTATTTCAGGACTACTATATATAGAGAGAGGTTCTTTTTCTCCAAATACAAGGTGCCTTTAATAATGGAATGAGCTGCATTTCACAAAATGAACATTCTTGGAAGAATATATTCTGAGCCAACTTTTTTTTCGTGTTTAAAGTCCATTTTGAAAGTAAAATTCCCTTTATAGTAGTCCTGGAATAGGCCCCTTTTTGGCCATTTCCAATGCTTATTTGCCATTGGGAGGGGCTTATTTCAGGACTACTATATAGAGAGAGACGGTTAGCAAAAGGTACTTTTTCTCCAAATATAAGGAGCCTTTAATAACGGAATGAGTTGCATTTCATAAAATGAACATTCTTGGAAGAATATATTCTGAGCCAACTTTTTTTTTTCATGTTTAAAGTCCATTTTTAAAGTAAAATTCCCTTTATAGTAGTCCTGGAATAGGCCCCTTTTTGGCCATTTCCAATGCTAATTTGCCATTGGGAGGGGCTTATTTCAGGACTACTATATAGAGAGAGACGGTTAGCAAAAGGTACTTTTTCTCCAAATATAAGGAGCCTTTAATAACGGAATGAGTTGCATTTCATAAAATGAACATTCTTGGAAGAATATATTCTGAGCCAACTTTTTTTTTCATGTTTAAAGTCCATTTTGAAAGTAAAATTCCCTTTATAGTAGTCCTGGAATAGGCCCCTTTTTGGCCATTTCCAATGCTAATTTGCCATTGGGAGGGGCTTATTTCAGGACTACTATATAGAGAGAGACGGTTAGCAAAAGGTACTTTTTCTCCAAATATAAGGAGCCTTTAATAACGGAATGAGTTGCATTTCATAAAATGAACATTCTTGGAAGAATATATTCTGAGCCAACTTTTTTTTTTCATGTTTAAAGTCCATTTTGAAAGTAAAATTCCCTTTATAGTAGTCCTGGAATAGGCCCCTTTTTGGTCATTTCCAATGCTAATTTGCCATTGGGAGGGGCTTATTTCAGGACTACTATATAGAGAGAGACGGTTAGCAAAAGGTACTTTTTCTCCAAATATAAGGAGCCTTTAATAACGGAATGAGTTGCATTTCATAAAATGAACATTCTTGGAAGAATATATTCTGAGCCAACTTTTTTTTTTCATGTTTTAAGTCCATTTTGAAAGTAAAATTCCCTTTATAGTAGTCCTGGAATAGGCCCCTTTTTGGCCATTTCCAATGCTAATTTGCCATTGGGAGGGGCTTATTTCAGGACTACAATATACAGATTTTTTGCAGCAAAATGCATGCTTTGTTGGAAACGCAATGAGCTGTATCATGTGTATTGAATGAATATGGAACATTCCCAACTGAAAGATATTCAATTAACAGTCGCTTTATACACTAGTCCTGGAATAAGCCCCTGCGGGGCTCAATTCAGGATTATGCCGAGATCCGTTGGTGTTTTGAAATGTCCAATGAAGTCCGTGTGAACTATAATCCACTGAAAATACCGTCCGTGTAAAAATAATCCAGAGTCCTGAGTCCTTGTATGGTGTAATCCAGCAAATCCAGTATAATATCCAGTGTAGTAATGTCCAACAGGGTGATCCTCAATGTCCAGTCTATGATATGCACCGTTCAGCGATTTGGTAGAAAGTGACTCACTGGCAGAAGTTGGGGGTGTATTTATACAGGAGACAAGTTTCCAGAAAATTCTCACACTTTCTTGACTAATCTACAATGACCTAGTCTCATTAGTCATAAATAGATCTTTCTAGAACCAAATGAACAACTTAACTGGGTCACAATGTCAACACAATTGTTTATCAACTGATTATGTAATCCTAATAGGATAGCAATTCAGTGCTAATTGGTGTTGCATAACAACCATGCAATGTTATTGTAAACAATCATACATAATAGCAAACCATTGTAAACAATGATAATATACAGAACTACATGAAATATACAGTATGATTGATATAAAATACACATACCATTACAATAGTAATATTTATATGATAATAACCATGTACAGTAGGAATGATATAAAATATCCATACTGCATTTACAATGATATATGCAAAATTTGTCATACATCACAGGATAACTCTGGATATCTTCGAAAATTGGGTGAACCTGGGGGATCATTGTCGTCGCCTGTTTGATTGTGGGGTCATCTGTTCTGGAATGGAAGTATCTACGCCTTAATTTTCAGAATATGTGGTCTGGAGAACTGGGGTTTCGTAAATGCTGAAGACACCCTGTTATGAGTACATATGTTGATGGTCTATTTGGTGGCAAAGCCCAAGAAGTATTCGCCCCAGTTGGTTGGCTGAAGTGTTCTGCCGTTTCTCACGTTATATCATTTGTGTGTCTCTCTGAAGTGAGGGTCCATTCAGAATTTATGAATGGAGGGATGGGATGGGAGTTTTGCCCTAGGGGGTACTAACTTTTCACACGTGTATCAAAGGGGGGGGTTACTAATTTTTTACGTGTCCAAGGGGGGTAAGAAATTCAACAAAACAAAATGTTATAAAACGCGTACACTCAAGGGACACATGTATAACAGTATATATGTATGTATTGCTTTTGATGTCGGGGGGGGGGGGGGGGGGTACTAAAATTCCGCATGGAACTCAAGGGGGTGGGTATTAGGGCCAAATCTGTGACGGGAAGTTTTGGCAAAACTCACCACAACCCCCCCCCCCCCCAGTCATGAGTCATGAACTCTGAACGGTCCCTAATGTCCCAGGGCACCAAGGGGCAGTTCTTAGCCCTGGATAGGTGGCGCTCCTGCTGCTCTCTGAGTTAGGCACAGTGTCTGTGTTGATGTCCTGTCCGTTTGTGTGTGGAGTTCTGTCATGTTGCATTTCCTGTTTTCTGGTGGTTCTAGGGAGGTGGATTTGCATTGTTGTGTGCTAGGCAGACCCACCTGATCTCATATGTTGAATTGTAGTTTGCCTCTATGAGGTACCATGTCATGGCGACTGCAATCTCTGCATGTCCTGCAGGGAATAAGTTTGATGAGGTTTTGTCCCTCCAATTGTGTGGTTACTTCTTCTTCTCTTCTTCTCACATTGTGCTGGTATACCCCGGATCGTCAGGTAGCTCAACCTCATTTTTGAGGGGGCTGCAGTTGTCTCTCAACTATGCTGGCAGATGGTAGGCATGAGTCATGACCATGCTTTAATGGAATTAGTTTTTGAAAGTTGATTGTTGATGCAATTGGATATTATTGGATGGATGCATTGGATATTATGGGATGGATGCAATTTGGTATTATGGGATGGATGCAATTGAATATTATGGGATTGAAGCGATTGAATGGATTGGATAGGAAGGATTGGATGGGTGAGATTAAATGAGAGATTGATTGGATCGGATGGATCAAATTGCATTGAGTGGAATTGATTGGATATTATTGCATGGATAAACAACTTTCTTTCCGTGCAATTAAAATTGAAGTCATTCCTGTAGGCTAACATCAGATGGTAAAACAACCTGGTGAAAAAAACACTGAAGAATAAAGGTTGTATGGAAGTTACATAGTTTTGGCCATTTTCTATGATTGCCGTCTGGGTGATTGGCTTGTGCCCCTGATAACCGCCTATGGAATTAAGTAGCCATGGTGGAAACAAGAAGTAATATAAATGCAAACATAAATTGATGATTTTAGCGGGTAGAACAATACATTTGTATTTAGATGGGTAGACAGATAGACTTGTGTAAATCTGCGGAGCCATGAAGTCTGCAGAGATATGTTTGTGCATCTCATTCGCCCATTCTAGTTTTCAAATGGGGTAAACGTGCAACTTGTAGAGAACTCCTGTACTATCACCCACTCTTCTTGATGAGCTGCACATGTGCATGCCATACCTATATATCTATCTATTTATGTATATCGTGCTTATCTTACTCTGAGAGACTATTATAATGATCTCATATCGTCCACTGGCTATTAAAAGGTTGTAACTCAAAAAATGACATTTTGAGAAAAATGCAAAAAACTATCATGAGTGTCTGATGGGTTCATAAGTGCAGGTATGTTGAAAGTAGCGTAACATATGTTGACAAATCAAATATTGTAGTTCATTTGGAGTGTTTTACTACAGATTTAATTAATATATTTGGAATAAATAGCAAAAAAGTGACTTACAACCTTTTAATTCTTTCTGAATTCTTAAGATCCGGTGCAAGAAGGATGTAAGTTAAAACTTCAAATGGCCTTTTTTCCAATTTCAATCGATATTTTATGCTCTTGCCCCATCCAAAAACATTATGGATGCCATTACTGAGCATATGGTTGAGTTTCAGGCAATTTTAAACAAAATTTTGAGTTACGCCCTTTTAAACTTTGCCAAATTTGTCTGAAATCTCGCGACTGCCCGATGAAAGGTCGTAAGTGCTTCAATATCAAAAGGTCGTAAGTCAATATTTCATGGATATTGCAAAAAAAAACAAGGAAATGATTATTATTTCAAGCAAATTGTCGGAAAATTGTCTTAAAATGGGTTATAAAAACCTTTATCATTTCAGATTTCCATATTTATGTTATTATTATTCCACTCCAAATCCGAAGCAATATGAAGTATTCTTTCTTAAATTCTTATTGTTAATTAAATGCTTGTGGTTAATTGTATTACTTTACTCCAACCCAAAAAAAAAACTGAATTTACTCTCTCTTTTTTTTACCTTCAAGGGATTAAGTTTGAAGAAGGTATTGTAATCAATTGGGTAAAATGTCTGTCCACTGGGCGGGCGGGCAGGTAGGCAGGCCACGGGTTTATTGAACATTTCTGGGCCAGTACTCAGCCCCAATTGCATGTACGTCCATGGATAAAATTTAGTACACATGTAGCCCATATGGTCCAGTTGTACCTTTGAATGGTCTAATTGGTGGATATTTGATACTTTTTGAAATATTGAAATATATCCGGGCCACAACTCAGTCACTAATGCATGTACATGGTTGAAACTAACCCTGCAAGATTCTAGCACCAACCAGTTATAAGCATCTTAATCCCAATGTGGAGAAAGACCAAAAGTCACGGATGCTGTAATTTGGTCTTGCATTTAAAACTGAGGGTGTGTGTGCTGCAGGACAGAAAGTGTTGACTGTTGAGAAATCTGAAAAGGGAAATTTAGCATAATTTGGCCTTGATTAATTGATGGAAAATCTGTAAAACTTGAACCGTTGCACTGAAGGTTCTGAAGACGGGAGGTCCGGTATCAGTTTTCAGCATGTTTTTGTACAATTGAATTGAAAGTGATTGCCTTTGGCTTCATTAGCAGTTGGTGAAAACTCGGGATGGTGTGCACATTTAGGGCCACAATTTGTACATTGCATGTAAAACTACCACCATTATATTCTATAATTCAGCCAACTGTCATAAAAATCAGCTATGCATGGAATCATTGAGATATTCAAGTTTATTCAAACTTTGGATAAACTTGAATATCTCAATGATTCCATGCATCGCTGATTGGATTCCAAAGGGGGACTTATTTTTGTTGATTTTAATTCTAATAACAAAACATTATTCGGGAAAAGGTTATGTTTAAAACTGACCAAATGAATGTTTGATAGTGTCCACATAAATGATTTGTGTAAATTTGGCACGACTTGAAACAACCAAGAAAATTTTCATAACTAATCAATTTTATGACTCTATGTGTAATTCAATCAAAGAAATTTAACTTTTGTCTAATTTTACAAAAAGGGTGTGAACGGACATCAGATAATATAGCTTTTGTCTGTTTAAAAGAAAACTTAAGAGTTATGAATTAAACTATGAACTATGAACGATGGCCTGATTGATGAACGAGTTATTTAATTGATTTGGAAAAAACTACAAAATGTTATGGTTACAATCCAAAATGTATTACATTTTATTTTTTGCCATGGAATATAGAATTACACATTACTGTTGCATCATTGAGGTCATATTATATCTACCAATAGCAAATTGGGCCAAAGGCTAACTCATAACATTAACTCCTAACATTCAATATGTAAAACATGAGTTACCTACCATAAAAATAATCTAAATAATAATTTGATAAACCGGCACAGTGTACAGTTTCTGTCATCCATGCGGAGATGACAGATGGGATTTGTTTCATGAGATGATATTATCAACATGTAGACAAATGATTTATCAACCTGTGTCTGGTGAAATGGAGGCTCTACGAAGACTGGGATTTTTACCGTCAGCGAACTTTAGTTCTAAGAAGGTATTACATACTTTGGTCAAATGTTGTTCATCTGCCGAGCGGGCGAGCGGGTGGCTAGACAGTTTCCGGGCCAGCACTCGGCCCCCCATTTGGTGTACATGGATGGAATTTGGTGCACAAATAGCCTATATGGTTTAGTTGCGCTTTTGATTGTCTGATGGATTGATATCCTAAACTTTTTAAAATATTGAGAATAATATGTATAAAGTTGTTTTTTCCATGTCCAGCCCAAAACTTGGCCAGTTTTGCATGCGCTTGGATTAAATTGATACCCATATCACCCATACGATGTAGTTGTGCCTTGTGATTAGTCCATGAGCTGAAATCCAAAAAGGGCCTTATTTTAGAAGTTGGCAGCATCGGCAACCGAACCAAGGTTGCAGGGTACCAAATTAAAGCTAAGAATGTCTAGTTTCAGAATCTAAATGTTGCTAAGTCCAAAAGTGGTTTGCTAACTCACCAGTACAGTATATGTGAGGCAATGTATAAAAACGTCGAAAATTATCGGAATTGGTATTAAAAATTGAAAGTGGTGGTGTGTGAAAGCTACTTTGCCTATAATAACTTATTATATACCATATGAAAGCTGGGATTTTTATCTGTCAAAAGGTATGCATTTCATCTTTGTATCTTGAAAGGTTGAGGGGAAATGCCATTGCAAACAGCATCATTTTGTTAAGCGGAAAATGGGTGAACGGAACATGCTTCTTTTTGATTTAAATGCCATTGACTTCCTAACTGTAACATATAGGTCATATTTTTCAGATTATGTGAATAGCAGACATCTTACTCTTTCATTTAAATGTACAACCAAGCTTCTAGCTTAAATATTAGTGAAGATATGGAAGGTAGAAAAAGCATGTTTCAGCTCGCGAAATTCACAAATTTAGCATATTTGACGTAGTCTATCAGGTGGTTTGTGAAAAATTTGCCATTTCACCCCCTTTCTTCCTCATATATCCACTAAAACATCTTGATAAGGGTTTTTGGGGATGCTCAGTCCTTTTTCAATGCCTTCAAGTCATTTAAAGGTCAGGATTATGTGAAATCATGCTCACTTTAACTTCTAGAACTTAATATAGGTGCCACGTTCTTCATTTAAATGTTACGGAAATTGGTTTGCATGTTTCTGTAAAGAACATCTTACTTCAAGTGAATCTCTAGGTTGTCTGAATAGTTCATTCGGTATTCACAAGATCATCAAGGATCCAAAAAGTTTTGAATAGAGACTGCATGCAGTTGTTGATGACAAAAATCTTTGATTGCAGATTTTGGTAAAAAGAATCAGGCAGAGGCAAAGTTGTACCCAATTCATGTCACTGAATAGCACATATATAAACTGGGTTCGTTAATAATTTTTGTAGCCTTTACAGACACCTAAAAGGTCTATTTGTGGACTCTGAGATGTCTGTAGGGGCTCATTTTATTGAATATCTGAATCGTCTACAAGTGTTTGGTTTAGGATCTACTGATACATCTGTAAGGGCTAACTTTTTGGGATATCCGGATTGTCTGCTGGGAACAGATATATTAGTGCTATAGACTTCCATCTTGGTCCCAAGTAAAAATTTTCTGGGGTCCAGAGATGTCTGCAATGCAGACTCTGCATATTATAATTTTCAGTGATTTGTCTGAGTTTGGTGGGCTTTCATTATTTAGAGATGTTTATAAAGGTTCTAATATGGCTTACAGTCCTCATATTTACATGAAATCTAAAGTTCTTTTCTATGCTGTTGAACTGTTGTTTCAGAGATAACTCTATTCCAGCATTGCAATATATTTAAATTAACTACAAGCTGTGACATCATTTTAGTACTGGGCAGATAACCTGCCTTGCTTCAAGCCAATGTGAATCCGCCTGAACTGAGCGTCACAGTTTCAACTCAATGTCAGAATGAAAATGGGTCTGGCAAAAACCATGCAAGTTCAACATCATAGCCTTTCAGCAAATGGGCTGCCAGAACAAATACACATCACATAATCCATGTGTTAAGAAACAAACAGTCAAAGCCTTTTGTTTACAGCAAGTTCCATCAAAGTTTGAAGTTATAAAAAAATTAGCAAGTTTGTAGACTAATCAAATGACTCTGTGTGGATCATAACAGTTGTCTACTGTGAATGCTCACAAAGCTGCCATCATTAGAATGGTGATTGCCTGTGATAGATCAAACATTGATACATTGAAGGAAGTAATACATTTGTGATCCCAATGAACTGTGATGCATAGTTTACTGTCAGCACATTGGCTATCAGGCTGTGATGATAAGGTTGCAGGTGCTTACTCTGACTTTATGTTGAAACTACGATGCTCCGTTCAGGTGGATCCCATTGGCTGAAAGCTGAGGAATCTGACCCAGTTTAAAATGATATCACAGCTTGTAGTTAATTTACATATATTGCAGTGCTAGAATAGAGTCATCTCTGACATCATAGTTCAACAGCATAGAAAAGAATTTGAGATTCCATGTAAATATGACGAGGACTGTAACATTGACTCTCCATTATACCAAGAATTTTGACTGTTCCAGACATCTGTAATAGCTTTGAAAAGAACCTCTAATTACATTTGACCACATCTGTAAGATACAGATGTTAATGATTTCTAGATTGTCTAGATTGGCCAAATATTATCCATCAACAGCTAGGTATCTCAAGCGGTCACAAAAGTAATGACCGGAGACACTCTAATCTGTATATCCCTGTTTTGGGTCCTGTTTATAAATGAAGCTTAAGGAGAATATCAATGAAGTGGTTCTGTGCCATTCAAGTTCAACTTGCCATATAAAGCCATTCAAGTTCCACTTGCCATATAAACTGTGCATGTACAGTAAATTACATTATGTTTCATCCATCTGTCTTATGAAAGACAAGTTTGAACCTCACCAATTAACATGACACAGGCTGTTAAACAGGATCTTAAAATTAATTTCAATTAATTATTTTTAATCAATATTCATTATATAATATTATATTTGCCGATTTTGTTTGGAGATTTGTATATCGATCTTCCATGTCCCCTGATGTGGGGAAATTTTTGGTGAGCCTTCTACAGCTTACAGCTCAGGACAGCCATAGAGCAACTCCCATTAGCAGAGGATATAGGAACATTGTCCAAGGTTCCTATGTCATAGCATCATGAACTCCAAGGATGCAATACTTATTTGTTAGATTTCAAATCTTGAATGAGAGTTATCCTGCCTTTTCTTTGATGAGTAAGAAATTAACATAAAAATTACTACTAGATGCTACACGTAAGAACCTTGACCAAAAAGGTTCTGGATACATTACCAGGTAATTGAGGTTTTTGAAAGTACTGTACTGGAATTAAACCCTGGTTGGAATTATAATGGAACCAATTCTACAGTTGGATAAAAGGTTGTGGTGAGTATACCCCTATGCACCCTGACTAATTTGCCAATAATAGTTCAGCATCCGAGTGAAGTAATCCAGGCAAGTCAGGACATGGTATCTCTCGGACTTGGAGTGATGTGCACTTGCTGGTTAGTGGAGAAGTACATGTATAAAGAAAAGTGTTGCAAAATAATGAGTACCCCAATCCAATACATGCATTTCATTGCATTGGAGTGATCTGAGTAATTAAGTTTTACATAATATTAATGGCCTGAAAATTAAATTAATTTATTAGTATTAATTCAGTATCTTGTCAAATCTTGATTTGCCATTTATAAAAAGCAACAAAGTTGCGAAGCCATAGTGAAAGTTATGGTCCAGCATTTCTACCTTCCATATCTTCAGTAATATTTAAGTTAGAAGCTTGGTTGTACATTTAAATGAAAGAGTAAGATGTCTGCTATCCACATAATCTGAAAAATATGACCTATGTGTTACAGTTAGGAAGGCAATGGCATTTCAATTAAAAAGAAGCATGTTCCATTCACCCATTTTCCGCTTAGCAAAATGATTCTGTTTGCAATGGCATTTCTCCTCAACCTTTCAAGATACAAAGATGAAATGCATACCTTTTGACAGATAAAAATCTCAGCTTTCATATGGTATATAATAAGTTATTATAGGCAAAGTAGCTTTCACACACCACCACTTTCAATTTTTAATACCAATTTCGATAATTTTTGACATTTTTATACATTGCCTCACATATACTGTACTGGTGAGTTAGCAAACCACTTTTGGACTTAGCAACATTTAGATTCTGAAACTAGACATTCTTAGCTTTAATTTGGTACCCTGCAACCTTGGTTCGGTTGCCGATGCTACGACTTTGAATTTTGGGCAACCCAGCTCATGGACTAGATGGCCTAATTGATGAATACTCTATTTTTCAAATATTGATTTTTTAAAAAATTATTATTTTTGCTTCTAGGTCAAATCTTGACCAGTATTGCATGAACCAATTGTGCATTGATAAAATCTGATACAAATGATCAATGTATTTTTGGGTTTCCAACACCCAGCCCACAACCTACACCTTGTATATGTATGAAACTGCTCTATAATACATTTAAATTTGTGTAGTTGGCCCTTTCCATGGTTTCACAAACACAAATCACTGTAATGGTTTCTTTGCATCTTTTGAAAGTGTTGTTCGCATAAGGTTTGCTGCTACACAGCCTATGTTTGAATTAGCTTGATTCAAATAAAAAAATTCCTACATGACCCAATTGTCTGGAAAAATGAAATAGAGATTAGTATGCGCCATCAAATGCCCAGATTTCTAACAGTTCTCATGAAGTTGCCATCTTTCCACCCAAATGACTGTATTGTAATTTTCAAAATCCTGGAAATGAATGGTTGTAAGTGTGACTTACGACCGTATCAAAGGGAATAATAGAATGCAAGAAGGTTGTAAGTCTTACTTACAACCTTCTCTGTTTCTCACAGTTGAAGCACCACAGGTCGTAAGTAGGAGTTACAACCTTTTAAAAAAAACGACATCTGTTTTAATGGGACTTACAACCTTTTAAAAATATGAAATCATGTAAACGCAAAAAGGTCGTAACAGAAAATTTCTAATATCTCGAAAACTAAAAATGATATTTTTCTGGAATTTTCACAGAAAGATGCGGCTAATTTTTCTTTATCTATTCCTTTAATACTGCAGAAAGGTCGTAAGTGGCACTTACAACCTTTTAATAGCCAGTGGACGATATGGAATATCCAGAGTAAGGATCAAATCTACATTGGTTCTATCCGAATAGTTATAGCAGTGTGGGACAAAGGATCTGCTGGATTCAACGGCTCTGAACTAAGACAATACACCACTTCCAATTAGCAACCCGTGGGTTCTTGTTGACAATTTCTTTGCCCAATTTCAGCTGCATGTTTGTGCAAGAATGATAGAAATTTCTGCAGTCTGCACTAATCTTACACTGTATTTGGATATGTGAATGTCTCCTGAATGCATTTTCATCTATATTACACGCAGTTGTTCGATAAATGTTTTCACTTGTCTTAAGATAGAGAACACCTGTTTGTTGGTTCTTAGGCCGATTCAAATTGTAAAATTAAAGGATTTATTAAAATTAACTTTGTGACAAATTGTGCTTTCATTTCCATAACAATTATTGAGCATTTTATCTCTTTTAATTTCCAGATGTGGTCATCAGTCGTGTGAAATTGAAGCACTTCATGAATGGTCATCCTCCGGGTCATCCTCTGGGTTATCCTGTCATCCTCCAGGTCATCCTCCGGGTCATCCTCCAGGTCATCCTAGGGTCATCCTCCAGGTCATCCTCCAGGTCATCCTCTGGGTCATCCTCCGGGTCTTCCTCCGGGTCATCCTGGGGTCATCAGCTCTGGGTCATCAGCTCCGGGTCATCAGCTCCGGGTCATCCTCCGGACTTTCTGGTATGGAGGTGTAAACCAATGTGATTTTAAATCAATGCAATAATACAAAATTCCTTTCAATTATGATCAAATATCAAAGTTGTCAATGATTTGTGACTGAAATTTAGTAACTTTTGTTTGCGCCAGGTGGCAGCAAAATACAGCATGTTGTTGCCACCATGCCTCAAGTGACAAGTTTCGGTACTAAGGCAAAAAAAGAGTGATCAGTCATTCATTAAATATTTATTGTATGGTATTTTAACTTATTTTGATGTATTAGAATAGAAGCTCACACAGTTTAGATAAGACCTGTGTGTGAGCTAATCTGTTACAGAATGAATGATTGCAGACACTCAGTGTCTATTCATTTTCAACAATTTTTATTTTCAAAATTAGTATTTAAAAATGTTTGAGAGGGATGAGATGAACTTTAGATATGTTTTTTATTCAAGAAGTGAGCTTGTCAATAGTTATTTTATGCATTTCCATGACAACAGAAGTGAACTTCAGTCTTTGGTTTCAGGTGCCATGTTGAAATGCATCATGGTGGTGTGGGTCCCAGTGTTGCAGATTGACCTGGTGTGCAAACTGGAAGAAAAGGTTGCCAAGGGTGTTGCCTACGTATGAGGTGAGCTTTCATGAAAACAAAGTAAAAATCCATAACTTAAATAATGTAGTACTGCAGAAGCAGAGATCCAAGTTTTCAATTATCAAAAAAAAAAATCCTTTATTTGTCTCTGCTCTATTAGCTACTTGAGAAAATGTAACTCATACCTAAGAGGTCGACGAAATGTCTGTAGATTTCTATCAGATATGACTTATTGACACTCTAGTTGTAAAAATTTTGCTAATTAATTTATGTTTTGTTTTTAAATGAGTGAAATTTCCAAATATGGAGGTTGAAGGATACTAAAATATTTACTTCTGTATTTTAACGTACAATTGACAGCAGAAAAAAAAATAGATTTTTGATAAGCTGTCGTATAAAGGCCTACTGTCAATCATTTTTGTCAAACCTTGTCTTCAGTTTAGTTAGGGTCAAAATGTACAAAGTGTGTTCAAAATAAAAAACTCTTGGAAATTGGCTGACTCTTTGATCAGCCACAGTCCAGCTTAGACTGCCTCATCAAACCTTCCTAAATTGACTTAGTTTACATCTCTGATTACTATGTAGTGCCAACTTTATTTTAAAATATCCAATCAGAGCCAAGCTTTTGCATTTTTCTCAAAAGAAAGACTTAAGACTGCCAGCCCCCTTGTGCCAAGTTCCGACATGACCCAAAGTTGCTTTTTGGATCTTCAACCTTATTCTGTCGATCAACCCCAAGAATAATACACACAGCCCTGCACTTTGAGCGTCTTCTAATCTTCTGATCCTCGCTATGTACTAAAGGCCTTTTCTGTTCTTGTTCCATTGCAGTGTGAATACTCATATTTTGGTGCTACGTGCTTATTTGGATCTTAAACGATTTGGTACTGAGACGATTTGGTTGACTGCGAATCTACTGCTCGTTGGAAACTGCTGAAAGGGCATTGCCACTGAGTGTCTGGTAAGTGACTCTGCAAGGGAAAACATCCAGTGATATAATTCAATCAACTTAGTTGTCAATTGCACAATTGTAGTCTAAAAACTTGGAATATTATCTTCAGTTGAACCAGAATGGAGTGTATGATTGCCATGCATATATTTGTCATATCACCATGTTCTAATTGAATATATTTCGACGAATGAAATAAACATAAGTCTCCAATCACGTTTCAGTCAATTTTGGACATTATTAATAAAATGTTCCTGCTGCTTACTTAATTATACATTGGTGAAATATATTTACATTATTAATGTTTATAGATGCAGTGAATTCTCGCTTCCTAGCAGAATAGCTGCTGAAAGGCAGCTGAGCCAAATATTTGGCTGCAATTAATAAAATTGTAAAAAAAACAGCATAGGAAATGCGGCTGTAAGGAATATCTTGGATAAACTTCCAGCCACCATCTAAGTGAATAAGTGATCAAATGGAAGACATCAACGCGCAGGACATGCAGCAGCAACGTCCGAATGTCAAAAAAATTAATGAAATGGTTAGCAGGCCAGGAACATCTTGAGATCTGGAAGAGACCAATATTGAGTTTACTTTGCCGAAGCAGTAATATTGGTCGAGGCTGTAGGCCGAGACCAATATTACTTGCGAAGGCCAGAAAAGTATGGGACATCACTAAATGAATAGGATATGCACCGGACAGTCCAGACTCACAGCCTTATCTCATCGTTCATATGGTGATCATCCGACGTGCAGCTCCTCCGATCTATAGATCAAGCTACCGGGCGACCCGGGTATCCCAGCAGAAGAAGAAGAAGAAAGAAGAAGACAGGACAACTGAAAGCTGACACCACTTCTACTTAGAAGCTGTTTGCCAAAGATGTGAATGATCTGTAAAGTCTTATTTTAGCTGCTGTCTTGTTTTTGTACCAGCAACATCACTCTGATATCACTGCATTAAATGACGTCATAGGCTTGTCGACGTCATCATTCTTTTATTAGGAAGATGGCCGCTACATTTTTCAGGACCATAGTTACATGAACGAGATTGTCTTGGATGAATGTTGGTGATGAGATGATGGAAATATCCTGAATAAACATGAAACAAATGCTGATGGCGTTTGTTGATCTGTTACACTGAAAAATTGGAGAAGGAATTGGCAGAAGCAAACATTTGTTGGCAAGATTGTTCTCAACTTCTTCCAGTCAGGATGGATTTCATGACCCCAGCAGGCCTTAAAAGGGATGATAAACTGTTCTTGCATGAACTTATTACTGTTTTTACTCAATAGAAATGTTCTGAGAGGATTTTTAATGATATGTCAACAATTTGATAATGAAAAGTTTGTGAAATCGATTCTGGATGACATGTCTCCATTGTTTTGCCAATTTTTGTCCGACTGAACCCTAACTTTTTTCTGCTGACTCATGTCGCCACCTGTAGGAAATTCACGACACTAGGATGACTGAAGTCCTAAATTCAGCAGCCCGTTTTGATGTAGATTCTGTGTGAATTCTGTGAAGGTGTGAGCCGTCAATCATTCGTGAAGTCTTCAGTGCTATTTATTGGCACTTTTGGAACATGACAGTATTTAAAGTTGAAGCAACAGATTGGTGGATCAGGGACCCTGTGCCGCTGTGGATCATCAACCTTTTCAGTTTCAGTTGGTGTTGAGGAATAAGAACTTTCTCAGTCGAGTTGAGTGATTGACTCGCAGTGACAATGTTTGTGTTTGTGAATTTGGACACTCAAAAGACTTGAAAAATTGACAAAACATTTTTAATATCTTTCATAAATGTTGGCAATTGTTGTGTCTTACATTGCTTGTCAAATATGAGTGCAATGTTTGGGTCTGAGTGGAGTGCACTGAAATTTCTGTCAATGTATTCAATGTGCACTAAAATTGTCTCTGGTGAATTTATTACATTGTCTGAATTTTGATCATTTTTGGGTGTTTATTTATCCTTGCAACTTTTATTTACTATTCCAAATGTTTCACATGTTGATATGGTGTCAAACATTTATGCTGTGTATTGGCTAATTAGGACAGGAGGAGGCCACAGCAATGAGGTGCGTGATGATTGAAACAGCCACCCAACATGGGCCCTGGTGACCTGGCAAGAGCTGGATTTGAACCCTGGACCCAGTAATTGGAAGCCCAGTATGCTGCCACTAGACTAACCCTTCCCTCAAGTTACTGCTATGATTTCTAAACTTGGAAAAGAGAAGATTTTTATAAAATAGAAATTCAAGAGTCAGTCATGAACCCAGTCAATTGTGGTGATGTCATGGCTGTGCTATTTAGTAATTCTCTGATCATGTCACAACTGAAAAGGGCTAGAGTTTCTGGGACGTCCGGTTGTCATGAAAACGGTGAAAATGTTTGTACGCAATTGAATTGACGTTGGGTATAATTGACAGTTTGACCTTACCCAAGGATTCACAAATGAAGTTTGGTGGCGATCCTATGAAGATTATGGAGACAGCTTCACAAAGCCAGGCTACAACTCATGATAGATAGGTAGATAGATAGATAGATAGATAGACAGATAGATAGAGAGATAGATAGATAGATGGATAGATAGATAGATAGATAGATATGGTAAGTGCAGCCCTCTAAACCCAGTTCTGGGTGCTCACGAGGGTTGATTGATGAGATGGGAGAGAGTCCTCAACATGTTACATGTTTACCCCATCATGTGAGGGATCTTTAACTTGCCCAGCGCAGACACTGATACCAAGCTGCCAATTTAACATCTCATCCGAACAACATCCAGCTTGAATTTTGCTCGTGAAGATCGGCTGAATGATCAAGTTTGTGATCAATTGCATGAAGTTGACCAAGGTTCAGATCTTCATCGAGTACAAGGTCAAGCTACTTGAGAGCCGGGAAGTTCAGAAAAGTTCAGTGGAAGTAAAACTTTTTAGCTCTACAACGTGTACTAATTGACAGTTTGACCATACCCCAGGCTTCACAAATGAAGTTCTTTTGCAAAAATATTATAGTAAGAGATGCTTTGAGAGTAATATTGGACGATCGGCTGTGGATTGTGCGACGAAGCTGAACAGATTGATGGAATGTTGTATTGTCGAGACTGCTGAGGGGTTGCCCCTTGTGTGTACATGGACCCTTAATTCTCTCTGGCTATGAGGCTGCTATGAGGCTGCTATGAGACTGCTGAGACTGCTGTGAGACTGTAAGAAGAATGCTTTGTAAATAGATTATAAGATACCAAATGTCTGAAGCTTGGATATCTTCAATAACAGATGGACCCCAACTCAAGGTCAATGACCCCAGGGCTCTCCAGGTATTTGTGGATGACCTGCGCTGCTGTGCCGAGACTCTCAAGGCCGTGGATATGCTGAGTGAAATTGATTCAGGACTAGAAATTGAATAATTATCAAAAGGCTACCATTGTGGCTGCAATCCAAGTGGAGGAAGCTGCTAATTGATGGGCTCTGCATAACAGGAGGATGGTCAAACATCTTCGTGTGGTGAAATTTCTGGACTGGCCTATGTGGCAGAGTGGCAGCTGCCACGGGCCCAAGCAATCAGGGGGCCCATGCAAAAAATCAAGAAAAAAGCAACCATTTCTATCTTTATTTTGACCGAGTTAGTGACTGTGATACAGTCAAAATTTTAGGCTAGGGCCCAGGTGTGAGAGGGCCCAATATAATGTCAAAAATACACTCTTAAAACAGATTGGTTGAATATACCAATATATTGGTTGAAAATAACCAATTTTATATGTTGAAATAGGACCAACCAATTCATTGGTTGCAGTCAACCAATCATGATTTGTTAAGCTACCAACCAATTTGAATTGGTTAATCTCTCTTACTGTTATTTCAAGACACGAAATTGGTTAAACATTAACTTTAATAATTGGTTGAATGAAAGAACCTTATTGGTTCATAAGGAATGGGATTATAGTGAGTCAACTTCACGGTCCTAGGATCACCCCTCTGCAGAATTCAGTCTGACAGCTGTGATCAAATTGTCATGGTCCATGGCGTGCCTGATCAGGCTATATAGTATCTAGTGCAAAAATACAGGATGTAAAGCCATTGAACCCACATGCTAAGGACCATACGCCCACCCCAGCCGAATGGTTAAATATTCATAAATAAGGTGTACTTTCACTCATCAGGGGTTTCATTTTTGAGGATGGGGAGGGGGGGGGGTTATTTTTTATTTGTTGGGAAGAGGGTTGTTTGTTTTTTGTTTTGTTTTTTTTTTAGATCTGAAAAGAGAAAGAAGTTTATAGTGACAAAAAAAAACCAGTTTGTCATAGATAAAGACAGAGAGATGGAGAAAGCTCAGCTATCCACCGGAAGGCACTGGAGATGGCTTTAAAAATCAGTAGACTTTTCTTCCTTGTTTTACCAAGCAGTCTACAGTCTATTCACACCACTAAGATAATAAAATACACTTACCTTGCATAGAAATGTTACTGCAATTCTATATTAACTATGGGACATTCCTGTGGGATCTAGAACAATTGTATGTGAGTGACTGTTCAAGTTCTTGGTCACCATGGTTCTCCAACAAAATGTTCAGTCTACCTAATCTTTCTCATTTTAAAAGATATTCACTTAATATTTTTTCGGAAACTGTATCTATAATTATGTGAGGCATTGATTTAATTGACATGCCTGTGGATCCTGCAGGATTTTTATAATTTCAAAGTTACACACTAAACTTGACTTGACAGTGGATATAGATGGCGACACCCGGTTCTCTTTTGCTCATGATTCTTCTGTTGTGAAGTGTTAAAAATTCCTTAGACAAACATGACATGAGCTCTGATCTTATTTATTACACTACCTTTGAATCGTTAAATTTTTAAAGTCAGCTGTGATGTGTAAGCTGGGATCATAGCATAAATTATCAGATTACACACTGTTTGTTTATTGTTACAACTCAGTTATGCTTTTATTGTTGATAAGTTCAATGATTCCTTGCTGATCCTTTATTCACTTGTTCATTTAAACTTCTGTGTACCACATCAACTTGAATAGATCCCCTCCCTCATCCTTTCTCTATTTTAGAGCTATGGACCTTTGTTTCAAGCGGCTTTCATGAACGTTTTAACATGTACACTAGTACAACTTTTCCTGGCTGTATTGAGGGCAGCCTTTATTTCAAGGGGCTTCTATACTGCTGTGTAGAGGAGAGATACTTTATTCAAATAAATATGACGTAACCATTTTTCTGACCATTGGAGTTGGTTGAATAGTTTTCAACCAATTCTAGTGGGTTGCCCTCAACCAGTCAAAATGGTAGTTTCAACCATAATAATTGATTAATTTTGCCTCAACCAATTGATTGGTTGGTCTTTTCCCAAAAATCAACCAATCTGTTTTAAGAGTGTAGGAGTCTGGGGGCCAATTGATTTATTTTGCCACAGGCCCAAAATGTTACCAGTCCGCCCCTGCCTGAGGTCCAACGTGCCCTGGTCTCCCCTACATCAAGGCTTGTCTACAGGGCTACTCCTGTGAACCAAGCGTTTGAAGAGAAATCCAGCTGATTTTCAGGAATACAGAAACTTTTGACAAACAGCACTCGCTGAGAATGCGATTGATGACCTAGCCTGTCCTTGGTATCTGCCGCTTTGCTGTGTGAACAAGTCTGCAAAGAGGCTCCGTGTGGAGTTCAATTCAATTGGGCTTCTAAGTTTGTACAGAAGCCTCCAAGGTACCGATTTGATCGATAATCCTGTCGACTGAAGCGGTCAAGGAAGCTGTCAACCTGGTGACTCATCAATGCAACTTATTGAATTAAGGATGAATTTATCCAAAGTGGATTTTAAGAAGCAGAGGAGACTTCTCTTCTTGGCTTGTACAGTAGAAGACAGATTTCAAGACTGAAGTCTCTGAACCTGGACGTCTGCCTACTTCCTGATGAGAGTAAAGACGCTATCTTTACCAAGTCAGATCAACGTAGACTTCAGCAGAAGGGCTGGGATGAATGTCTGGAGTCTTCAGATGAACAAGGATAGCCGAAATGGATGGACGGCCTGCCGATTCTCATTGACTTAGGAGACTGCTCATCCGTGGTGACAAAATCCAAGTCAAAATCGCCACATACACCTTTCACTTGCTGTCCTAGTGCAATCAGAAGCAAAATTATTGTTCAACATAGGAAATAGACCTGTAGCCATCTTGTTTTATGCTAATTTTGGGGTGAAGGAGTTGTATTTCAAATCTATGGAAAATTTTACATCAGAATCAACTTGTTGCCTGCTTCTACTAAAAATGCTTCGGGATGTTTGCTTTTTTGAAAATGTGACCTGCCTATGACTCTGCTTGTCTTAATACCGTCTTAATTGTCTGAATATTTCATGAAAATAATACAGTCAGCTCAAGTTGCAGATAACAAAATGCAGCTGGCTGGGAAAGATTCTTCGAGTCAGCTAAACAAAGGTTGTTGACATGCTTCTGAGTTCTGGAACACAGGATTTAGAGATTTTGTGACATTCGGGTGCTGTTCGCCCAGCGAGTTTACCATAGACAGATCTCTCCATCGTTGCATATTATCATAAAATTTAGTGTCATGGCATCACAGCCAATCAGCGTGCAGTATTTCTCTCCACTTAACCAGCAATTTACCACTGCAAAACAGCGAAATCAGCCTAATTTGTATAACATGCTTGAAGGCTTGTTCATTGGTCAGCTTTGTGGGTGTGTCTGACTTAATCACTGAAGGCTTTGCTGAAGTGATGCTGTTAACCGTTAATAGTATTTAATATTTTAAACTGGGTAAGTGAAAATTTTAGCCTGAAAGTGTAATCATTTTCTGACAAAATATTTCAAACTAAACTTGCTTTCGTTTGTTTACAGGCCCATTACGCATCTTAACGGGAAGGCCTGCAATACATTCCATTTCCATATCTGTAATGCCACCAGGGACTTGACTGAATTTCAGAGTACTTGACAGGACAAAAAAAGGTCGGTTTAATTTATTTTTTATTTTTCGATGTTGATGATTACTGATGTGTAGAGTGGACCAAAGGTTATTGAAAGTTAGGGGCAACCATTAGATAATCTGGGGGTGGGGAGCTTGAAGTTTCCTTGACGGAAATTATTTATTTCAAGGTAACGGTCGCAGTAACAATTAATTTACGGCATGTGACATCCTCAAATATTCGTTCCTGAATCATATAACACCATGTTAAGCAATACACCAACCAGAAGTTTATTTCATGGCTGCCAAAGTGCCCGTGGAGAAAGAATTTACTTATTTTACTGAAATTGGGCAAGAAATTATTTATGAAAAAAGACTCCAAGCTCCCCCCCCCTGTAGATTAAATGGTTGCCTCCTTATTTGAATTTGTAGAATTTGGTAGTATGCCTCGGTGAACTTGCATGGCTCTATTGAGTTTGATCAATGGGCCTGGTCAAGAGCGGAGGAAAGGACAGCTAAGGACAGCAGAGCGGAGAGCTGAGGACAGCTGAGGACAGCAGAGTAGACAGCTGAGGACAGCAGAGTGGACGGCAGAGTGGACAGCAGAGTGGACAGCAGAGTTGACAGCTGAGGACAGCAGAGTGGACAGCTGGGGACAGAGTGGACTGCTGAGTGGACTGCTGGGGACAGCAGAGTGGACAGCTAAGTGGACAGCTGGGGACAACAGAGTGGACAGCAGAGTGGACAGCTGAGGACAGCAGAGTGGACAGCTGAGGACAGCAGAGTGGACAGCTGGGGACAGCTGAGTGGACAGCTGAGTGGACAGCTGAGTGGACAGCTGAGTGGACAGCTGAGTGGACAGCTGAGGACAGCAGAGTGGACAGCTGAGGACAGCAGAGTGGACAGCTGAGTGGACAGCTGAGGACAGCAGATCGAGTGAACAGCTGAGGACAGCAGAGTGGACAGATGTTTCACATCAAGTACAAAACTAAACCAGGAATACCTAAGCAGTGAATCGATCTTGATCAAACCTTCAGCACAGATTTTTCAAGTGGTATAACTTGTGATGTCACTGATCATTGCCATCCTGTCTGGCACTTTAATAAGTCTGCAACTCCTTTTAAAGTGCTGACATAGGACAAGGGTCAATCCTGGGGATTTATCTTTGTTTCAATTGAAGGAGGTGTCAACATTGCGCTGAAATAGTGGCTGTTTTGCCAAACGAAGTTGCATTGAAGCATGTATGGGCTCGGCATGGTGCTATAGAAAGGTAGGTAGTTTGTTTTCTCACAATTGTTGGAATGCTGAGGGGGCATAATTTAATAATCGATTGGGAGGGGGGAAGGGATTGGAGTTTTTCAAGATAGCGGCTGCGAGAAATTTTTATTTTGAGCACATGACGTCTTCAAAAATGGGAGTGCCACTGGCAACTTCCACTCTTGTTTCTAAAATAGAATATATTCATTACGCTGTATGGCTTTGAAGGAGGTGAGAGATAAAAGTTTTGATCTGAAGGAGGAGAGGGATATAAGCATTATGACTTAATGCTTTGATGGGGGCGAGAGCTATGCAATTTGCTAAATGACATTGAAGGAGGTGGGAGATGAAGATTTTGATCTGAAGGAGGAGAGAGATATGAGCATTGTGACTTGATGCTTTGATGGAGGTGAGAGCTATGCAATTTGCTAAATTGCGTTGAAGGAGGTGAGACATGAAGTTTTTGATCTGAAGGAGGAGAGAGATATGAGCATTGTGACCTAATGCTTTGATGGAGGTGAGAGCTATGCAATTTTCTGAATTACATTAAAGGAGCTGAGACATGAAGTTTTTGATCTGAAGGAGGAGAGAGATATGAGCATTGTGACTTGATGCTTTGATGGAGGTGAGAGCTATGCAATTTGCTAAATTGCATTGAAGGAGGTGAGACATGACGTTTTTGATCTGAAGGAGGAGAGAGATATGAGCATTGTGACTTGATGCTTTGATGGAGGTGAGAGCTATGCAATTTGCTGAATTGCATTATAGGAGCTGAGACATGAAGTTTTTGATCTGAAGGAGGAGAGAGATATGAGCATTGTGACCTAATGCTTTGATGGAGGTGAGAGCTATGCAATTTGCTGAATTACATTAAAGGAGCTGAGACATGAAGTTTTTGATCTGAAGGAGGAGAGAGATATGAGCATTGTGACTTGATGCTTTGATGGAGGTGAGAGCTATGCAATTTGCTAAATTGCATTGAAGGAGGTGAGAGATGAAGTTTTTGATCTGAAGGAGGAGAGAGATATGAGCATTGTGACTTGATGCTTTGATGGAGGTGAGAGCTATGCAATTTGCTAAATAGCATTGAACGGGGTGAGACATGACGTTTTTGATCTGAAGGAGGAGAGAGATATGAGCATTGTGACTTGATGCTTTGATGGAGGTGAGAGCTATGCAATTTGCTGAATTGCATTATAGGAGCTGAGACATGAAGTTTTTGATCTGAAGGAGGAGAGAGATATGAGCATTGTGACTTGATGCTTTGATGGAGGTGAGAGCTATGCAATTTGCTAAATTGCGTTGAAGGAGGTGAGACATGAAGTTTTTGATCTGAAGGAGGAGAGAGATATGAGCATTGTGACCTGATGCTTTGATGGAGGTGAGAGCTATGCAATTTGCTAAATTGAGTTGAAGGAGGTGAGACATGAAGTTTTGATCTGAAGGAGGAGAGAGATATATGCATTATGACTTAATGCTCTGATGAAGGTAGAAATATGCATTTTGCAATATGGCATTGAAGGAGGTGAGACATGAAGTTTTTGATCTGAATAAGAAGAGAGATATGAGCGTTGTGACTTGATGCTTTGATGGAGGTGAGAGCTATGCAATTTGCTGAATTGCATTAAAGGAGTTGAAACATGAAGTTTTTGATCTGAAGGAGGAGAGAGATATGAGCATTGTGACTTGATGCTTTGATGGAGGTGAGAGCTATGCAATTTGCTAAATGACATTGAAGAAGGTGAGAGATGAAGTTTTTGATCTGAAGGAGGAGAGAGATATACGCATTACGAATTAATGCTTTGATGGAGGTGAGAGCTATGCAATTTGCTAAATTGCGTTGAAGGAGGTGAGACATGAAGTTTTTGATCTGAAGGAGGAGAGAGATATGAGCATTGTGACTTGATGCTTTGATGGAGGTGGGAGCTATGCAATTTGCTGAATTGCATTGAACTTGGTGAGAGATGAAGTTTTTGATCTGAAGAAGGAGAGAGATATGAGCATTGAGACTTGATGCTTTGATGGAGTTGAGAGTTATGCAATTTGCTAAATGACGTTGAAGGAGGTGAGACATGACCTTTTTGATCTGAAGGAGGAGAGAGATATGAGCATTATGACTTAATGCTTTGATGGAGGTTGGAGCTATGCAATTTGCTGCATTGCATTAAAGGAGCTGAGACATGAAGTTTTTGATCTGAAGGAGGAGAGAGATATGAGCATTATGACTTAATGCTTTGATGGAGGTGGGAGCTAGACAATTTGCTAAATTGCGTTGAAGGAGGAGAGAGATGAAGTTTTTGATCTGAAGGAGGAGAGAGATATGAGCATTGTGACTTGATGCTTTGATGGAGGTGAGAGCTATGCAATTTGCTGCATTGCATTAAAGGAGCTGAGACATGAAGTTTTTGATCTGAAGGAGGAGAGAGATATGAGCATTATGACTTAATGCTTTGATGGAGGTGGGAGCTAGACAATTTGCTAAATTGCGTTGAAGGAGGTGAGAGATGAAGTTTTTAATCTGATGGAGGAGAGAGAGATATGCATTATGACTTAATGCTCTGATGGAGGTAGATCTATGCAATTTGCTAAATTGCATTGAACGGGGTGAGAGATGAAGTTTTTGATCTGAAGGAGGAAAGAGATATGATCATTGTGACTTAATGCTTTGATTGAGGTGAGAGCTATTGAATTTGCTAAATTGCATTGAAGGAGGTGAGAGATGAAGTTTTTGATCTGAAGGATGAGAAAGATATGAGCATTTTGACTTAATGCTTTGATGGAGGTGTGAGCTATGCTATTTTTTATATGGCATTGATGGACGTGAGAGATGAGGGTTTCGAGCTGAAGGAGGAGAGAGATATGAGAATTATGACTTAATGCTTTGATTGGGGTGAGAGCTGTGCAATTTGCTAAGTGGCATTGAAGGAGGTGAGAGATGAAGTTTTTGACCTGAAGGAGGAGAGAGATATGAGCATTATGACTTAATGCTTTGATGGAGGTGAGAACTATGCTATTTACTAAATTGCATCGAAGGCAGTGAGAGATTAAGTTTTTGATCTGAAGGAAGAGAGAGATATGATCATTATGATTTTAATGCTTTGTTGGAGGTGGGAGATATGCATTTGCTTTATGGCATTGAAGGAGGTGAGAGATTGAGGATTTTGATCTGAAGGAGGAGAGAGATATGAGGGTTATGACCTAATGCTTTGATTGAGGTGAGAGCTATGCAATTTGCTAAATTGCATTGAAGGAGTTAAGAGATTAAGTTTTTGATCTTAAGGAGGAGAGAGATATGAGCATTTTGAAGTGGCATTGAAGGAGGTGAGAGATGAAATTTTTAATCTGAAGGAGGAGAGAGATATAAGCATTATGACTTAATGCTTTGATGGAGGTGAGAGCTATGAATTTGCTATATGGCATTAAAGGAGGTGAGAGATGAAGATTTTAATCTGAAGGACAAAAGAGATATGATCATTATGACTTGATGCTTTGATGGAGGTGAGAGCTGTGTAATTTGCTAAGTGGCGTTGAAGGAGGTGACAGGTGGAGTTTTTAATCTGGAGGAGATAGATATAAGCATTATGATCTCAATGCTTTGATGGCAGTGAGAGATATGCATTTTGCTATGTGGCTTGTAAGGAGGTGAGAGATGAAGTTTTTGATCTGAAGAAGGAGAGATATAAGTATTATGATCTATATGCTTTGATGCAGGTGAGAGCTGTGAGCATTATGATCGTAGTGCTTTATTGGAGGTGAGACAAATGAGCATTATTGTCTTAATACTTTGATGTGAGAGATAAAGGTTTTTACCTGAAGCGGACAAGAGATAGCATTTGGAGCATTATGCTATATGATATTGAAGAAGTTGAGAGATTATGATATGGCATTGAAGGAGGTGAGAGATTGTGTTTTTGATCTGAAGGAGGTGAGAGATGCGTGCATTATGATCGTAAAGCGTTGGTAGAGGTGGAGATATATGATCTTGATATACCATCTGATATACTTCATTGGTGGTGGTAGGAGATGCAATTTCTGGTCTGAACGTAGTAAGAGAATTGAGCGTTTCGAATTAATTGAACAGTCAGAATGAGAAAGTCGGTTGCGTTGTGTTAGCTCAAAATGTCTTTTATACATTTCTATGTTCCTATCCAAAATTGGCAACATGGATGTGTGTTGGAAGTTGATCGACAGTGCACCCTACTGGCAATGCTTTTTTCAGCAACTTTGTGTCATGCATGTGTTTTAGTTAGTGCCCTGCTGCCAAGCCCTGTGTCACTTGAACTTTTCCATGGGAAACCTGGATGATCTCTGATGTTAGTGATTCTCTTGATGGCCCACCATAGCCTGGGGGACAATCAGGGAGGTTCAGTATGGTGACACAGCCTTGGTGCAGGATGCTTTAGGACTAAGGGTGACATTTAAGATACATGCATGTGCCCTGCTTGGTCGTGTGCACTGCCAGTCAATATGGCCACATATTCTTGTAGCCTTTTATGTATTTGAACATAGAAAGGTATTGAACATATTTCATCCTTCAAATATGCGATGCAAAACATGGTGTAAGAAAGTCAACAAACTTGATGTAGGTGATTTATCTAGGGAATGTGTCTCTGTTCAGATCCTGGGATGCCACCAACATGGACGAAAGTCAAGTTATCGGCTAACATGCTACCTGACAGAGATCATTTCATTGACAGGGTGGTACAAGAGCTGTTGATGGTGTTATCTGTTGAGCTACCTAAACAATTTGTCCTCTGCAGAAGGCCAAATATATGGCATGGAAAGAGGTGAGAGATGAAGGTTTTGATCTGAAGGAGGAGAGAGATATGAGCATTATGATCTTAATGCTTTGATGGCGGTGAGAGATATGCATTTTGCTATGCGGCATGGAAGGAGGTGAGAGATGAAGTTTTTGATCTGAAGGATTTGTCCTCTGCAGAAGGTCAAATATGTGACCCGCAAGATGGTGTTTGAAAGTCAACACTCTTGATGTAGGCGAGATGTCTTTTGAAGGAGTCTCTGTTCAGATCCTGGGATGCCACCAACATGGACGAAAGTCAAGTTATCGGCTAACATGCTACCTGACAGAGATCATTTCATTGACAGGGTGGTACAAGAGTTGTTGATGCTGTTATCTGTTGAGCTACCTAAATGATTTGTCCTCTGCAGAAGGTCAAATATGTGACCCGAAGGATGGTGTAAGAAAGTCAACACTCTTGATGTAGGCGAGATGTCTTTGGAAGGAGTCTCTGTTCTGATCCTGGGATGCCACCAACATGGACGAAAGTCAAGTTATCGGCTAACATGCTACCTGACAGAGATTATTTCATTGACAGGGTGGTACAAGAGTTGTTGATGCTGTTATCTGTTGAGCTACCTTAAAGATTTGTCCTCTGCAGAAGGTCAAATATATGACGCGAAAGATGGTGTTTGAAAGTCAACACTCTTGATGTAGGCGAGATGTCTTTGGAAGGAGTCTCTGTTCTGATCCTGGGATGCCACCAACATGGACGAAAGTCAAGTTATCGGCTAACATGCTACCTGACAGAGATCATTTCATTGACAGGGTGGTACAAGAGCTGTTGATGCTGTTATCTGTTGAGCTACCTTAAAAATTTGTCCTCTGCAGAAGGTCAAATTTGTGACCCGAAAGATGGTGTTTGAAAGTCAACACTCTTGATGTAGGCGAGATGTCTTTTGAAGGAGTCTCTGTTCAGATCCTGGGATGCCACCAATATGGACGAAAGTCAAGTTATTGGCTAACATGCTACCTGACAGAGATCATTTCATTGACAGGGTGGTACAAGAGCTGTTGATGCTATTTGTTTGTTAACTACCTTAAATATTTGTCCTCTGCAGAAGGTCAAATATGTGACCCGAAAGATGGTGTTTGAAAGTCAACACTCTTGATGTAGGCGAGATGTCTTTGGAAGGAGTCTCTGTTCAGATCCTGGGATGCCACCAACATGGACGAAAGTCAAGTTATCGGCTAACATGCTACCTGAAAGAGATCATTTCATTGATTGAGTGGTACAAGAGTTGTTGATGTTATCTGTTGAGCTAACTAAACAATTTGTCCTCTGCAGAAGGCCAAATATATGGAATAGAAGGAGGTGAGAGATGAAGTTTTTGATCTGAAGGAGGAGAGAGATATGAGAATTATTATCTGAATGCTTTGATGGCGGTGAAAGATATGCATTTTGCTATATGGCATGGAAGGAGGTGAGAGATGAAGTTTTTGATCTGGTGGAGGAGAGAGATATGAGCATTTTGATCTTAATGCTTTGATTGAGATGAGAGCTATGCAATTTGCTATATGGCAAAGGAGAAGGTGAGAGATGAAGTTTTTGATCTGAAGGAGGAGAGAGATATAAGCATTGTGAGACAGATACACTCTTGAAGGAGACCGGGTCGGATGAGAGGTCTGTCCAAACACAAATTTCTTTGGTGAAGGCAAACTAGTGGATGCCCGGCTGTGAGGGTTTGAGAGAGCTTTCCTGCATGCATCCTGGCAACTCCGGTGTGGGTTTAGAGAAACACAGAGGTGAGAGAGGAGGAGAGAGAAGGCAATGAGGGTCTGCCGGGAAGGTCTTCCGTTGATGAGAGGTCTACCTAAACAAAAAATTTCTTTGGTGAAGGCAAACTAGTGGATGCCCGGCTGTGACGGTTTGAGAGAGCTTTCCTGCATGCATCCTGGCAAATATGTAACCGAAAGATGGTGTTTGAAAGTCAACACTCTTGATATAGGCGAGATGTCTTTGGAAGGAGTCTCTGTTCAGATCCTGGGATGCCACCAACATGGACGAAAGTCAAGTTATCGGCTAACATGCTACCTGACAGAGATCATTTCATTGAGTGAGTGGTACAAGAGTTGTTGATGTTTTCTGTTGCGCTACCTAAACAATTTGTCCTCTGCAGAAGGCCAAATAAATGGCATGGAAAGAGGTGAGAGATGAAGGTTTTGATCTGAAGGAGGAGAGAGATATAAACATAATGATCTTAATGCTTTATTGGTGGTGAGAGATATGCATTTTGCTATGTGGCATGGAACAAGGTGAGACATGAAGTTTTTGATCTAAAGATTTTTCCTCTGCAGAAGGTCAAATATGTGACCCGAAAGATGGTGTTTGAAAGTCAACACACTTGATGTAGGCGAGATGCCTTTGGAAGGAGTCTCTGTTCAGATCCTGGGATGCCTCCAACATGGACGAAAGTCAAGTTATCGGCTAACATGCTACCTGACAGAGATCATTTCATTGACAAGATGGTACAAGTGTTGTTGATGCTGTTATCTGTTGAGCTACCTAAACAATTTGTCCTCTGCAGAAGGCCAAATATATGGCATGGAAGGAGGTGAGAGATGAAGGTTTTGATCTGAAGGAGGAGAGAGATATAAGCATAATGATCTTAATGCTTTGGTGGCGGTGAGAGATATGCATTTTGCTATGTGGCATGGAAGGAGGTGAGAGATGAAGTTTTTGATCTAAAGATTTTTCCTCTGCAGAAGGTCAAATATGTGACCCGAAAGATGGTGTTTGAAAGTCAACACTCTTGATATAGGCGAGATGTCTTTGGAAGGAGTCTCTGTTCAGATCCTGGGATGCCACCAACATGGACGAAAGTCAAGTTATCGGCTAACATGCTACCTGATAGAGATCATTTCATTGACAGGGTGGTACAAGAGCTGTTGATGCTGTTATCTGTTGAGCTACCTAAATGATTTGTCCTCTGCAGAAGGTCAAATATGTGACACGAAAGATGGTGTAAGAAAGTCAACACTCTTGTGGGATAAATATGTCTCTGTTAATCCTGAGACGGTGTCATGGAGATTGGAGATTTCCTGATGGGAATTTGGTTGTTTCATGCTTTCATTCATGTCGGTCTCTCATGATGTTCTTTAAGCTGTTTTCCTGATTGAAATCTGGCGATCCCAAGTCTGAGTGCTCTTGGGCTGGTGGGATGGGGGTTTCATGTCAGGGAGGTCCTTGCTTTGAGGGTCATGTGCGTCAGAATCGATGTGGTGATACTGTGATGCTTCTAGGTGCCCTGAAGGAATTTCTGATCTTCAGGTACAAGAGTTGTTGATCCTGTTTTCTGTTGAGCTACCGCAAGTCAACACTCTTGATGTAGGCGAGATGTCTTTGGAAGGAGTCTCTGTTCAGATCCTGGGATGCCACCAACATGGACGAAAGTCAAGTTATCGGCTAACATGCTACCTGACAGAGATCATTTCATTGACAGGGTGGTACAAGAGCTGTTGATGCTGTTATCTGTTGAGCTATCTAAATAATTTGTCCTCTGCAGAAGGTCAAATATGTGACCCGAAAGATGGTGTTTGAAAGTCAACATTCTTGATGTAGGCGAGATGTCTTTGGAAGGAGTCTCTGTTCAGATCCTGGGATGCCACCAACATGGACGAAAGTCAAGTTATCGGCTAACATGCTACCTGACAGAGATCATTTCATTGACAGGGTGGTACAAGAGCTGTTGATGGTGTTATCTGTTGAGCTACCTAAACAATTTGTCCTCTGCAGAAGGCCAAATATATGGCATGGAAGGAGGTGAGAGATGAAGGTTTTGATCTGAAGGAGGAGAGAGATATGAGCATTATGATCTGAATGCTTTGATGGCGGTAAGAGAAATACATTTTGCTATGCGGCATGGAAGGAGGTGAGAGATGAAGTTTTTGATCTGAAGGATTTGTCCTCTGCAGAAGGTCAAATATGTGACCCGCAAGATGGTGTTTGAAAGTCAACACTCTTGATGTAGGCGAGATGTCTTTGGAAGGAGTCTCTGTTCAGATCCTGGGATGCCACCAACATGGACGAAAGTCAAGTTATCGGCTAACATGCTACCTGACAGAGATCATTTCATTGACAGGGTGGTACAAGAGTTGTTGATGCTGTTATCTGTTGAGCTACCTAAATGATTTGTCCTCTGCAGAAGGTCAAATATGTGACCCGAAGGATGGTGTAAGAAAGTCAACACTCTTGATGTAGGCGAGATGTCTTTGGAAGGAGTCTCTGTTCTGATCCTGGGATGCCACCAACATGGACGAAAGTCAAGTTATCGGCTAACATGCTACCTGACAGAGATTATTTCATTGACAGGGTGGTACAAGAGTTGTTGATGCTGTTATCTGTTGAGCTACCTTAAAGATTTGTCCTCTGCAGAAGGTCAAATATATGACGCGAAAGATGGTGTTTGAAAGTCAACACTCTTGATGTAGGCGAGATGTCTTTGGAAGGAGTCTCTGTTCTGATCCTGGGATGCCACCAACATGGACGAAAGTCAAGTTATCGGCTAACATGCTACCTGACAGAGATCATTTCATTGACAGGGTGGTACAAGAGCTGTTGATGCTGTTATCTGTTGAGCTACCTTAAAAATTTGTCCTCTGCAGAAGGTCAAATTTGTGACCCGAAAGATGGTGTTTGAAAGTCAACACTCTTGATGTAGGCGAGATGTCTTTGGAAGGAGTCTCTGTTCAGATCCTGGGATGCCACCAACATGGACGAAAGTCAAGTTATCGGCTAACATGCTACCTGACAGAGATCATTTCATTGATTGAGTGGTACAAGAGTTGTTGATGTTATCTGTTGAGCTACCTAAACAATTTGTCCTCTGCAGAAGGCCAAATATATGGAATAGAAGGAGGTGAGAGATGTAGTTTTTGATCTGAAGGAGGAGAGAGATATGAGAATTATGATCTGAATGCTTTGATGGCGGTGAAAGATATGCATTTTGCTATATGGCATGGAAGGAGGTGAGAGATGAAGTTTTTGATCTGGTGGAGGAGAGAGATATGAGCATTTTGATCTTAATGCTTTGATTGAGATGAGAGCTATGCAATTTGCTATATGGCAAAGGAGAAGGTGAGAGATGAAGTTTTTGATCTGAAGGAGGAGAGAGATATAAGCATTGTGAGACAGATACACTCTTGAAGGAGACCGGGTCGGATGAGAGGTCTGTCCAAACACAAATTTCTTTGGTGAAGGCAAACTAGTGGATGCCCGGCTGTGAGGGTTTGAGAGAGCTTTCCTGCATGCATCCTGGCAACTCCGGTGTGGGTTTAGAGAAACACAGAGGTGAGAGAGGAGGAGAGAGAAGGCAATGAGGGTCTGCCGGGAAGGTCTTCCGTTGATGAGAGGTCTACCTAAACAAAAAATTTCTTTGGTGAAGGCAAACTAGTGGATGCCCGGCTGTGAGGGTTTGAGAGAGCTTTCCTGCATGCATCCTGGCAAATATGTAACCGAAAGATGGTGTTTGAAAGTCAACACTCTTGATATAGGCGAGATGTCTTTGGAAGGAGTCTCTGTTCAGATCCTGGGATGCCACCAACATGGACGAAAGTCAAGTTATCGGCTAACATGCTACCTGACAGAGATCATTTCATTGAGTGAGTGGTACAAGAGTTGTTGATGTTTTCTGTTGCGCTACCTAAACAATTTGTCCTCTGCAGAAGGCCAAATAAATGGCATGGAAAGAGGTGAGAGATGAAGGTTTTGATCTGAAGGAGGAGAGAGATATAAGCATAATGATCTTAATGCTTTGGTGGCGGTGAGAGATATGCATTTTGCTATGTGGCATGGAAGGAGGTGAGAGATGAAGTTTTTGATCTAAAGATTTTTCCTCTGCAGAAGGTCAAATATGTGACCCGAAAGATGGTGTTTGAAAGTCAACACTCTTGATATAGGCGAGATGTCTTTGGAAGGAGTCTCTGTTCAGATCCTGGGATGCCACCAACATGGACGAAAGTCAAGTTATCGGCTAACATGCTACCTGACAGAGATCATTTCATTGACAGGGTGGTACAAGAGCTGTTGATGCTGTTATCTGTTGAGCTACCTAAATGATTTGTCCTCTGCAGAAGGTCAAATATGTGACACGAAAGATGGTGTAAGAAAGTCAACACTCTTGTGGGATGAATATGTCTCTGTTAATCCTGAGACGGTGTCATGGAGATTGGAGATTTCCTGATGGGAATTTGGTTGTTTCATGCTTTCATTCATGTCGGTCTCTCATGATGTTCTTTAAGCTGTTTTCCTGATTGAAATCTGGCGATCCCAAGTCTGAGTGCTCTTGGGCTGGTGGGATGGGGGTTTCATGTCAGGGAGGTCCTTGCTTTGAGGGTCATGTGCGTCAGAATCGATGTGGTGATACTGTGATGCTTCTAGGTGCCCTGAAGGAATTTCTGATCTTCAGGTACAAGAGTTGTTGATCCTGTTTTCTGTTGAGCTACCGCAAGTCAACACTCTTGATGTAGGTGAGATGTCTTTGGAAGGGGTCTCTGTTCAGATCCTGGGATGCCACCAACATGGACGAAAGTCAAGTTATCGGCTAACATGCTACCTGACAGAGATCATTTCATTGACAGGGTGGTACAAGAGCTGTTGATGCTGTTATCTGTTGAGCTATCTAAATAATTTGTCCTCTGCAGAAGGTCAAATATGTGACCCGAAAGATGGTGTTTGAAAGTCAACATTCTTGATGTAGGCGAGATGTCTTTGGAAGGAGTCTCTGTTCAGATCCTGGGATGCCACCAACATGGACGAAAGTCAAGTTATCGGCTAACATGCTACCTGACAGAGATCATTTCATTGACAGGGTGGTACAAGAGCTGTTGATGGTGTTATCTGTTGAGCTACCTAAACAATTTGTCCTCTGCAGAAGGCCAAATATATGGCATGGAAGGAGGTGAGAGATGAAGGTTTTGATCTGAAGGAGGAGAGAGATATGAGCATTATGATCTTAATGCTTTGATGGCGGTGAGAGATATGCATTTTGCTATATGGCATAGAAGGAGGTGAGAGATGAAGTTTTTGATCTGAAGGAGGAGAGAGATATGAGCATTATGATCTGAATGCTTTGATGGCGGTAAGAGAAATACATTTTGCTATGCGGCATGGAAGGAGGTGAGAGATGAAGTTTTTGATCTGAAGGATTTGTTCTCTGCAGAAGGTCAAATATGTGACCCGAAAGATGGTGTTTGAAAGTCAACACTCTTGATGTAGGCGAGATGTCTTTGGAACTTGTCTCTGTTTAGATCCTGGGATGCCACCAACATGGACGAAAGTCAAGTTATCGGCTAACATGCTACCTGACAGAGATCATTTCATTGACAGGGTGGTACAAGAGTTGTTGATGCTGTTATCTGTTGAGCTACCTAAATGATTTGTCCTCTGCAGAAGGTCAAATATGTGACCCGAAGGATGGTGTTTGAAAGTCAACACTCTTGATGTAGGCGAGATGTCTTTGGAAGGAGTCTCTGTTCAGATCCTGGGATGCCACCAACATGGACGAAAGTCAAGTTATCGGCTAACATGCTACCTGACAGAGATCATTTCATTGATTGAGTGGTACAAGAGTTGTTGATGTTATCTGTTGAGCTACCTAAACAATTTGTCCTCTGCAGAAGGCCAAATATATGGAATAGAAGGAGGTGAGAGATGAAGTTTTTGATCTGAAGGAGGAGAGAGATATGAGAATTATGATCTGAATGCTTTGATGGCGGTGAAAGATATGCATTTTGCTATATGGCATGGAAGGAGGTGAGAGATGAAGTTTTTGATCTGGTGGAGGAGAGAGATATGAGCATTTTGATCTTAATGCTTTGATTGAGATGAGAGCTATGCAATTTGCTATATGGCAAAGGAGAAGGTGAGAGATGAAGTTTTTGATCTGAAGGAGGAGAGAGATATAAGCATTGTGAGACAGATACACTCTTGAAGGAGACCGAGTCGGATGAGAGATCTGTCCAAACACAAATTTCTTTGGTGAAGGCAAACTAGTGGATGCCCGGCTGTGAGGGTTTGAGAGAGCTTTCTTGCATGCATCCTGGCAACTCCGGTGTGGGTTTAGAGAAACACAGAGGTGAGAGAGGAGGAGAGAGAAGGCAATAAGGGTCTGCCGGGAAGGTCTTCCGTTGATGAGAGGTCTACCTAAACAAAAAATTTCTTTGGTGAAGGCAAACTAGTGGATGCCCGGCTGTGAGGGTTTGAGAGAGCTTTCCTGCATGCATCCTGGCAAATATGTAACCGAAAGATGGTGTTTGAAAGTCAACACTCTTGATATAGGCAAGATGTCTTTGGAAGGAGTCTCTGTTCAGATCCTGGGATGCCACCAACATGGACGAAAGTCAAGTTATCGGCTAACATGCTACCTGACAGAGATCATTTCATTGAGTGAGTGGTACAAGAGTTGTTGATGTTTTCTGTTGCGCTACCTAAACAATTTGTCCTCTGCAGAAGGCCAAATAAATGGCATGGAAAGAGGTGAGAGATGAAGGTTTTGATCTGAAGGAGGAGAGAGATATAAACATAATGATCTTAATGCTTTATTGGTGGTGAGAGATATGCATTTTGCTATGTGGCATGGAACAAGGTGAGACATGAAGTTTTTGATCTAAAGATTTTTCCTCTGCAGAAGGTCAAATATGTGACCCGAAAGATGGTGTTTGAAAGTCAACACACTTGATGTAGGCGAGATGCCTTTGGAAGGAGTCTCTGTTCAGATCCTGGGATGCCTCCAACATGGACGAAAGTCAAGTTATCGGCTAACATGCTACCTGACAGAGATCATTTCATTGACAAGATGGTACAAGTGTTGTTGATGCTGTTATCTGTTGAGCTACCTAAACAATTTGTCCTCTGCAGAAGGCCAAATATATGGCATGGAAGGAGGTGAGAGATGAAGTTTTTGATCTGAAGGAGGAGAGAGATATGAGAATTTTGATCTGAATGCTTTGATGGCGGTGAGAGATATGCATTTTGCAATATGGCATGGAAGGAGGTGAGAGATGAAGTTTTTGATCTGATGGAGGAGAGAGATATCAGCATTTTGATGTTAATGCTTTGATGGAGGTGAGAGCTATGCAATTTGCTATATAGCAAAGAAGGAGGTGAGAGATGAAGTTTTTGATCTGAAGGAGGAGAGAGATATAGGCATTGTGAGACAGATACACTCTTGAAGGAGACCAGTTCGGATGAGAGGACTGTCCAAACACAAATTTCTTTGGTGAAGGCAAACTAGTGGATGCCCGGCTGTGAGGGTTTGAGAGAACTTTCCTGCATGCATCCTGGCAACTTGTACGGTGACGGAGGAGACACTTGTGCATCGGACGCTCTTGGCCATTCGCTATCCTGTGCTTGGCCAGGGGAAGGGAGACCTGTGAGCTCGGATCCCCCCCTTCTTTCACACATTGACAGAGTGGTGAGAAAGGGTGAAATACAGGAGCCATACCGGCTCGCGGCCTCCGGCGTGGGTTCAGAGAAACACCGAGGTGAGAGAGAAGGAGGAGAGAGAAGGCAATGAGGGTCTGCCGGGAAGGTCTTCCTTTGATGAGAGGTCTGCCTAAACAAACATTTCTTTGGTGAAGGCAAACTAGTGGATGCCCGGCTGTGAGGGTTTGAGAGAGCTTTCCTGCATGCATCCTGGCAACTCGTACGGTGATGGAAGAGACACTTGTGCATCGGACACTCTTGGCCATTCGCTATCCTGTGCTTGGCCGGGGGAAGAGAGACCTGTGAGCTCAGATCCCCCCCTTCTTTCGCACATTGACAGAGAGAGGTGAGAAAGAGTGAAATACAGGAGCCATGCCGGCTCGCAGCCTCCGGTGTGGGTTTAGAGAAACACAGAGGTGAGAGAGGAGGAGAGAGAAGGCAATGAGGGTCTGCCGGGAAGGTCTTCCGTTGATGAGAGGTCTGCCTAAACAAAAAATTTCTTTGGTGAAGGCAAACTAGTGGATGCCCGGCTGTGAGGGTTTGAGAGAGCTTTCCTGCATGCATCCTGGCAAATATGTGACCGAAAGATGGTGTTTGAAAGTCAACACTCTTGGTGTAGGCGAGATGTCTTTGGAAGTAGTCTCTGTTCAGATCCTGGGATGCCACCAACATGGACGAAAGTCAAGTTATCGGCTAACATGCTACCTGACAGAGATCATTTTCATTGACTGAGTGGTACAAGAGCTGTTGATGCTGTTATCTGTTGAGCTACCTAAAAGATTTGTCCTCTGCAGAAGGTCAAATATGTGACCCGAAAGATGGTGTAAGAAAGTCAACACTCTTGATGTAGGCGAGATGTCTTTGGAAGGAGTCTCTGTTCAGATCCTGGGATGCCACCAACATGGACGAAAGTCAAGTTATCGGCTAACATGCTACCTGACAGAGATCATTTTCATTGACTGAGTGGTACAAGAGCTGTTGTTGCTGTTATCTGTTGAGCTACCTAAAAGATTTGTCCTCTGCAGAAGGTCAAATATGTGACCCGAAAGATGGTGTAAGAAAGTCAACACTCTTGATGTAGGCGAGATGTCTTTGGAAGGAGTCTCTGTTCAGATCCTGGGATGCCACCAACATGGACGAAAGTCAAGTTATCGGCTAACATGCTACCTGACAGAGATCATTTTCATTGACTGAGTGGTACAAGAGCTGTTGTTGCTGTTATCTGTTGAGCTACCTAAAAGATTTGTCCTCTGCAGAAGGTCAAATATGTGACCCGAAAGATGGTGTAAGAAAGTCAACACTCTTGATGTAGGCGAGATGTCTTTGGAAGGAGTCTCTGTTCAGATCCTGGGATGCCACCAACATGGACGAAAGTCAAGTTATCGGCTAACATGCTACCTGACAGAGATCATTTTCATTGACTGAGTGGTACAAGAGCTGTTGTTGCTGTTATCTGTTGAGCTACCTAAACAATTTGTCCTCTGCAGAAGGTCAAATATATGGCATAGAAGGAGGTGAGAGATGAAGTTTTTGATCTGAAGGAGGAGAGAGATATGAGAATTTTGATCTGAATGCTTTGATGGCGGTGAGAGATATGCATTTTGCAATATGGCATGGAAGGAGGTGAGAGATGAAGTTTTTGATCTGATGGAGGAGAGAGATATCAGCATTTTGATGTTAATGCTTTGATGGAGGTGAGAGCTATGCAATTTGCTATATAGCAAAGAAGGAGGTGAGAGATGAAGTTTTTGATCTGAAGGAGGAGAGAGATATAGGCATTGTGAGACAGATACACTCTTGAAGGAGACCAGTTCTGATGAGAGGACTGTCCAAACACAAATTTCTTTGGTGAAGGCAAACTAGTGGATGCCCGGCTGTGAGGGTTTGAGAGAACTTTCCTGCATGCATCCTGGCAACTTGTACGGTGACGGAGGAGACACTTGTGCATCGGACGCTCTTGGCCATTCGCTATCCTGTGCTTGGCCGGGGGAAGGGAGACCTGTGAGCTCGGATCCCCCCCTTCTTTCGCACATTGACAGAGTGGTGAGAAAGGGTGAAATACAGGAGCCATACCGGCTCGCGGCCTCCGGCGTGGGTTCAGAGAAACACCGAGGTGAGAGAGAAGGAGGAGAGAGAAGGCAATGAGGGTCTGCCGGGAAGGTCTTCCTTTGATGAGAGGTCTGCCTAAACAAACATTTCTTTGGTGAAGGCAAACTAGTGGATGCCCGGCTGTGAGGGTTTGAGAGAGCTTTCCTGCATGCATCCTGGCAACTCGTACGGTGATAGAAGAGACACTTGTGCATTGGACACTCTTGGCCATTCGCTATCCTGTGCTTGGCCGGGGGAAGAGAGACCTGTGAGCTCAGATCCCCCCCTTCTTTCGCACATTGACAGAGAGAGGTGAGAAAGAGTGAAATACAGGAGCCATGCCGGCTCGCAGCCTCCGGTGTGGGTTTAGAGAAACACAGAGGTGAGAGAGGAGGAGAGAGAAGGCAATGAGGGTCTGCCGGGAAGGTCTTCCGTTGATGAGAGGTCTGCCTAAACAAAAAATTTCTTTGGTGAAGGCAAACTAGTGGATGCCCGGCTGTGAGGGTTTGAGAGAGCTTTCCTGCATGCATCCTGGCAAGTATGTGACCGAAAGATGGTGTTTGAAAGTCAACACTCTTGGTGTAGGCGAGATGTCTTTGGAAGTAGTCTCTGTTCAGATCCTGGGATGCCACCAACATGGACGAAAGTCAAGTTATCGGCTGACATGCTACCTGACAGAGATCATTTTCATTGACTGAGTGGTACAAGAGCTGTTGATGCTGTTATCTGTTGAGCTACCTAAAAGATTTGTCCTCTGCAGAAGGTCAAATATGTGACCCGAAAGATGGTGTAAGAAAGTCAACACTCTTGATGTAGGCGAGATGTCTTTGGAAGGAGTCTCTGTTCAGATCCTGGGATGCCACCAACATGGACGAAAGTCAAGTTATCGGCTAACATGCTACCTGACAGAGATCATTTTCATTGACTGAGTGGTACAAGAGCTGTTGTTGCTGTTATCTGTTGAGCTACCTAAAAGATTTGTCCTCTGCAGAAGGTCAAATATGTGACCCGAAAGATGGTGTAAGAAAGTCAACACTCTTGATGTAGGCGAGATGTCTTTGGAAGGAGTCTCTGTTCAGATCCTGGGATGCCACCAACATGGACGAAAGTCAAGTTATCGGCTAACATGCTACCTGACAGAGATCATTTTCATTGACTGAGTGGTACAAGAGCTGTTGTTGCTGTTATATGTTGAGCTACCGCAAAAGATTTGTCTTCTGCAGAAGGTCAAATATGTGACCCGAAAGATGGTGTTTGAAAGTCAACACTCTTGATGTAGGTGAGATGTCTTTGGAATGTGTCTCTGTTCAGATCCTGGGATGCCATCAACATGGACGAAAGTCAAGTTATCGGCTAACTTGCTACCTGACAGAGATCATTTCATTGATTAAGTGGTACAAGAGTTGTTGATGATGTTATCTGTTGAGCTACCTAAACGATTTGTCCTCTGCAGAAGGCCAAATATATGGCATAGAAGGAGGTGAGAGATGAAGTTTTTGATTTGAAGGAGGAGAGAGATGTGAGCATTATGATCTGAATGCTTTGATGGAAGTGAGAGATATGCATCTTGCTATATGGCATGAAAGGAGGTGAGAGATAAGTTTTTGATCTGATGGAGGAGAGAGCTATGAGCATTTTGATCTTAATGCTTTGATGGAGGTGAGAGCTGTGCAATTTGCTATATGGCAAAGAAAGAGGTGAGAGATGAAGTTTTGATCTGGATCAGGGGAGTGATTTGTCCTCTGCAGAAGGTCAAGCAAGTGACCCGAAAGATGGTGTTTGAAAGTCAACACTCTTGATGTAGGTGAGATGTCTTTGGAATTTGTCTCTGTTTAGATCCTGGGATGCCACCAACATGGACGAAAGTCAAGTTATCGGCTAACATGCTACCTGACAGAGATCATTTCATTGATTGAGTGGTACAAGAGTTGTTGATGATGTTATCTGTTGAGCTACCTAAACAATTTGTCCTCTGCAGAAGGCCAAATATGTGACCCGAAAGATGGTGTTTCAAAGTCAACACTCTTGATGTAGGCAAGATGTCTTTGGAAGGAGTCTTTGTTCAGATCCTGGGATGCCACCAACATGGACGAAAGTCAAGTTATCGGCTAACATGCTACCTGACAGAGATCATTTCATTGACAGGGTGGTACAAGAGCTGTTGATGCTGTTATCTGTTGAGCTACCTAAAAGATTTGTCCTCTGCAGAAGGTCAAATATATGACATGAAAGATGCTGTAAGAAAGTCAACACTCTTGTGGGATGAATATGTCTCTGTTGATCCAGAGACAGTGTCATTGAGATTGGAGATTTCCTGATGGGAATTTGGTTGTTTCATGCTCTCATTCATGTTGGTCTCTCATGATGTTCTTTAAGCTGTTTTCCTGATTGAAACAAGAGTTGTTGATGCAAGGCCAAATATATGGCTAGGGGGGGAGAGATGAAGGTTTTGATCTGAAGGAGGAGAGAGATTTATGGTCGTTATACGTTGTTGATGCTGTATCTGTTGAGCTACCTTTGTCCTCTGCAGAAGGTCAGATGTCTGACCTGAAAGATGGTGTTTGAAAGTCGACACTCTTGATGTCTACATCAAGAGTGTTGACTTTCAAACACCATACAGGCGAGTGCAGGCGAGTTGTCCCGAAAGATGATGTGAGAAGGCCAACACTTGTGTGAGGAAGAAAATCCCATGGAGAAAAGTAAGAGATGGAGATGGACGAATATGAAGTGCCAGTCCCTGTGGAGGTACGTTGGGCGCATAATATATTGCACAATGGCAAATTACTACAGCTCCTATTAGTCGTGTCTTCTGACTTATAAGTGCATTTTCTTTCAAGTACTTTGTGCAACAGTATGTCTATATTTTTATCAAATTATCATTTTTATCATAGTCTGTGAGTTGCAATGTTGATATTATTGAATGAAATGACATATTACTATTACAGGAAGGCCTTGGCAGATGGTGTTTGAAAGTCAACACTCTTGCTCTAGGGTGAGATGTCTTTGGAATGTGTCTCTTCTGATCTTGGGACGCTACCAACATTTACGAAAGTCAAGTTATCAGGCCTATTTCACCTTGTGACAGGAGGGAGCAGTATATCTGTACAAACAGGTAACTTTAAGATTCTTTAATTTAACTTCTGAGCAGTGATTTGCCAATAATTCCAACTATATATTCTTATAAAATCAAGTTTGTTATAGTTGTTTGCAGTTGCAGCAACGCAATCATGAAACTTTGTTGTGCCAATAACATGTTTGAAAAATAACCAAGAGACAGCAGCCAATATATTGTATCGTGTGCAGCATCGGCCACATAATTTTCAATGAAAAGCTAAACGTTCTGGTTAATGTATTTATTTTTAATTTATCCAAGACGATTTCGTATCATACATTTCCATAACAAACTTGTCTAATCACCAAGCCTTGATCAAGTTATACATAGTTTTTGTTTTCAAAATCTTCTCCTCAACTCCTCATGATTTTTAATATTATGTTCCAGGATATATGATTCCGGTTACAACTGCAAGCAGTCCTGTTGATACTACATCACCGTTCCTGCTGGAATGCTTGAGCATGCCTTAAATATGATGCCAAAATGAAATATTACTTGAGGACTTCTTGTCTTAGAAGGTTTCTCGGAAAATTACATTTTGTGTAAAAATAATTGACGATATATCATTTCCGGAAGTCGTACTTTGTGTTAGGATTTTGCTTTATATGCTTTTGTTCTGGGCTTTTTGCCCTCAAAAAATTTTCAAATGATTCTGTACACTTATTTGCAGATGCAGAATAAATAATTTTATACAAATTGTACATTTTCTATTTCTCATAACAACAATGCCATAACTTCTAAGAGGATCATAGAGTTCAGGCTTTGCTTGCATTCCGAAAGTTTCACACAACATACGCAGCAAAGAGCATGCCAAGTTGAATGAGTTTAGTTGAAATATAACATTATTGCTGATTTGTTACTTTTGGTGCTTTGACACAGTATAATTGGCATGACATTGATGTATAACCCTAAGAAACATCGTGTAATTTTTTTGAAAGTGCAGGGAAAATAGTTTACTTTCTTGTATTTTTTATATGAAAGACTTTCAAGAATGCATGTGAACTGACCCTATTTCCTACTGAGTGAAGTTTTATCCAACAGTGCCAGATTGCATGAATGCGTAACACGGGTTATCCTAAAGTGGTTAACTCCTATGACTTTTATTCTAACTTGGTTACAGCAAAAAACTTTTGTCTGGTTGGAACATGAATTCAGCTTATCAAAACTTTTTATGTTACTCATGTTCAGCATTGACACAATATAAGTAAAATGATTTAACCACTTTAGGATAACCCATGCTAAGCGTTCACACAATCCAGTACTGGTGGGCAAATCCGCAAATTATGGTTTACAGATCACATACCTTGGCGGCTTATGTGGCCCTACCGTTACACTTTAGCTATTTCATTGTTAAACCTTGGAATAACTAGCACAGGAGAAGAAATATCATTGCCTGAGATATGACACCACTAATTTTTATGACTTAATAGCTGAAAATGGTATCAAATGTAGCCCGGGACCCCTGGAGCGCAGCTTCTCTTTGATGAACCATGTATGTCACTCTACCCCTCATTGGGCTGCAACCCTCTAATTGCTTATCTTAGGAAACTCAGCCCTTATGAGGATCCAACTTCTTAAGGCACAAAGTTTGATCAAACTTTTCACCATTGCTATTTGTATTTTTTAATATAAATCATGAATGTGTTTCGTAATAAGACTATTTTTCAAAGAATTACGCCTAACTTATATTTTAAAAATGCAAAAACATGACATCTTATGAAAATTTGACTGATTTCCCCACATTTGGCAGTGATGAAACTTGGCATATTACCTGGTCTCAATGTCATCCTAAACATACTTTAAATTTTGTTGTGTTCCAAAATGTACTTAAAATCCAGATTAAAATAGTCCATTTTAGCGCAAATTTCTTCCTGATAAGTCCCATAAAAACTGCATTTAGAGTTACATCATTACAATGAAAATTTGTGAGTGGGATCACGTTAAGGTGTTCTAAGTGCACACTATACAATAATGTCTTCTAAAGTAAAGCTTATGCCTTAAATTAGTGAATCAGTTGAAATTTAAACTCCTTTTAGATATGAATTTCATGGATACTTTTCTTGAAATGGGTAAAATAACCGAGAACAAAGGGGAGGATGAGATAGAATTGGTGGAGTAGGAAGGTAATTATTGGCTCATAGTGTCAAACATGGAACATCATAAAACTGTATCTTTCGCCTCCTGTGCTAGTTAATTCAAGGTTAAACAGGCACGAGGCCAGGTAATGAGGATATCAAACAAGCCGTCAACCAAAGCTCCAAGTGAAACAGGAGCTGAGCTACAAGGCAAAATGCCATGGTATTGGTTGTACAGTGTGAGTAGATCCAACACTATGACATTTTGCCTTATAGCACACCTCTTCTGGTTTCCACCCCATATCGCCGCTAGGGCTGATGTAGGGGCCAGCGTTGTTTAAGTTCAGTTGTCAGAATTCTGCAGCCCCCTTGTGTTGAGTGCACGCATGAGATTACACACTGGAAAGAAGCCACATGGACATTCAGTTGTTGGGAAAAATACTCAACACAAATGTTAGCTGTGAGATAAATATGAAAATTACGTGTTAGCTCATCTGCTTTCTTTGAAAACGAAGAGCTAATTGTCGTCACTTGATTGTCACTGTTGTCGTCGTTGTCCGGTTAAGGTTTGTGTGAGTGTCCATTTGTAACCTTCATATTTCGCTTAGAGTCATGAAATTTGGTACAGGTACCATAAAACAGGGTAGAGTTGGTAATCCGGGGTAATGTTGGCGAGCTATTTGAAACCACTTAATGGTAGAAATACCAACTTTCCTTACTGCCCACAGCAAACAAGAGCACATTTGAAACGCCCAAATTATTTAAATTACCAAATGTACTCCGATTGTACTGAAAAAATTAATATACTCTTCTACAAGGGAGCGTATTTGGAGCATATGGATTTGCATATAGGGAGAATAAATGAAGCATAATCGAAATAATTTGAGCGCTTCAAATGTAATCCTTGGTGACAAAGGTTTCTTTGGCAAAGTTGACATTTGTTATCAGTGGGGAAAGTTGACATTTCTGCCAGTAAGTGCGTTGAAATAGCTTGCCAACTTTACCTCGGATTGCCAACTTTAGCCCGGTTAACGGTATCGGCCTTTGGATTTGTATTGGCAACATGCCGAGTAATCCAAGATGGCGGTCATTTTGATGGACATTTTCTTCATTCTTGAACCGCCCATTGTGACCTTCACATCTCGTTTAGAGTTATGGAATTTGGTGCAGGTATTGGCCAGTGGGTATGGATTTGGAACATTTCATCTGTGGCTGGGGTTTTAATCAGGCACACATTGATCTGATTTCACATTTAAACAGACGAGGATTGACACCGCTTGCGGTTCTGGTTTCTGCATTTCGCAAAACATTTGTGGTGGAGGGCCGGCTCAGATGCTGCCAATCACTGAGTCAGGGTTCAAATCCAGGTATATCCATGTCCTCTTGGCCGACATTGGACAGTAGTTAATATAGGACATAAAACCCCAATCGTCCATCCATCCAAGGTGGAACTTTCAGAGAAGAAGGAGGACTAGACAAAACAAATGAGAATCCACAGTGTCGAGAAACTACATGAATATCGTGTTTGTGAGATTTAGTTGAGATCATTTCATTGACAGGGTGGTACAAGAGTTGTTGATGCTGTTATCTGTTGAGCTACCTTAAAGATTTGTCCTCTGCAGAAGGTCAAATATGTGACCCGAAAGATGGTGTTTGAAAGTCAACACTCTTGATGTAGGCGAGATGTCTTTGGAAGGAGTCTCTGTTCAGATCCTGGGATGCCACCAACATGGAAGAAAGTCAAGTTATCGGCTAACATGCCACCTGACAGAGATCATTTCATTGACAGGGTGGTACAAGAGTTGTTGATGCTGTTATCTGTTGAGCTACATAAATGATTTGTCCTCTGCAGAAGGTCAAATATGTGACACGAAAGATGGTGTTTGAAGGTCAACAATCTTGTGGGATGAATATGTCTCTGTTGATCTTGAGACAGTGTCGTGGAGATTGGAGATTTCCTGATGGGAATTTGGTTGTTTCATGGTTTCATTCATGTCGGTCACTTAGGATGTTCTTTAAGCTGTTTTCCAGATTGAAATACGATGATCCCAGGTCTGAGTGCTCTTGGGCCAGTGGGATGGGGGTTTCATTTCAGGAAGGTCCTTGCTTTGAGGGTCATGTGCGTCAGAATCGATGTGGTGATACTGTGGTGCTTTTGGGTGCCCTGAAGGAATTTCTGATCTTCAGGTACAAGAGTTGTTGATCCTGTTTTCTGTTGAGCTACCGCAAGTCAACACTCTTGATGTAGGTGAGATGTCTTTGGAAGGAGTCTCTGTTTAGATCCTGGGATGCCACCAACATGGACGAAAGTCAAGTTATCGGCTAACATGCTACCTGACAGAGATCATTTCATAGACAGGGTGGTACAAGAGTTGTTGATGCTGTTATCCTAACGATGATGAGTTGTTTGGTAGTACCAGAGGTGTTAGGAAGTACACACAGGGAGGTCTGAGTGACCCCCCGAAGTGGAACCCGACAAACCAGTTATCTGAAAACCTGAACTCTGAGTTAAAAAAAAGAAAAAAGAAAAAAAAGGATGTGAGAGATGAAGTTTTTGATCTGATGGAGGAGAGATATGAGCATTATAATCTTATTGCTTTGATGGCGGTCAGAGATATGCATTTTGCTCTGGCATGGAAGGAGGTGAGAGATGATGTTTTTGATCTGAAGGATTTGTCCTCTGCAGAAGGTCAAATATGTGACCCGAAAGATGGTGTCTGAAAGTCAACACTCTTGATGTAGGCGAGATGTCTTTGGAAGGAGTCTCTGTTCAGATCCTGTGATGCCACCAACATGGACGAAAGTCAAGTTATCGGCTAACATGCTACCTGACAGAGATCATTTCATTGACAGGGTGGTACAAGAGTTGTTGATGGTGTTATCTGTTGAGCTACCTAAACAATTTGTCCTCTGCAGAAGGCCAAAATGATGGCATCGAAGGAGGTGAGAGATGAAGGTTTTGATCTGAAGGAGGAGAGAGATATAAGCATAATGATCTTAATGCTTTGATGGTGGTGAGAGATATGCATTTTGCTGTATGTCATGGAAGGAGGTGAGAGATGAAGTTTTTGATCTAAGGGAGGCGAGATGTCTTTGGAAGGAGTCTCTGTTCAGATCCTGGGATGCCACCAACATGGATGAAAGTCAAGTTATCGGCTAACATGCTACCTGACAGAGATCATTTCATTGACAGGGTGGTACAAGAGCTGTTGATGCTGTTATCTGTTGAGCTACCTAAACAATTTGTCCTCTGCAGAAGGTCAAATATGTGACCCGAAAGATGGTGTTTGAAAGTCAACACTCTTGATTTAGGCGAGATGTCTTTGGAAGGAGTCTCTGTTCAGATCCTGGGATGCCACCAACATGGACGAAAGTCAAGTTATCGGCTAACATGCTACCTGACAGAGATCATTTCATCGACAGGGTGGTACAAGAGTTGTTGATGCTGTTATCTGTTGAGCTACCTAAACAATTTGTCCTCTGCAGAAGGCAAAATATATGGCATAGAAGGAGGTGAGAGATGAAGATTTTGATCTGAAGGAGGAGAGAGGTATGGGAATTGTGATCTAAATGCTTAGATGGCGGTGAGAGATATGCATTTTGCTATATGGCATAGAAGGAGGTGAGAGATGAAGTTTTTGATCTGATGGAGGAGAGAGATATGAGCATTTTGATCTTAATGCTTTGATGGAGGTGAGAGCTATGCATTTTTGCTATATGGCGTGCTACCACTGCAGGAGGAGAGACGCAGACACTCTTGGAGGAGACCGGGTTGGGTGAGAGGTCTGTCCAAACACAAATTTCTTTGGTGAAGGCAAACTAGTGAATGCCCGGCTGTGAAGGTTCGAGAGAGCTTTCCTGCATGCATCCTGGCAACTCGTACGGTGACTTAGGAGACGCTTGTGCATCGGACACCCTTGGCCGTTCACTATCCTGTGCTTGGCCGTCCTGTGGAGTCCGCCCTGGTCAATATGGGAGTCGGACTGCTTTCGTAAACGTGTGCTGGCGGCCGGGAAAAGGGAGACCTGTGAGCTGGGAACTCGAGGTGGTTGCGCACTACCACTGTAGGAGGAGAGACATGGTACACTCTTGAAAGAGACCGGGTCGGATGAGAGATCGGCCCAAAACACAAATTTCTTTGGTGAAGGCAAACTAGTGGATGCCCGGCTGTGAGGGTTCGAGAGAGCTTTCCTGCATGCATCCTGGCAAATGTGTGACCCGAAAGATGGTGTTTGAAAGTCAACACTCATGATGTAGGCGAGATGTCTTTGGAAGGAGTCTCTGTTCAGATCCTGGGATGCCACCAACATGGACGAAAGTCAAGTTATCGGCTAACATGCTACCTGACAGAGATCATTTCATTGACAGGGTGGTACAAGAGCTGTTGATGCTGTTATCTGTTGAGCTACCAAAGGATTTGTCCTCTGCAGACGATCAAATATATGATCCGAAAGATGGTGTTTGAAAGTCAACACTCTTGATTTAGGCGAGATGTCTTTGGAAGGAGTCTCTGTTCAGATCCTGGGATGCCACCAACATGGACGAAAGTCAAGTTATCGGCTAACATGCTACCTGACAGAGATCATTTCATTGACAGGGTGGTACAAGAGTTGTTGATGCTGTTATCTGTTGAGCTACCTTAAAGATTTGTCCTCTGCAGAAGGTCAAATATGTGACCCGAAAGATGGGGTTTGAAAGTCAACACTCTTGATGTAGGCGAGATGTCTTTGGAAGGAGTCTCTGTTCAGATCCTGGGATGCCACCAACATGGACGAAAGTCAAGTTATCGGCTAACATGCTACCTGACAGAGATCATTTCATTGACAGGGTGGTACAAGAGTTGTTGATGCTGTTATCTGTTGAGCTACCTTAAAGATTTGTCCTCTGCAGAAGGTCAAATATGTGACCCGAAAGATGGTGTTTGAAAGTCAACACTCTTGATGTAGGCGAGATGTCTTTGGAAGGAGTCTCTGTTCAGATCCTGGGATGCCACCAACATGGACGAAAGTCAAGTTATCGGCTAACATGCTACCTGACAGAGATCATTTCATTGACAGGGTGGTACAAGAGTTGTTGATGCTGTTATCTGTTGAGCTACCTAAACAATTTGTCCTCTGCAGAAGGCAAAATATATGGCATAGAAGGAGGTGAGAGATGAAGATTTTGATCTGAAGGAGGAGAGAGGTATGGGAATTATGATCTGAATGCTTAGATAGCGGTGAGAGATATGCATTTTGCTATATGGCATGGAAGGAGGTGAATGATGAAGTTTTTGATCTGATGGAGGAGAGAGATATGAGCATTTTGATCTTAATGCTTTGATGGAGGTGAGAGCTATGCATTTTGCTATATGGCATGGAAGGAGGTGAGAGATGAAGTTTTTGATCTGAAGGAGGAGAGAGGTATGGGAATTATGATCTGAATGCTTAGATGGCGGTGAGAGATATGCATTTTGCTATATGGCATGGAAGGAGGTGAGAGATGAAGTTTTTGATCTGATGGAGGAGAGAGATATGAGCATTTTGATCTTAATGCTTTGATGGAGGTGAGAGCTATGCATTTTGCTATATGGCATGGAAGGAGGTGAGAGATGAAGTTTTTGATCTGATGGAGGAGAGAGATATGAGCATTTTGATCTTAATGCTTTGATGGAGGTGAGAGCTATGCATTTTTGCTATATGGCGTGCTACCACTGCAGGAGGAGAGACGCAGACACTCTTGGAGGAGACCGGGTCGGGTGAGAGGTCTGTCCAAACACAAATTTCTTTGGTGAAGGCAAACTAGTGGATGCCCGGCTGTGAGGGTTTGATAGAGCTTTCCTGCATGCATCCTGGCAACTCGTACGGTGACTTAGGAGACGCTTGTGCATCGGACACCCTTGGCCGTTCACTATCCTGTGCTTGGCCGTCCTGTGGAGTCCGCCCTGGTCAATATGGGAGTCGGACTGCTTTCGTAAACGTGTGCTGGCGGCCGGGAAAAGGGAGACCTGTGAGCTGGGAACTCGATGTGGTTGCGCACTACCACTGTAGGAGGAGAGACATGGTACACTCTTGAAAGAGACCGGGTCGGATGAGAGGTCGGCCCAAACACAAATTTCTTTGGTGAAGGCAAACTATTGGATGCCCGGTTGTGAGGGTTCGAGAGAGCTTTCCTGCATGCATCCTGGCAACTCTTACGGTGACTGAGGAGACACTTGTGCATGGGACACTCTTGACCATTCACTATCCTGTGCTTGGCCGTCCTGTGGAGTCCGCCCTGGTCAATATGGGAGTCGGACTGCTTTCGGAACGTGTGCTGGCGGCCGGGAAAAGGGAGACCTGTTAGCTGGGAACTCGATGTGGTTGCGCACTACCACTGTAGGAGGAGAGACATGGTACACTCTTGAAAGAGACCGGGTCGGATGAGAGGTCGGCCCAAACACAAATTTCTTTGGTGAAGGCAAACTAGTGGATGCCCGGCTGTGAGGGTTCGAGAGAGCTTTCCTGCATGCATCCTGGCAAATGTGTGACCCGAAAGATGGTGTTTGAAAGTCAACACTCATGATGTAGGCGAGATGTCTTTGGAAGGAGTCTCTGTTCAGATCCTGGGATGCCACCAACATGGACGAAAGTCAAGTTATCAGCTAACATGCTACCTGACAGAGATCATTTCATTGACAGGGTGGTACAAGAGTTGTTGATGCTGTTATCTGTTGAGCTACCTAAACAATTTGTCCTCTGCAGAAGGCAAAATATATGGCATAGAAGGAGGTGAGAGATGAAGATTTTGATCTGAAGGAGGAGAGAGGTATGGGAATTATGATCTGAATGCTTAGATTGCGGTGAGAGATATGCATTTTGCTATATGGCATGGAAGGAGGTGAGAGATGAAGTTTTTGATCTGATGGAGGAGAGAGATATGAGCATTTTGATCTTAATGCTTTGATGGAGGTGAGAGCTATGCATTTTGCTATATGGCATGGAAGGAGGTGAGAGATGAAGTTTTTGATCTGATGGAGGAGAGAGATATGAGCATTTTGATCTTAATGCTTTGATGGAGGTGAGAGCTATGCATTTTTGCTATATGGCGTGCTACCACTGCAGGAGAAGAGACGCAGACACTCTTGGAGGAGACCGGGTCGGGTGAGAGGTCTGTCCAAACACAAATTTCTTTGGTGAAGGCAAACTAGTGGATGCCCGGCTGTGAGGGTTCGATAGAGCTTTCCTGCATGCATCCTGGCAACTCGTACGGTGACTTAGGAGACGCTTGTGCATAGGACACCCTTGGCCGTTCACTATCCTGTGCTTGGCCGTCCTGTGGAGTCCGCCCTGGTCAATATGGGAGTCGGACTGCTTTCGTAAACGTGTGCTGGCGGCCGGGAAAAGGGAGACCTGTTAGCTGGGAACTCGATGTGGTTGCGCACTACCACTGTAGGAGGAGAGACATGGTACGCTCTTGAAAGAGACCAGGTCGAATGAGAGGTCGGCCCAAACACAAATTTCTTTGGTGAAGGCAAACTATTGGATGCCCGGTTGTGAGGGTTCGAGAGAGCTTTCCTGCATGCGTCCTGGCAACTCTTACGGTGACTGAGGAGACACTTGTGCATGGGACACTCTTGACCATTCACTATCCTGTGCTTGGCCGTCCTGTGGAGTCCGCCCTGGTCAATATGGGAGTCGGACTGCTTTCGGAACGTGTGCTGGCAGCCGGGAAAAGGGAGACCTGTGAGCTGGGAACTCGATGTGGTTGCGCACTACCACTGTAGGAGGAGAGACATGGTACACTCTTGAAAGAGACCAGGTCGAATGAGAGGTCGGCCCAAACACAAATTTCTTTGGTGAAGGCAAACTAGTGGATGCCCGGCTGTGAGGGTTCGAGAGAGCTTTCCTGCATGCATCCTGGCAAATGTGTGACCTGAAAGATGGTGTTTGAAAGTCAACACTCATGATGTAGGCGAGATGTCTTTGGAAGGAGTCTCTGTTCAGATCCTGGGATGCCACCAACATGGACGAAAGTCAAGTTATCGGCTAACATGCTACCTGACAGAGATCATTTCATTGACAGGGTGGTACAAGAGCTGTTGATGCTGTTATCTGTTGAGCTACCAAAGGATTTGTCCTCTGCAGAAGGTCAAATATTTGATCCGAAAGATGGTGTTTGAAAGTCAACACTCTTGATTTAGGCGAGATGTCTTTGGAAGGAGTGTCTGTTCAGATCCTGGGATGCCACCAACATGGACGAAAGTCAAGTTATCGGCTAACATGCTACCTGACAGAGATCATTTCATTGACAGGGTGGTACAAGAGCTGTTGATGCTGTTATCTGTTGAGCTACCTAAACAATTTGTCCTCTGCAGAAGGTCAAATATGTGACCCGAAAGATGGTGTTTGAAAGTCAACACTCTTGATGTAGGCGAGATGTCTTTGGAAGGAGTCTCTGTTCAGATCCTGGGATGCCACCAACATGGACGAAAGTCAAGTTATCGGCTAACATGCTACCTGACAGAGATCATTTCATTGACAGGGTGGTACAAGAGTTGTTGATGCTGTTATCTGTTGAGCTACCTTAAAGATTTGTCCTCTGCAGAAGGTCAAATATGTGACCCGAAAGATGGTGTTTGAAAGTCAGCACTCTTGATGTAGGCGAGATGTCTTTGGAAGGAGTCTCTGTTCAGATCCTGGGATGCCACCAACATGGACGAAAGTCAAGTTATCGGCTAACATGCTACCTGACAGAGATCATTTCATTGACAGGGTGGTACAAGAGTTGTTGATGCTGTTATCTGTTGAGCTACCTAAACAATTTGTCCTCTGCAGAAGGCAAAATATATGGCATAGAAGGAGGTGAGAGATGAAGATTTTGATCTGAAGGAGGAGAGAGGTATGGGAATTATGATCTGAATGCTTAGATGGCGGTGAGAGATATGCATTTTGCTATATGGCATGGAAGGAGGTGAGAGATGAAGTTTTTGATCTGATGGAGGAGAGAGATATGAGCATTTTGATCTTAATGCTTTGATGGAGGTGAGAGCTATGCATTTTTGCTATATGGCGTGCTACCACTGCAGGAGGAGAGACGCAGACACTCTTGGAGGAGACCGGGTCGGGTGAGAGGTCTGTCCAAACACAAATTTCTTTGGTGAAGGCAAACTAGTGGATGCCCGGCTGTGAGGGTTCGAGAGAGCTTTCCTGCATGCATCCTGGCAACTCGTACGGTGACTTAGGAGACGCTTGTGCATCGGACACCCTTGGCCGTTCACTATCCTGTGCTTGGCCGTCCTGTGGAGTCCGCCCTGGTCAATATGGGAGTCGGACTGCTTTCGTAAACGTGTGCTGGCGGCCGGGAAAAGGGAGACCTGTGAGCTGGGAACTCGATGTGGTTGCGCACTACCACTGTAGGAGGAGAGACATGGTACACTCTTGAAAGAGACCGGGTCGGATGAGAGGTCGGCCCAAACACAAATTTCTTTGGTGAAGGCAAACTATTGGATGCCCGGTTGTGAGGGTTCGACAGAGCTTTCCTGCATGCATCCTGGCAACTCTTACGGTGACTGAGGAGACACTTGTGCATGGGACACTCTTGACCATTCACTATCCTGTGCTTGGCCGTCCTGTGGAGTCCGCCCTGGTCAATATGGGAGTCGGACTGCTTTCGGAACGTGTGCTGGCGGCCGGGAAAAGGGAGACCTGTGAGCTGGGAACTCGATGTGGTTGCGCACTACCACTGTAGGAGGAGAGACATGGTACACTCTTGAAAGAGACCAGGTCGAATGAGAGGTCGGCCCAAACACAAATTTCTTTGGTGAAGGCAAACTAGTGGATGCCCGGCTGTGAGGGTTCGAGAGAGCTTTCCTGCATGCATCCTTGCAACTCGTACGGTGACTTAGGAGACGCTTGTGCATCGGACACCCTTGGCCGTTCACTATCCTGTGCTTGGCCGTCCTGTGGAGTCCGCCCTGGTCAATATGGGAGTCGGACTGCTTTCGTAAACGTGTGCTGGCGGCCGGGAAAAGGGAGACCTGTGAGCTGGGAACTCGATATGGTTGCGCACTACCACTGTAGGAGGAGAAACATGGTACACTCTTGAATGAGACCGGGTCGGATGAGAGGTCGGCCCAAACACAAATTTCTTTGGTGAAGGCAAACTATTGGATGCCTGGTTGTGAGGGTTCGACAGAGCTTTCCTGCATGCATCCTGGCAACTCTTACGGTGACTGAGGAGACACTTGTGCATGGGACACTCTTGACCATTCACTATCCTGTGCTTGGCCGTCCTGTGGAGTCCGCCCTGGTCAATATGGGAGTCGGACTGCTTTCGGAACGTGTGCTGGCAGCCGGGAAAAGGGAGACCTGTGAGCTGGGAACTCGATGTGGTTGCGCACTACCACTGTAGGAGGAGAGACATGGTACACTCTTGAAAGAGACCAGGTCGAATGAGAGGTCGGCCCAAACACAAATTTCTTTGGTGAAGGCAAACTAGTGGATGCCCGGCTGTGAGGGTTCGAGAGAGCTTTCCTGCATGCATCCTGGCAAATGTGTGACCCGAAAGATGGTGTTTGAAAGTCAACACTCATGATGTAGGCGAGATGTCTTTGGAATGAGTCTCTGTTCAGATCCTGGGATGCCACCAACATGGACGAAAGTCAAGTTATCGGCTAACATGCTACCTGACAGATCATTTCATTGACAGGGTGGTACAAGAGCTGTTGATGCTGTTATCTGTTGAGCTACCAAAGGATTTGTCCTCTGCAGAAGGTCAAATATTTGATCCGAAAGATGGTGTTTGAAAGTCAACACTCTTGATTTAGGCGAGATATCTTTGGAAGGAGTCTCTGTTCAGATCCTGGGATGCCACCAACATGGACGAAAGTCAAGTTATGGGCTAACATGCTACCTGACAGAGATCATTTCATTGACAGGGTGGTACAAGAGTTGTTGATGGTGTTATCTGTTGAGCCACCTAAACAATTTGTCCTCTGCAGAAGGCCAAATATATGGCATGGAAGGAGGTGAGAGATGAAGGTTTTGATCTGAAGGAGGAGAGAGATATAAGCATAATGATCTTAATGCTTTGATGGTGGTGAGAGATATGCATTTTGCTATGTGGCATGGAAGGAGGTGAGAGATGAAGTTTTTGATCTAAAGGAGGCGAGATGTCTTTGGAAGGAGTCTCTGTTCAGATCCTGGGATGCCACCAACATGGACGAAAGTCAAGTTATTGGCTAACATGCTACCTGACAGAGATCATTTCATTGACAGGGTGGTACAAGAGCTGTTGATGCTGTTATCTGTTGAGCTACCAAAGGATTTGTCCTCTGCAGAAGGTCAAATATATGATCCGAAAGATGGTGTTTGAAAGTCAACACTCTTGATTTAGGCGAGATGTCTTTGGAAGGAGTCTCTGTTCAGATCCTGGGATGCCACCAACATGGACGAAAGTCAAGTTATCGGCTAACATGCTACCTGACAGAGATCATTTCATTGACAGGGTGGTACAAGAGCTGTTGATGCTGTTATCTGTTGAGCTACCTAAACAATTTGTCCTCTGCAGAAGGCAAAATATGTGACCCGAAAGATGGTGTTTGAAAGTCAACACTCTTGATGTAGGCGAGATGTCTTTGGAAGGAGTCTCTGTTCAGATCCTGGGATGCCACCAACATGGACGAAAGTCAAGTTATCGGCTAACATGCTACCTGACAGAGATCATTTCATTGACAGGGTGGTACAAGAGTTGTTGATGCTGTTATCTGTTGAGCTACCTAAACAATTTGTCCTCTGCAGAAGGCAACTTGCTATATGGCATGGAAGGAGGTGAGAGATGAAGGTTTTGATCTGAAGGAGGAGAGAGATATGAGCATTATGACTTAATGCTTTGATGGAGGTGAGAGCTAGGCAACTTGCTATATGGCATGGAAGGAGGTGAGAGATGAAGTTTTTGCTCGAAGGAGGAGAGAGATTTATGGTCGAAATGCGTTGTTGATGCTGTTATCTGTTGAGCTACCTTTGTCCTCTGCAGAAGGTCGGATGTCTGACCTGAAAGATGGTGTTTGAAAGTCGACACTCTTGATGTCTACATCAAGAGTGTCGACTTTCAAACACCGTACAGGCGAGTGCAGGCGAGATGTCCTGAAAGATGATGTGAGAAGTCCAACACTTGTGTGAGGAAGAAAATCCCATGGAGAAAAATAAGAGATGGAGATGGACGAATTTTAAGTGGCAGCCGGTTTGGAGGTACGTTGGGCGCATAATATATTGCACAATTGCAAATTGCTACAACTCCTATTAGTCGTGTCTTCTATTTATCAAATTATAATTTTTATCCTAGTTTGTGAGTTGCAATATTGATATTATTGAATGAAATGACATTTTACTACTACAGGAAGGCCTTGGGAGATGGTGTTTGAAGGTCAACACTCTTGCTGTATGGTTAGATGTCTTCCGAATCTGTCGCTTCTGATCTCGGGATGTCGCCAGCATGGACGAAAGTCAAGTTATGAGGCCCATTCGACCTTGTGACAGGTGAGAGCAGTATATCACAAATAGATAACTTAAGATTCTTTAATTTAACTTTTGAGGAGTGATTTGCCCATAATTTTTAGCTATAGATTCTTATGAAATCAAGTTTTTTACAGTTGTTTGTGCAGTTTCCGCGTCACGATCATGAAACTTTACTGTGTCAATGACATGTATGAAAAATAACCAAGAAGAGACAGCTGTCGATCTATTGTATCTTGTGCAGCATCGGCCATGTAATTTTCAATGAAAAGCTAAAAGTTCTGGTTGATGTATTTATTTTTCATTTATCCAAGATGATTTCGTGTCATACATCACATGTCCACACAACAAACATGGTCAATCACCAGGCTTTGATCATGTTATACATGTTTTTGTTTCCGATGATTTCTCAACTCCTCCTTATTTTAATATTATGTTCCAGGATATATGATTCCGGTTACAACTGCCAGCAGTCCTCTTGATACAACATCATCGTGCCAGCTTGAATGCTTGAGCGTGTTTCAAATGTGTCACCAGAATGAAATATTACTGGAGGATTTCTTTTGTCTTAGAATGTTTCCTGGGAGATTAGTTTTTGTATAAAGAGGATTTGCGATATATAATTTCTGGAAGGCGTAATTTGTCCCATGCAGTTTTTGAATTTCACTCTATCTGCTTTTGTTTTTCGAATTACGCTGTACACTACTTGCAGATGCAGAATAAATATTTGTATACAAATTGTACATTTTCTATTTCTCATAACAACAATGCCATAACTTCTAAGAGGATCATAGAGTTCAGGCTTTGCTTGCATTCCGAAAGTTTCACACAACATACGCAGCAAAGAGCATGCCAAGTTGAATGAGTTTAGTTGAAATATAACATTATTGCTGATATTGCTGATTTGTTACTTTTGGTGCTTTGACACAGTATAATTGGCATGACATTGATGTATAACCCTAAGAAACATCGTGTAATTTTTTTGAAAGTGCAGGGAAAATAGTTTACTTTCTTGTATTTTTTATATGAAAGACTTTCAAGAATGCATGTGAACTGACCCTATTTCCTACTGAGTGAAGTTTTATCCAACAGTGCCAGATTGCATGAATGCGTAACACGGGTTATCCTAAAGTGGTTAACTCCTATGACTTTTATTCTAACTTGGTTACAGCAAAAAACTTTTGTCTGGTTGGAACATGAATTCAGCTTATCAAAACTTTTTATGTTACTCATGTTCAGCATTGACACAATATAAGTAAAATGATTTAACCACTTTAGGATAACCCATGCTAAGCGTTCACACAATCCAGTACTGGTGGGCAAATCCGCAAATTATGGTTTACAGATCAAATACTTTGGCGGCTTATGTGGCCCTACCATTACACTTTAGCTATTTCATTGTTAAACCTTGGAATAACTAGCACAGGAGAAGAAATATCATTGCCTGAGATATGACACCACTAATTTTTATGACTTAATAGCTGAAAATGGTATCAAATGTAGCCCGGGACCCCTGGAGCGCAGCTTCTCTTTGATGAACCATGTATGTCACTCTACCCCTCATTGGGCTGCAACCCTCTAATTGCTTATCTTAGGAAACTCAGCCCTTATGAGGATCCAACTTCTTAAGGCACAAAGTTTGATCAAACTTTTCACCATTGCTATTTGTATTTTTTAATATGAATCATGAATGTGTTTCGTAATAAGACTATTTTTCAAAGAATTACGCCTAACTTATATTTTAAAAATGCAAAAACATGACATCTTATGAAAATTTGACTGATTTCCCCACATTTGGCAGTGATGAAACTTGGCATATTACCTGGTCTCAATGTCATCCTAAACATACTTTAAATTTTGTTGTGTTCCAAAATGTACTTAAAATCCAGATTAAAATAGTCCATTTTAGCGCAAATTTCTTCCTGATAAGTCCCATAAAAACTGCATTTAGAGTTACATCATTACAATGAAAATTTGTGAGTGGGATCACGTTAAGGTGTTCTAAGTGCACACTATACAATAATGTCTTCTAAAGTAAAGCTTATGCCTTAAATTAGTGAATCAGTTGAAATTTAAACTCCTTTTAGATATGAATTTCATGGATACTTTTCTTGAAATGGGTAAAATAACCGAGAACAAAGGGGAGGATGAGATAGAATTGGTGGAGTAGGAAGGTAATTATTGGCTCATAGTGTCAAACATGGAACATCATAAAACTGTATCTTTCGCCTCCTGTGCTAGTTAATTCAAGGTTAAACAGGCACGAGGCCAGGTAATGAGGATATCAAACAAGCCATCAACCAAAGCTCCAAGTGAAACAAGAGCTGAGCTACAAGGCAAAATGCCATGGTATTGGTTGTACAGTGTGAGTAGATCCAACACTATGACATTTTGCCTTATAGCACACCTCTTCTGGTTTCCACCCCATATCGCCGCTAGGGCTGATGTAGGGGCCAGCGTTGTTTAAGTTCAGTTGTCAGAATTCTGCAGCCCCCTTGTGTTGAGTGCACGCATGAGATTACACACTGGAAAGAAGCCACATGGACATTCAGTTGTTGGGAAAAATACTCAACACAAATGTTAGCTGTGAGATAAATATGAAAATTACGTGTTAGCTCATCTGCTTTCTTTGAAAACGAAGAGCTAATTGTCGTCACTTGATTGTCACTGTTGTCGTCGTTGTCCCGGTTAAGGTTTGTGTGAGTGTCCATTTGTTACCTTCATATTTCGCTTAGAGTCATGAAATTTGGTACAGGTACCATAAAACAGGGTAGAGTTGGTAATCCGGGGTAATGTTGGCGAGCTATTTGAAACCACTTAATGGTAGAAATACCAACTTTCCTTACTGCCCACAGCAAACAAGAGCACATTTGAAACGCCCAAATTATTTAAATTACCAAATGTACTCCGATTGTACTGAAAAAATTAATATACTCTTCTACAAGGGAGCGTATTTGGAGCATATGGATTTGCATATAGGGAGAATAAATGAAGCATAATCGAAATAATTTGAGCGCTTCAAATGTAATCCTTGGTGACAAAGGTTTCTTTGGCAAAGTTGACATTTGTTATCAGTGGGGAAAGTTGACATTTCTGCCAGTAAGTGCGTTGAAATAGCTTGCCAACTTTACCTCGGATTGCCAACTTTAGCCCGGTTAACGGTATCGGCCTTTGGATTTGTATTGGCAACATGCCGAGTAATCCAAGATGGCGGTCATTTTGATGGACATTTTCTTCATTCTTGAACCGCCCATTGTGACCTTCACATCTCGTTTAGAGTTATGGAATTTGGTGCAGGTATTGGCCAGTGGGTATGGATTTGGAACATTTCATCTGTGGCTGGGGTTTTAATCAGGCACACATTGATCTGATTTCACATTTAAACAGACGAGGATTGACACCGCTTGCGGTTCTGGTTTCTGCATTTCGCAAAACATTTGTGGTGGAGGGCCAGCTCAGATGCTGCCAATCACTGAGTCAGGGTTCAAATCCAGGTATATCCATGTCCTCTTGGCCGACATTAGACAGTAGTTAATATAGGACATAAAACCCCAATCGTCCATCCATCCAAGGTGGAACTTTCAGAGAAGAAGGACTAGACAAAACAAATGAGAATCCACAGTGTCGAGAAACTACATGAATATCGTGTTTGTGAGATTTAGTTGAGCAAAAAAATTGGGCTTAGAAAAGGGCTATAGCACTTTACTGTTGAGCGCTCACGTGGGATTGCACATTGGACTGACTGGAGAGAAGCTGTTTGGTAAAACATTCAGAGAAGAAGGCGGACAAGACCAAACAACCAACAGTGGTGAGAAACAGAAAATGTGTTATTCGTGAGCAGCTGCTGAGAACAGGCAGGTTCAGCGAGAAAATTCAGAGTGGGAAATCAAAACTCAGGAGAGTCATGTTTTCTGAGTTCTCGGCAGCATTCTTTCTGAGGAAAAATGTCAACACAGGCAGAAAAAATGGAAAATGAATCCACAAATCAGTCATGTTGGCAGAGTTTATAGAATGCATGGAGCAATGTACAATGAAGAGGGAAATGCTGTGGTTATGTTTAACTAGTATGTGAAATATTCTGAGAGATTAGGCTTACACAATATTGGAAAGTTACTGCAGCATGCATTACTTTAGCATGAAATCTGCATTCCTGTAATTTTTATCAGTCAATTTGCTACAACAGCCATCAGGGGATCTATTTCTAATATTAGGTTGCATAGAAATTGGAAACAAAATAGCCTTAATAAATAAAATAATTTGTATTTTAGGCAAAACAAACAGATGTTGTAACTGTCCTCCAATGTTGTGTGTGCCGAATTTCTCAGAATACTGAACAAGCCAGTCAGAAATTATCATAACTTTTTAATTTACATTCTGTATTACTCCACGCCATGGCATACAGCCTTTAAACTATTATTTCATGTTGAATTTTGGATTTATTGGCCATGTCATCTGCCTGTCTTAACATTTTTCCTCCCACAGAATGTGGTGCAAGTCAGAAAGAATGCTGTCAAAACTCAGAAAGAATGCTGTCAAGCTTAGAGAGAATGAGTGCCCTCCAAGAGATAGCTTTTTGATTTCCCACCCTGACTTTGGTTATTACCAAAAAAAAACATCTAGATAGCTAAATAAACTGCACATTAACCTGTGATTCAGATGCTTTCATTGGAATTGTTACAATAAAAATGTACTGCAGAGAAATAGTGGTCTGCTCCCAAAACAACTTCAGGTATTTTCGAAACTTTAGAATGGACACATGAGAATACACAGTGGAGAGATGCCATATGGATGTTCTGTTTGTGGAAAAACATTGACAATAATTGTTAACTTGGGATTCATATGATCAAATCCCTGCAGACCATTTGAACCTATTTTGACGTGAGGGGACATCAGTGTGACATCACAGATGTTAACCTGACATCAGGATAGGTGAAAATGCCTGATGGAATGATTTGGAATCATCTGTATGTGTAGAATTTATATATTACAAGAATAGGACAGCAAAGTATAAAATTGGACAATTAAGTTGTATTAAATTCAAACTGAAATGCAAATTCAAATTGTCAGTCACTGTGTGGAACATTAAAATCAAATTTGGTGTGACACATTCAATTTGCGGGCTGGGTGCAGGCCAGCTGCGGGCCAACATTTTCTAAACACGGGTGCAGGGCGGGTGCGGGTTCATGGTTTGTGGGTGCGGGCTAATGCGGGCCAAAGAAATCCATGATCAGTGCGGGGCGGGCCGGGCCGGGGCGGGCTGAAAGTTCAAAGTGCGGGGCGGGTGCGGGCTGGGATTTGTCGGCCCGCGCAGAGCTCTAATGGAATCATTTGTATGTGGTATAATGTTTGAGGGGCAGAGTTAGCTCAAAAGGTAGCACACTTAGCTGCCAATTGCAGAGTCAGGGTTCTAGGCATGGCTGCTTGGGCTATGTTGCACTTTGGACAGCAGTATCAATCATCCTTTAAAGCCCTTGTCATCCATAATATTCATGCATGGTAAAACAATCAGAGAAGAAGGAGGGCAAGACCAAACAAGCCTCAGTGAATGTCAGTGAGATATTAATTATATTAAGTGTGCATTAACATTTGTTTAAGATATAACGCTTTCATGGAAAAATAAAAGTAAATGAGCAATTCACTGATGTAATACAACTCAAGTGAACTATTTTTTATTAACGTGACCTGCTATTTACACTGCCCGGCCTCTAAGGTCAACAAGCAACCAGTTGGGCCAAAAAAACACGTTCAGAAACAAAGTAGAACAATAGTATGAACAAATGAAAATCCTCATCTCCTACATAAATAATTTATAAATTTTGCCGGATATTTACATAATAGTTTACAATATACGGTAGATTTACATTAAAAATGGACAATAGATATTGATAATAGATACTGATAATCATCAAAACTAAGCACAAGAATGTTTATAGTGGAGAGAAGCCATATGGATGTTCTGTTTGTGGGAAAACCTGGAGGAAGACAAGTTGGCTCAAGTTAAGAATCCAACAAGTAGTGACCCCTCCCAACTAAATGGCAGGATTGGTTGAAAAGGTTTGAACAACCATGATTAAGCCAATCCTGTGGCTCATTCAGTCCAGGGAGGTCACTAATAGCTGGATACTTAACTTGAGCAGACAAGTTAACATGACGGAAGAACTGTAGCAATTTAATATTACATATAGCGAAGAGGCAAGAGCATGAGTAAGAAACAGAGACACCTGGAGGGAAGTGACGAAATTGGAGAGTACGGAGTCCTCACTGACGTGACTGGTGAGCACAGCAAAGAAGAAGAAGAGGCAAACAAGGTAGGCTGTTGTTTTTGTCATCATTTTTGCTTAAATATTATGGTAAAAGAGGTTTTAGTGAGAATCAAACAAATCTGAGTAACTTGAAGAAGATGGGCCATTGTTTTGATGGGCCATTAACAATGTTTTTTCACACTAACAATATTCGTGTCATAGATAATTTGATGCAATAAAAGAAGATGATTTGACTTTTGGTATTATTTAGTTTATAGGAGTAGATGACAACTCCATGTAATGAAAGTTTCACGATGATGCAATTATCATCAGAATGAAAATAATATGGCATGTATAAAAAAAATTGAATTTGAGGGTAATGAATTTCAACCTTTGAGTCCAGAACAGGAAGGCCCGACATGAAAAAACTATTCGGGACAATTAGCGTACTCTAGCTCCCTGACATTAATATGAATGCGATAAATATCTGAACTGTCACTCTGCATCTGTTATTCATATTTCTACTTAGAACCACTGCATTTTGAGCAAAAAATCATTCATTAGACTTTTTTTAAAGCATTATGTCCAGAAATCCGTGCAAAATCAATGGTTTTTCCCTGTCACTGGACCTGACATGACAAAATCAAGTGTTCATTTCCTCCTAATGTACCATTATTTTCAAAGTTTCTTTGCACAATTCATGGGAATATAGACTTGAATTTATATTTAGTTCATATTCAATTTTTTTTGTGTATAATTTCATTGATTAAATTGATACAATAGTCGTGTCACTAATTTATGTCAATTTTTTTGTCCCCTCCATTACGGCCATAGCTCTGTTTGTTATTGTTTTTTATGAGCTATTTTCACTGAATATCATCAGACGCATGTGCGCCATAGTACCACTGCCTTGCAGACTTCATAAAACATGTATTCAGTAAATTATGACATAATGCTCATAAAAAATGTTTTTGGTCCCACTGAAATGTTCCCTCCGTTTCCTTCATTTCCAAGCTTACCAATGATAATTTTACTGAGCGATTTCATGTATATGTTGCTGAGGGTGGCAGGTTTTAATATTCTACAATTATTTTGTCTAATCTCCAAAATAAAAAGCAGTAATGAGCGAAAAGCAAAAAATTGTTCTCTCCGTTACCGTCCACTCCGTTACCAGATCATGAGCAAGAAATCGACATTTGGACCAAAAAATCTACTGATACGAGATTAAATACTTCTGAAAATAATAGTTACATCAATCTTTTATCATTTTGCCTTTTGTTGCTGCTCCTACAGTTGGTTTTTTACATCAAAATTCCCCTCCGTTACCACATTGTCCCCTCCGTTACAGGACAATTTTCCTATACCCGTTGTTACAGCCGAAAGATCTACATGCCCGATTTGCAAATCGGGCTGCTTTTTGCTTGCCAGACACTAATATAGGTCTTTGTCACAATATCTACTCCCCTCACCATGCTTTGCCAATATCCCTAACGAAATATCCAAATAGTGCAACCAAGCCACATTTTCTACTGAACTTTTCCAAGAGTTCTAATGTGCTATGTTAGAAACTTTGTCATAGTATATTGACAGCCATCTCTTCTACATCAAATAGTGACCAAATAGTGTCTCATGGTTAGGAACTATTTGGACACTATTTGTTAGAACTTTGGGCTGTCATGCACTGCCATCTCTTCTACAACAAAAGAGGGCACTTAATGTAAATGAATTGCAGCATGTATCCAAGGCCTCTGAAGTTGAAGCCCCCTCTGCTGGATAATTTGGAACCAAAAATAGGACCCAGAGAATAATTGGCAGCTGCCAAAGCTCCATACGGTCTGCTAAAGCTCCATACGGTCAGCCAAAGCTTAAGATGGAATATCATCTGATGAAATAGGGTCTGATGAAATATCCAAATATCGTCTTGGGGGATATTTGACTTTTCAAATATCATCATAGTGCTATTTGGAATATCCAAACTCTTTTAAAAAGCACTTTTTGATATTAGACACAATGGCAGTAGAGACATTGTCACAAGCACCCGTTGTCCCGAAATTTGAGAATGGCCCACACATGACAGATGATGACCTCCCACTCTGAATACTACAATGTCATGGGATATTACTGAATGTGTGAAATTTAGGCCTACTACAAAGGCCTTTTAAGAAATGCCATTTTGTAAAATCCAAATTTACAAGTTTTTTAGCTCGCCAAAGGTGATGAGTGTATGGGGCTCCCGTAAACCTTGTAAACCAAAAACTGGCTAGGTGGCAAGACTGTCCACTGTATATATACAAAATAGCCCTCTTGTGGAGCAGCAAGGCACTGTAGGCTCCTGTATCCATTTGCATTTCTTAATAGCAACCCTTAAACAGCACCAACAGCATCCAAAATTTATTCAGGTATTCTGTGGGCAATATGAAATCCATTCAGTAATAAATGCAGGAATCCATTAACACGCACACTCACACACAAGCCTAAACCTCCTCACCACAATGGCTGCCAGTGGCACATTTAATTAATAAAGAAGATAAATGAGCTTTTTTTCACGGGGTCAAAGGTCACCTGAACCCGTCTTTGGCATGCGTATGTCTACATTGCACGAATTTTGCCACATGGATGTCCTGTTTGTGGAGAGATGCCATCTGGATGCACTGTTTGCGGGGAGATGCCACATAGATGCCAAGTCTACCGAGTGCTAAAATGTAGTACATGAAGCCCCAATCATCTATATATTCATCCATGGAATACAAGATCAAAACAACCTGGAGTGAATGTCTTGTTTGTGCCGTGGGAACAGGTTCAGCGAGAATTTGGTCATAAGAAATAAACATCCAGATGGCTAACAATAAATTATAAACTGCTCATTAACATTTAAGATATAACTCTTCCATGGAAAAATAGAAGTTAAATGAGCAATTCACTGATCTAATATATCAAAATGTACAATAGATTTTGATAATCGTCAAAACAAACCACAGAAGGTATGAAAGCCACACAGTGGAGAGAAGCCATATGGATGTTCTGTTTGTGGAGAGATGCCATATGTATATTATGTTTGTGGAGAGATGCCATCTGGATGTTCTGTTTGTGGAGAGATGCCGTATGGATGTTCTGTTTGTGGAGAGATGCCACATGTATATTATGTTTGTGGAGAGATGCCATCTGGATGTTCTGTTTGTGGAGAGATGCCATCTGGATGTTCTGTTTGTGGAGAGATGCCATCTGGATGTTATGTTTGTGGAGAGATGCCATCTGGATGTTCTGTTTGTGGAGAGATGCCATCTGGATGTGCTGTTTGTGGAGAGATGCCATATGGACGTTTTGTTTGGGGAGAGATGCAACATGGATGTTCTATTTGTGGAGAGATGCCACATGGATGTTCTGTTTGTGAAGAGATGCCATATGGATGTTCTGTTTGTGGAGAGATGCCATACGGATGTTGTGTTTGTGGAAATATATTGATCATAAATGTAAACTAGGGATAGATATAATTATATTAAAGCAGGCAGTTTGACCTATTTTAAACATTTGTGGGACAGGGTTAGCTCAAAAGGTAGCGCATTTGAGCTGCAAATTGCAGAGTCAGTGGAGAGGAGCCATATGGATGTTCTGCTTGTGGGAAAACATTTTGTAAGTTCCTTATACAAGCAATACCTATAATTATGATTATGATGATGTAGCATAATTCATAACTGTTATGTCACAGGCCATGTCACACTTCACTCCCACATGAGATAGCTTCACCTTTGACAGTTGGCATACAAAATATCAGGTTGTAAATACATGTCCATTCACACTTACAATGGCTTTGAAGCCACAATCAGCACTTGGCTCAATTGGACCCAGGTGGCCCTTGAATGGCTCTTTACCACTCAAGTGTGGAAATGGAATTGACCACCAACTGTGGTCAATGCCAATTCCCATTGAAGGTGCACAAAGGGGCCTATCAGGGACCACCCCCAATCAAGCTAAAGTAGCTTGGGTAATTCCAAACCAATCAATTGCAGCAATGGAATGTATGAGGGTTAAATTAATAGCAGGGCAAGACCAACTACAAAGGGAAGCAAACTCATCAATACTAAAGCAATGGTACTGGGGCATGGAGAAGGGGGTCAGGGTGTTTGACCCCCCCATGCTCCCCCTGGCCCAGTGGCCACTAGGTGTCTCTATGTTTACTGAAACTCAATGGGCTGGAACAGCAGCCATCTTGTATGTTACCTGAATAAATCAGTTTATATCCAGCTATCAAGGAGTGAAGACCAATTCCAATCTTTGTCATTATTTTACACCTTCTGAAGGAATCTTTGGGAAGCAACTAATCTTTACAATTAGTTAGTGATGTTCCTGCAGGGCCTAGTTTAACTGCCGCCAGAGAACGTACAATTTGTTAGGGGAGGGTTAGCTCCGATGGTAGCTCACTGGGCTGCCAATTGCTGTTGGCAACGAATCATCCTGAACCGGTTTGCTGTATCCGCTCCTGTCCAAACGCAGCATACCGAGTGCTTATAATATGGGAAAAAACCCTCGATCAGTTGCTTTGACCAGTTTTGTGAACTCGAGGAAGACCAGTTAACATGAAGGCAGAACTGTAACAATTTAATAATACGGATAAGGAAGAGGCAAAAGCATTAGAATATTACGGATAGCGAAGAGGTAAGAGCATGAGCAAGAAGCAGAGACACCTGGAGGGAAGTGACAAAATTGGAGAAGGCGGAGTCCTCATTGGGGTGACTGGTGAGCTCAGCAAAGAAGAAGAAGAGGCAAACACCATTTGTGCTGAAATATTATGGTATGATGATTTGACGTTTTCTCTTTTTGTATTATTTGATTTATAGGAGAAGATGCCAACAACTCCATGTAATGAAAGTTTCATGATGATGCAATGGTCCTTAGAATGAAAATAATATGGCACATAGAAAAATTGGATTTGAGGGTGATGAATTTTAACGTTTGAATCCAGAATAGGAAAGCCCGACATGCAAAAAACTATGAGAGACATGATGACCTTACCTACCACTCTGAATACTACGTGGGATGTTACCGAGTCTATGAAATTTACTACAAACACTTTTCTGCAAAAATGTAGAGTTTTGTTTGGTTTGCTATGTTGTGAGACTTTTATCACCAGGTGGCATACTCATAGGCGTATTTCGCAGGGGGTCGGGGGGACTGCAGCCCCCCCCCCCTGGCATCAGGGCAAATGACATATATCGGGGCAAATCCTGACCAATCAGGGCAGATCCACTGCCCTGGTCACATTCGCACCATGTTAAAATTTCAGGGCAAAATAGTCACAGCCCCCCCCCCCCGCAAGACAGCCGTCCCGTACGCCTATGGGCATACTTGCATGGCTGCTTAATTATCAGTTCATTTTCATGATGTTTCTGAACAGGCTTTCAGTTTATGAACAGGCTAAAAAAGCATTGATTCATGACCTGCCCAAAAAGTGCACATGGTCATTAAATAATTACCAAAGTCCAAATTTTCAAGTTTTAATGGAGGGAGGCTATCAGACACCTGCAAGTTTGTTGGTCAGTTAAAAAAATTGTCATGCATTGGATTTGAACCCCAGACCTAAAAACAAAGCACTCTTAGAGGTGCAGAACTGCCCATGCACATGCTTTGTCTGTGGAATACACATGATAATTATTATGTATTATGTATGGTTGATGGGAAAAAATAAGAAACAATTTAATATCTGTTGGTATGTCTACGTTATGTGCAGGAGCACATATGTGGTTTTAAAGAATGCCGGGAATAGCCTGTTCATAAAACAGTTTTTTTTTTGTTAAACTAAATCTTTTTGATGTCTTGTAAGATAGGCCTAAGTAGCCGTTCGAAATGTTAAAACCTAAAATTGTTGTAACAACAACTAACATTTGAATTTGCTTCCATAATTTTTTTTTGCCATTTACTCAACAGTCTTAATTAAAGTTGCCCTGAATGATAAAACTGTTAGCTAAATAAAGGTGGTTTCCTATACTGTGTAATATAAAAGTGTGATCAAAAATAATTTTGACTAATTTGTTGAAGGCTTTCTTATATTAGATGAATTGTTTAGTTATTTTATGAACTTTTTCAAGATAGTTCCTCCATCCTCCAGCACATCCATTGCTCATGACGTCACAATGACCATTGTTCAAAATATATAGCTATAAGTTAACTAATTCCAACAAAGGTGATGACGTCACAAAGTTGGTGTCAAGCATTTTTTCCGTGCGTACCCGAAATAAAATCCAGGGTTCATTTAGTGCATTTATTGGTCATTTCAACAGGAAAAAGTAATCGTACACCTAAGAAATTTTGCGCAGTTGCTTACATGAACAGGCGGCTCATGATCATGTAAAAATTGGATGAACTTTTAGTCCAATCCCAACCTATCATTTAGGGTAACTTTAACTTTTTATTATATAGGCCTATATTTATGTATCAATCTCACTTTGAGGCAATAAATGTGCTATTATTTTCTATAAATGAATTAAAGATTTGAGTGGCATTAACAAACATTGTCATAAATATAAATTTAGCTTGTAAAGGCTAATAATGAACTATTCCATAAAATTATTGACACTGGAAATAATACAGGAGAAAATCGAATTTTTATAACAATTTTGAAGATGAGTATGTTATGTTTTGTTAAATACTTACCTAAATCATTGATAAGAAGTTGGACTCACTTGACCTAACTCCCTGCCGTGGACAGTTTGAAGTTGAGAGCATCACTGGAGAGATTTTGGAGTCCTCTCCTGTGCTCAATTCGCTTTGCAAAACAGCCTTCTTCCATTTCGCTGCGCGAATATTATTAAATTGAGGTTTATGAGCAAGACAGGAACTGGAGGCATAATAGAAGACTGGTTTTGGGTCATTGAACATTAGCAGTAAGCAACGGAATATCGTCCAGAGACCTGTTCCTGTCCTGGAAAATAATAACCTTTTTAAACATAGGCTGCGCAGCAACAAACCAGGGAATATCATCTTTAGAAGACTACAATTACATCATAAAATTGGCGCTCATGCAAAAATGGTCGAGTGACCAGGGGGATATCCTGAAATGGCCTGAGGGGGGCCATTATATGGGATGAATATGCGGCGCTCCGCAACTTTTCTTATCTGTTCTATCTGGGCCCGAGGGGGTCCCCCCCTAAATATGCCACTGGTCGAGTCGTAGCCTTCAATTATTTATATTTTCCTGCTGCCTTGCCCTCTGCCCATCTGCTTGTCTTGGTTTGTAAAACCAGGGAAAGGCCTTATTAATTTATCATATGTATTTATTGTCAAATTTGACACATTCGAGAGTGCTACTGATCACACTTTCAAGCGCTGGATTGTGCATTCCAGGACACCTTCCCTCTTGAGGATGCTATCACTTGCACCTGTGAGTGTGATACAGCGCACACCTGACCCTGCTGTTCCGTCGCACTCCTGAAGGTGAAATCTAGGACATCGAGTGGTAATGCAATTCAAGACACTCGTGAGGGTGCTGCTCTTGATACTGCGAGTGAGCGCATCTTGTATGCTACTGGGCCTGCTATTGGTGACAGCTTATAATAACCAGACTGCATGTTTTATATCACTCTCAGGGGGATGGTGGGAGTGCCAACCAGCGCTGTACAATATATTGCAGGTCCACGCTTATCACGCACGTGGGACTAAATACACACAAAAAGCACTGCTACATTGTATAAGTGATATGAGTTGAAAATTTCATTGCTGTATATATATGCAATAGTGGGCAAGATTTGGTTCCGATATGAACAAAATTACTTTTAATATTTTTCTCAATATTACAAAAAGTATAGAATATCTATCAGTTAGAAAAGGCACAACTAGACCACATACGCTGTGTGCCAAACTCTATCCATGTACATGCAATAGTGACCGACTCTTGGGCCAATAACAACAAATTAATTATCATTAACTTTTTTCAATATTTCGAAAAGTATATATATTGCAATTGCGCCATTATAGCTTATTCCAAATTCATTCACACCAATATTGGACATGTTGTCTCAGGAAACCTAGACATCATAGATAATTCAGTACTCAGAAATCTATTCCATAAAGGACCTAAATTCCGTTTACAAAATCACATCGATTGGAAAAAGAATGGAAAAATCATCTCTGAAGCTCTAGATACTTACATAGGAAAATAGATAGATAGACAGATAGATAGATACGGTAAGTGCAGCCCTCTAAGCCCAGATCTGGGCGCTCATGAGGGTTGATTGATGAGATGGGAGAGAGACCAGGAGTCCTCAACATGTTACACATTTACCCCATGTGAGGGATCTTTTACTTGCCCAGCATAGACACTGATACAAGGGGCTGTCAATTTAACGTCTCATCCGAACAACATCCAGCTGAGATTTTGCTCATGAAGGTACACTGAAAATGTTGGGTTCCCCAACCGGGGTTCGAACCCATGCAGGCAAAGACCTTCATCGGAGCAGGCCGGAACCTATGCTACTTGGCCACCCAGCTGCTAGAAAATGGACAAAGGAGGAGGATGCTGATGCTTGAAGGATTACAAAGACAAAGTCATGTGTGCACTGAACTAAACATTATTGGTAACAAAAATCCTCTATCGGCTTATGCAATTGAATTGAACACACATGTACCTCTGAGGATATAATCCAGAAACATACCCTATTCAATGATTCTTACAAGATCCCGAATGTGGTCAATGAGCCTAAGTTACTGACTATCTATGGTCCCCCCAAAATGCATAAACCTACACCTTAGCTCCGATACATTGCAGCATCATGTAGTTCTACCGTCAAGGGTCTTGACAAGCTGATGACAAAATGCCTGGCTGCGGTATACATATCAGTTAAATGAAACTGTACTGCAAAGGTATACACAGATATTTTGGGTATAACTGGATGTGGATACTTGACAATTCGATGCAGTTTAAAGTACAACTGTGATCGATCAATGAGGAGTCTAGATCTAAATGTGTCAGTACCTTGGATTTTAGTACCTTGTACACCAGAATACCCCATGACAAGCTAAAAGCTAAGATGAAGGATCTGATCCAATTCGTTTTCAAGGCTTCAGGCAAGGATTTCTTCTTAGCCAGTGTACAGAAAGCTTCCTTGTCTTCTAAGGAATACAAAAGGTACAAGTGTATTAGTCCTACTTTGGCAATTCTTTTCTGGACTACCTCATTGACAATATTTATTGTGGAATTTTGCAAAACACTACACAGACAAACCATTGGAATACCAATGGGAATGTGTTGTGCAACACTTTTGGCTAAACTGTTTCTAATACATATGAATATAATTCATAGAGTCATTGGAAAAAGAAAACAAATTCCATGCAAAGCTATTCAATTTCACCTACCGCTATATAGATGACCTTATAAGTCTAAACAATACAGTATTTGAGAGACAGCTCCACAAAATTTACCCACCATAGCTCTCAATAACCAAGAAAACAGAATCTGGTAAGGAAGCTTCTTATTTGGACCTCCTCATTACAGTCCAGGATCACAAATTCCACACTAAATTATACGACAAAAGGGTGGCTTCAACTTCAAGATTGTGAACTATCCATATCCTGTTGCATCTAAAATTCCAGAAAAGCCAGCTTATGGTGTCTTCTTGCATCATCAGTTTTGCCAGGGCTTGTGATCATTACAATGATTTCTCAGTGAGGCACATTTCATTATGCGATTCTCTCCTCAGGTAGGGATATAAATGTAGATTTTTATGCAAACGACTTGGCAGTGTTTTCAAAAAACACGAAACGGTGTTTATAAAATACACAAAGTCTATCGAAGAGATTAAAGAAGAGATTCCTCTTACGGAGATGGCATGTAATACTCGTTTTGTGACAGCCAGGTCTCTACCCAGAAGCTCTAGTTCTTAGATTTCCATTCCAGGGTCTTGTATGGGAGGAGATGTAAGGTCGGACGTCCTTAAAGGCCTTAACATCACATTTGAGTCCTAAGTCTCAAACCTACTTACACCTGACTCTGGTTTGTTTTGGTTACATCCTCTGCCCTTTGCCAGGTCAGGTTTTAGGATCTTAGTAATGCACCAGACAATTTGTTATATTTTTTCTCTAGTAGTTTCATATGTTATATCGATGGTGAAAGTGCAAAACCTCGTATGTCAAAATTTTGCCATTTTTAGATTTTGGGTGGAATGACTATTTCAATATCCAATACATGTTGTCAATTGGTCACCTTGCCAGTTTGCTGTTTTTTGAAGCTTTTACAGAATGATTTTATCATGGTTTCACCAAACCTTGTATGTCGATTTGTTCCAAAAAGTGAAAGTGCAAAACCTCGTAACTCAAATCAGAACTTAGAAGCTCATATTTTCGGATATTTCAACTTTTTTTTAAAAACAATGATTGCGGCACTTTTTTATGGCTCTCAGGAAATTTCCCTATTAAAAAATCTATACCTCCCTATACTTGTTTTAGTGATGTAGGCTATTGAAAAAAATTGTGCATGAAAATTTGAAAAATTGCTATTTTCCTCATTCTTGAGGTATATATTTTTCATTATTTGGCATGTAGACGAATTTGTGAACCTGTAAAAACTAACATATACACGAACAGGGCATTTGTGCACATGTCAAATAATGCTTTCACAAATTTGTGTATGTGTGATTACGAGCAGTGCAATCAGATAATTGGCTCAAACCAACTCTAAACCTAATTTTAACACTAAACCCTAATGATATAGCACTTCCACGAATGTTAGTTTTGGCATCTACACGAATGAATAATAAAGCACATCCACGAGTGTTAGTTATTACATGTACACGAATACCTATGCTCGTTTTTTCATGTCCACGAATTCGTACATGCTTGTTTTTACACCTCCACGAATTCGTGAACATGCTAAATAGTGAAAAATATATACATGCATTCTTGCTATTGTAGCCACTAATTAAAATTAGCAGTTGTTATTTATTATGGTCAAATCATAATTTTTACTGTATAGCTATAGATTGAAAGTACATTCAATGCTGCAAGTTGCTTAGAAATGTGATAAATGATCAAGTTACGAGGTTTTGCACTTTCACTAACTTGCAAAAAGTGAAAGTGCAAAACCTTGTAACTCGACATTTTCATTCATATCTGATGGTAGCATCAATGCAGGGGTCAATGACCTATGACAAAAAATTATGCTAAAACAGGGTCTCACTTTCTATAAATCACGTAGAGCCTAACTCGCATATAAATGAACATTACCATAAAAAATTATCTGTGATAGTTTTTTCCAATTTCGGAAAAACAGCTTTTTTTGACTTGCGAGGTTTTGCACTTTCACCATCGATATAATATTTTCCATCAGACCTTTCAAAATGCACAACCAGACCATATAGGCCATATTTGTACCAAACTTTATCCATTAACATGCCATAGTGACCGAGTGCTAGCCCAAAAACCAAAAAATACATATTATTTATATTTTTTATAATTTGTTCAAAAAGTATACAATATCTATCAATGAGACCATCAAAAGCCACAACTAGACAAGAAAGGCCACATCTGTGCCAAATTTCATCCATGCACATGCAATAGTGACTGAGTCTTGGCCCGGAAACGAACAAACTAGTTTTTATATCTTTGTGATTATTTCAAAAGGTATTGAATATCTATCCATCAGACCATAAAAAGGCACAACTAGACTATAGAGGCCATATGTGTACCAAATTTCATCCATGCAAATTTAATAGAGGCCGAGTGCTGGCTCGGAAACGATCTATCCGCCCGCTGCCCGCCTGCCCGGTGGACGGACAACACTTTTACCAAAGTGATTACAATACCTTCTTCGAACTTCGTTCGCTGAAGTTAAAAACCCATGGCTTAAATCGATGGCTGTACGATGAAGTTTTTGAGGGTACCTGAAGGTTTGGTATTTTTTGTGCCATTGCTTTTCCTGTGTGTATGGACTATTTAATTGAAAGAGGAGATGAAAACATAAGGATTGAAACATAAAGATTACAACAGAAAGAAATGCTATTACAGTGAAATACTTTGATATAGGAAAAATCCTTTCAAGTTCATGTTGATTTTTGCATTCTGTGAGTCATGATACACCATGATTTGTCATGGTCATTGCATCAGTATAGGAAGCATATATGCTGTTGATGATTCATGATTGAGATTACGTGCCATAGCTGTGAATCTGTAAGATCCAAATTTGTGTATGAAAGATATTGACATGGGATGATTGGTCATCATTTGGATGATTTGTCATAACCAGGCTCTGGCAGTGATTGGTCTTCCTTCATGATGACAATTTCCTATTTATTTGCCAAAATGAAGGCATATCCACCTGAGCTGAGATGGAGAGATATCTGAAAGTCTTTGTGTCAGCAAGGGATTTGTGTATAGTATGGTACAACTACATGCAGAAACAGGTGGTGTCCATAAGAAGGAAAGGCCTGGAAGAGTCAGGAAATTGAATGGTAAGTACATTTGGGGTCAACCATTACATATTGGGGGGGGGGGGGGTTGGAGGAGAAAGTACTGCACTGTGATACATGTACCAGAGTCAGTTATATATTTCAAGCACTCGCAATACAAAACTTGATTTTTTCAAGATCGAACAACACATTGTGAATAAGAGAAAGAAGGAATGATTTTTTTTACTGAGGCTAGACAGGACATTATTGTCATTTAGGCTAGACTTTTTACATTTTTCGCTTCTCAGAGCGACCTAGCCAACCGATTTTCTGCCTATGGAAAAAAAAAATTATCATACCCACAATTTTTATCAAATTGACATGTATAAAAAAACTGAGATTTCACCTTCTTTTTCATCCTACCGACCTACCCTAGAAAAAGTGCCTTGAGAAGATTAGAGAAACTAAAGATCAATTATGTCTGGCCTTACAGAAAGCACCAAGCCAAGCCAAGGCTGATTCATCATTGCAGTACCCAAGCTAATGATGGAAGTATATTTTTATCCATAACTGCTCCTCCTCCCATGGCATCATCCTGTTGGCCTCCAGTTGCCTTGGACTGGCATGGGTGCTCTCAACAGCTGACGAACAAAATCTCTTGAGCGTATGGGCTGTGGTTATGCAGTTATGACAAATCATGCCTGTGATGACTCATCATCCCATGTCAAAGTGTTTCACATATTTAGTCACATTTACAACTATATTACATGGTAGTGATCATGAATCATCAGCTGCATATATTTTTCCAATACTAATGTAATGATCATGACAAATCACGGTGTATCATGACTCACATAATGCAAAAATCAACATGAACCTGACAGGATTTTTCCTATATCAAAGTGTTTCACTGTAAGAAGTTTATCTAACAGGTGCTATAGTGCAAAAATAAAATGTAAATTTCATAAAAGATACAGATAAGTACAATAATTTGCTTGACTTGGGCATGGTGTTGGTGTTCAAAATGGAGATTGCTCCAGAGGATCCATTTCTACTCCATAAGGATCAAAATAGCTCCAGAGGATCTCATTTGTATCTTTAGAGTGTTTGTGAAATTATAAAATGCCAGAATTGTCAATGGTGAGAAAAAGAATGAGAAAGAGTGGGCAAAATTTGGTGCTCTATGTTCGAAGCCATAAACTATCTGTTTATCTATCGGTGTAGTCAGATACGTAAGTATAAGTAAGTTTTTGTGGTATTGCGCATGTGGCAATGATGAAGAGATGGCTGATGTTAGATTTTTCTAATAATTGAGAGAATTTTTGTGATGGAAATGAAGTTGTCTTGTGATAAGTGCATAAATTGCCTGATGGTGGCTAATTATCTTTGTGAAGGTGTAAGGGCTTTTTTTCATTTTTGAAAGTTTTGTGCACTGTAATATTTTTGTAAATTCTAAATTTTTTTCCGATTATTTCATAATTAATCATATTTAATTCAGCAAATTTTTACACTACACATGTATGTTATACATGGCTGGAAAGCGATGTTTCTGACTGGGCTTAGAGGGCTGCACTTACCATATCTATCTATCTATCTATATATCTATCATGATATTTTCGACACGAACAGCAACATTTCTTTAGCTTTCGGAGGGTTGACAGTTTTAGCAAAAATGAAACCAAGGTGTTGAATGAAAGCCCTCCCTCCATTGCCCACTTCTACCATGGCTACCAAGTATTACTACAGGGGAACAAGAAGCGCAACGAAATGATCATGTGATCAGTTGTTCAAGTGGTCTTGTGACAAGCAATTTTTCTATGCACCAGTGAGCCCTAAGTGCAAATATTTCCGAAGCTGAAGACAACACTTTTATTTAATCCAAGTTTTTTATAGTTGGTAAGGGAAGAACCATTAGGTCTCAGAGAGGGGGGGGGCTTGGATTGTTTTTTGCTCCCCAAATATTATTTCAATGTTACAGTGCAGTTCCAAAGATATGCTGTTTGAATGGTTGAAGTCCGCACTGCTCGTACTTTGCCTAAGCAAAACTTCTTAGAGTGATTGAATGAATGAATGATATGGTAAATAAATAAATAAATTCAATTGATCTCTCGGTCTCAACTACAGAAAATGGGAAATGCCATAATGGACTTTAAATCTAGTATTTTTAAACTCTGGTACATGCAAATTAGGGGGGGGTGTCATGGCAATCAGACGGAAGATGGTTGTAAGTGCTTTCCAAGATAGTTCCATCGATTGACCTGCCAAGATCTGGGAGTAAAACCTTGGACCCATAGATTGGAAGCCCATATATAGCACCGCTAACTGAGCTAGCCCCCTACACACAGGGCAAGAGGAAGAGGTTATTTAATTACATTTTAAAGATAATATTTTTTCCATGTAAAATTAATTATCATTTGGCAAGACAAATGGACAAAGTTGTTGTGTACAAACATTTGGATATGGAATTGTACCATTTTTTTGCATTCTTTTGTTTGGTCCAATGTATTTAAATATTTGTCTCTGAATCAAGCACCGCCATTTTTAAGAAATAACCCCCCCCCCCCCCAGTTCACAATGAGTGTCAAGTATATGTAATTAATGTGAACTCGCAACAAGTTTCACATGTTGATGACAGTTGCTGCAAAGCACAACATAATTATTAGACTATTGTAGAAGAGGGTGTTGTTTCACAGAAACAGGAATAATCCTGAAGTGTGATACTCAGAATTTGCTCAGTCAAGTATGAAAATTTGTGACGTGGCAAAGCTACTTGAGCACTAAACACATTGTCATTTCGTTGCACTTCTTGTTCACCTGTAGTAACAGGAGATGCCAGGAAAAAAGTTTCCAGAGGCTTTTTTTTGAATTTGTGTCCTATTGCAGTCAAAAGACAAATAACTGCAAAGCAAGGAGAATTTTGACCATCCTGTTTCTTCTAATTATGGGTGAAGGGGTCATAATTCTATTTTGTAGTTGCCTAATTTGTATTCAAGATGTCAAAAAACCATCAAAATATACTTCTCACATCAAGTGAGTCACTTGCTGTCCTGGTGCAATCAAAAGCAAAATTATTGCAAAACAATGGAAATTGGCAGCCATTTTGTTTGATTCTTATTATGAGTGAATAATTCATAATTCAGCTTTTTAGTGTCAAAATTTGAATTCAGTAGGTCAAAAACCTCAAAATACACCTTCTGCTTGTAGCTCCAGTGCAATTACACAGTGTGTAAAGATGGCAGCACTGTCCCTGCAAAATTTGGCTGTCTGCTTGTGTGAGGGTTCCACAAAAAAAGCAGTTTTTGACATTTTATCAGAGTGCCATCCACTTCTTGCTTGAAAAATAAATAGTATTAGACTTATTTGACTTATCTAGCATGGTTGACAAATTAAAATATCATTATTAAGGCATTAGTAATCCTATTTAGCTTCTTGTTTGCTGCAGCTGGCTGTTCCAAAACTCGGTTTGCCTCCCTGTGTGCTTAATTTCCATGGGTTTGAAACATGCTTTAAATCCTCCAAATGCCATGGTACAATTCACCATTGGTTCTCTAAATTAGTCATCTTGATTTCTTTGTGGCAAAATTGTCTGCACAAAGCTTGAGAAATAAATCTATAAAGATGTTGTATCACTTCCTGTGGACAGATTGTCAGCAAAATTTAAGAGCAATGAGGTCCAGCAATACATGGGTTGCAACGGATTACAGGTGTGATATCTATTCTATTTACTGATCCTCTTGCTTGTGTATCTTGACACTGAGGAAAATAACTGCAACAGCTTAAACAAGACTTCAAACTGAAAGTAACAAAACTTTAGTGCACATTCTGTTTGAGATAATTGTTGATATTTTCAAACGATAATGAGTTAATACATTGATAATCCTACATGGTTTGCTAAACAATGCTAACTTGATACATAGTTGTCTTGTGTTACATAATTGATTGTTTCAGTTCGCCAGACTGAACAAGTAAAGCACTTGAAGTGACAAATCCCAATAGAACCTCCCAGCAGTTCATGTCAATGCCTTTGAATATTTATATAACAGTCAGTAATCCCTAGCTTTGTAGGCATGAATTAGAAGTCAAGATATTGCTAACAAGGGAAAATTAGGAAAAAATTGGCGGCCATCTTGTTTTATGCTAATTAGGGGGTTAAGGAGTCATAACTCAATTTTGTAGTCATCAAATTTGAACTCAGCAGGTCAAAACACATCAAAATACACCTTTTACTTGTCCTAGTGCAAGTCGAAGTCAAATTATCACTAAACTAAGGAAACTGGTGGCCATCTTGTTTTATGCTAATTAGGGGGTGACAGAGTCTTGGCAACAGTGAAATTTCAAATCTATCGAAAATTTTACACAAGAATCAACTTGTTGCCTGCTTCTACTAAAAAATGCCTTGGGGTGTTCACTTTTTTGAAAATGTGACCTGACTATCTATCTATAAGGTGATATGCAACATGAGTATATTGCTGCAGCAGGTGAGGAGAAACTGAATTATCATGCACCCCTGACACAGTACTAATATTTCTGATCATCGAAGTAGTGGGATGCATAAGTACTGAAATAGCCAAGAAGTGCACCACTTTCAAGATATACATCCACTGTAGTAGTAAGTTATCTGTTGTGTTTTCGGAAATGCACGATGCCTTTTGGATTTTACCAGCTCCTTTTTTCAATCTTGAAAAGTTTAGTGCACTTTAATATTTAGTAAATTCTTCAATTTTTTCTTATTATGTCATAAATAATCATAATTAATTCAGTGCGTTTTTGCACTACACTTATATATGTTATACATTGTTGGAAATGGAAAGCTGTGTTTCTAAGCTTTAGCTGAGGAGAAATTGAATTAGGGTAAGGTGGGGGAAATCTGCCCCCTAGAATTTTGTTGACAAATGCCAAGAAAAATTTGGCTTCTGAAGTAAATTTTTTACTCTCCATTTAAGCACTGTTACTTAAAGGTATATTTACCAATGTACACGGATCGTCTCATCAATTTATTTGTGATATCAAGTATAGTTTGTGTATGACATATTCAATATGCCATAAAACCTCAATTCTAATCATAACCACCATCAATGGTGTTTTACCACAAACAGAGTGACTTACAAAATATATCTGGCTGTTACGTGTTTTTAACATGAGAATCACAGGGGGCGGATTTGCCCCATCCACAAGGGACGGAATTGCCCCAACCACAAGAAAAATATGAGTGTGTATTATATTGATAGGTGAGATCTCTTGGACATGCAAAGTAGTTGAGTTAATATTGCTATTGATGAAATTAAGTAGTATGTTTATAGAAAATGTTCCTGTAAAATGCCTCAGTTTTGAAAGTTTCAATTGCACATTGAAATTGCCTCTTGGTGAGATGCCTGTCTTCTTTCCCAGTTGTAGTGCAAACAAAACTATTTTACAGCCTAATATATTTGTTTCAGTAACCTCAAGTAGCACTTATCTGCAGGAGAGATATCCATTGTCAATTATATTTTGGGCCATGAGTGAACATTTTCTCCTCAAGGGGGCGGATTTCCCTGGCGGCGGAATTGCCCCACCTTACCCTACTATAGAGTAGTTTACTCCAGAGGATTCGTTTTTGATTTGCAGGAGTAGATTAGAGTAGATAGGAGTAGATGGAAACACTCCGAGAAACTGACATATATCCCATGACATTGGATTGATTACATCAAATAGCTGACACTTCAAAAGCTTTGATTTAGTGCCTGATTGTATTCTGGTGTAGTCCTCTGTAATTCATTTGAATTAATTAAAGCAATCGATTGAACATGTACATTTACGAAAATCCCCATAGCAAGGGAAAGGCATGAAAGGTTGGCCTCAAGAGCACATTCAACCTTCTTCTACTGTTCTTAAATGTGCATATTAATCATTAATCAAGTTACATCATAGGCCTATGTCCCCAATTCTCATCTTGCTCTTAAATCTCATTTTAAAATTCCACAATGTTGTGATGCACATTGGTGTGAATATTTTTCTCCCAATGCATGGCATTGGTGGCTGAGTGGTGTGATGCTATATCCTTGTAACTTTGAGGTCTAGGAGTCGATTCCACAGCATTACCCCTTTCTTTTGTCTAATAATGGGTGACTATGGGTATTTCTAGTAACATATGTAGCTATATAAATTTCAGGACCAACCACAGTCATGTGATCGGACTACAGATCACCCACAGGCCTCCAAGACCTCCTCTATTTCCTATATTTTTGAGAGGATCCTATAAAACTTCTATATTGAGACAAATTTCCTATATTTTCTAGAACTTTTATTCTTGACTTTTTTCTGATTAGGGCAACCATTTTAAGAGCAGACGACTGAGAAAATCAGCCAAAATGGCCAAATCCGGGAAAATGAGGGTCAGCAGATCTCAATCAAACTTTTTAAAAAATGCTTATTTAGATGAAAGATAGCATTTGTAATGTTTTTTTCAAAGGAATTATTTTTGGTTGCCATGGAAACAGGGTATGTGAAATTTGGCCACATTTGCTGTTTTGGGAGGCCGATTTGGTTAATTTCTGACCATTTTTTGACGTAGCATAAAAATGGCTTAAGTTGATGCACACCTAAGTGGTATATATCACTGAAACCCCCTAATTCTCTAGATTACATTAAGGTATAACACAAATTGGTACCTTATTTTAAAAGAAAATGGCAATGCATTTTATACCATGAAGTTTGTGTCATTTTCAGAAATATGAAAATTGGCAATATTTATTGGTAATTTCTCAACGAGCAGATCTAGGTTGGCCATTTTGATTAAATGGGCCATAAAGGGACACATCTCAACTTCACATTTCTGAAATAAAATTTGATCGCATCATGGACTGGTAGCATCTATGAGCAATTTAGTGTGACCTGTTTTTCAAAAATGTTAAATTTGGTAAAATTGGCAGGGCCCCTGCACATTGGCATTATACCTGAACATCCAAAAATCATATTCCATTCCTAGACTGACACCTCTGGACCATGTTAAAAGCTATGAGAGTTGTCAAATTTGTCTTTAAGTGCTATTCTATTTCATACAATTATAACCGTATTTCAAAAAATGTAAAAATTGGCAAAAATTAACGAATTTGTCGGGCACCTGCTTATCTGCAGATTACCCATTCAATGCAACATCCTATTTGAATTTAAGATTAACCCCAAAGTGCATATTGATATATATAAAGGTTGCTGCAATTCATATTAAAAGCCACTTGATTGCACACTTTTGAAAAACTCGAAAAAAAAACCCTTAGAATATCGAAAATCATCAAAATGGGCAAAATTGACGCTCACTTGCTAGTCTGTGGTCATTAATATAGTGTGCATTCTTAATGATATTTTAGATAAACCCCCACAGAGCATTTATATATAAATATTATGGTAATTCATATTATTTACCACTTAGTTTCTTAGTGGTGATAATAGATGTAAGGAAATTTTTATAAATTTGAAAATAAACAAAAACGCCAAAATGGATAAAATTGGCAATCCACCTGCTTATCTGCAGATCATCCATATACTGCATGATGTCTTCTTTGCATTTAAATTGACTGATATAGATTCTTGATGTCAATTCAAGTTGTGGCAATTCATTTTAAAAAGTGTAAAGATTAGTCAATTTGAAAAACTCCAGAGCCAAAGAGGCAAAACGGGTAAAATACAGTTCATTTGCAGATCACACATCAACTGTGGAAACAGATTTGATTTGTAGATTCAACCATGAAGACCATATAAAAAAGCATTCTTGTTGCAATTTGATAAAATAAAATAAATATTTTTAACACACAAATGTTATCCAATTTAGTAAAATTTGAAAATGTACAAAGTGGATAAAATCAACTCAAGATTATCTTCTAACCAACCAATCAACGATGTACCCTGCCATCATAGATTTGTTAAACCCCTATGGAATATTAAATGATTAATGCTTTTCATATACAGTATTTCGTTTTTTGCTCACAAATTTGATCTTCTTAATTTCAAAAATAATTTTTTAAAGTGTTAATAGAAGCTGAATCAGGCAGTTCATTATTGTTTGGAATTTTAGATGAAAATTTGATGTGTGAAAGTACAGAAGTAGGGGAGACCGCGGTAAGTTGTGCCACTGGGTATGTTGTGCCACCCACTGTTGGAGTGAAATGAAGAACTGGGTAAAGAAGGCAATGCCACCTATATGTGCTCACTTGGTGAACATCATTAGTCACCAAGAAAAAAACTGCCAAATTTAATGGTATGAAAAGCTACATTCATAATTCAATTTTGTTTGCTGAAAACTTGAGGTGTCGAGGACCAACATTCTTGTTACTTAGTCATTTGGTGTTTGTAATAAGATGATGTCCCTCTGGCGGGTGGGAGTTAGAAGGTATATCTAGACAGCTGTGTTGTTAGATTTCATCTTGCATAGTTTCTTTATTTGTGACGACCAGTTTTATCCAGAAAATCAATCTGGGTAAGTTCTGCCGTTTGGATTTGGGTCAGTTGTGCCAATGGTATGACATAGGATTTATTTTTTAATCATCTTTTTTTTTATCTTCATTTTACGCAAAGCCTAAACATGTTGTGAAATAACCTACACTGAAAGGAACATGTGTTAAAAGTGTTATACCACCCTCTAAACAACAAATAATTCCAATTATTGCAGCATTTTAAATTTTTGCATGAAATGGCTAATAAATGTTTTATTAGTGTCATTTAACATGTCAGCCATAAGTTAAAAACATGATATAAAATGATCTATCTGAAGAAACGGGTGAAATACAAGGTTTTTTGGAATACATTAAGCGGAACAACTTACCCCGTCATGCGGCACAACTTATCCCGGCACCAGGGCAAGTTGTGCCACTTGACCTACTTCTTTCAAATGCCTAACATGATCTTCCAAATGGTCGGACTGCCCTGAAACTTTGGTCGATTCTGGCCAACATATTGTATTTTGATGTCTGATTTTCAGATTTCATGATTAAGCTTTGTTTTTTTTGAAAATCAACCTGGCGCAAAAAATTACACAACTTACCCCAGTCTCCCCAGTTATTCCACAAACTGTTACACCAATAACAGCTCAGGAGATGCAGTAAGCATACTTAAATGTAATAGAAACATGCATAAATAAATGCAGAAACAAAAACATGTAAATGTAGAAACAAGAACCTAAGAGTTGGTAAATGTAGGTGTTGGACTGTCTAACTTCACATCCCCTGAATCCAGCTGATTTTTTGTCCAGCACTGGTACACTGTAAGAACCTTACCGTAGAAAACTACAGTAACTACCGGCAGACTCACTTGCCGGCAACTACTGTAGTTTTTTACAGCAACAAAAATCACTACTGTAATTCTGCTGTGCGGTACTTACTGTAAAAACTACAGCAATCAATATATCTTACTGTAGTTTGAAAACGGCATCTTACCGTAGTTTTTACAGTAATAGATTTTCATACTGTATAAGCATTACGGTAAATTACTGTAGTTTTTACAGGAAGGGGACCTTGTACTGCAGTTTTAACTACAGCTGATTACTGTAGATTTTACAGTAAGATTTTTCTATACTGTAGTTCTTTTGGGGGGTGTTTTATTATTGGGACCACTTTATTCAAACGCAGGGACAATTTTATTTAAACAAGATAATTGGTAAAACATGTCCATGAACAGAATGACCTATGAACTTGATGAGATGCTAAAATTGAAACAGTAGTTAAAATAGAAGAAATTCCATAATTTTGAACAGCATTTCAGACTTCAGTAAAATATCCTGTAACTGGTCCTTTGGACTCCTGAAAAAGAAGAAAATCATTAGAGTAGATGAAGCATTCAAGTAATAAAGAATCAGTTAATTGAATGTTTAATGAACATACTTAGTTTATTCAACACACTTACCCAGTCAATGTTTACTCAACTCCACTACACTGCTAAAACAAGAAATAAACATGGAGCCACTGAACAGTGCCACCTCTTCCTTTGAATAACTGTCCAAGAATGACTCTAATACAATTGTCTAATACTGCCAGTAAATTCAGTTTATGTAACTGGGTCACAGTTCTGCGTCAGTGATTTCCCTCTAATTACCCCTCTAATTACCCCTTAATTGATGCCATACTCATATAATGTGCATGCAAAGTGACACCTTGTGGTATTCCTGAGAAATTACTACTAGTATACAATTGTGTATAGTTTGATATTATTCCATTTAGACCTTAGATATTATCTAGAGTGTATTTAGCAATTTAATAAGTGAACATCCTACAAATGTAATACAGTACAAGCTAGTACAGTTTAAAAAAATAAATAATCTAATCTAATTTGTCAATCAAATGCTACACAATACAGATTTTTTCAAAGTCATTTTCATATGTATCTCATCTTTATAAATGAATTTGCCACATTAAATCTGTAAATTCATATATTTTAGAGAATAATGAAAAAAAGCCTAAATATTATATAGTCCACATTTTAAATAATTATATATTTTTAATCAAATATTATACTAGATAGTTGGGTGAACATTGTGATACAAATACATGTATTTCTACAACAATATTGATATGATTTTAAAAACATATTTCATGAACATAAATATGAGGGATGGCTATTTTCCAATATAATATCTCCAATTAGAACTTAATGCTCAGCCATTGCTTGGGACATGACACATTTGGTATATTCCCTTTATAAGGAATGAACTGTCAGTACAATGGCTTAATGTAGTTATTACAGTAGTGTGATATTGGATTACAGTAGTGGCTTGTTTGCTGTAAAATCATCTTGCTGTAATATGAAGCTCACAGTGGCTTGCTGTAACATTTACAGTAGAGTTTTTTTTGCTGTAAAATCTACTGCAATTTGCCGTGATATGAAGGTTACATTAGCTTGCTGTAACACTTACTGTAAGGCTTACAGTAGAGTTTTATTTGCCGTAAAATCTACAGCAATTTGCCGTAATATGAAGCTTACAGTAGCTTGCTGTAACATTTACAGTAAGTCTTACGGTAGAGTTTTGTTTACTGTAGCTTCTACAGTAGCTTACTGTATCAGAGTTGTACAGCAGCTTACTGTAGTTTCTACAGTAATTCACTGTACAAACTACAGCAATTTGTTACAGTTATATATAACTGTTCAGAAAGGTATAGTTAGAAAGATATAGAAATATAAATAGATAAATAAATTAAAAAAGATAGACTGTCTGACATATATCTATCTATAGATCTATCTATCTATCTATCTATTTATCTATCTATCTATCTATCTATCTATCAGAAATAGCTGGAGATTTATATAATTATTGAAATCTCTTCTTCTGTGACATGAATTTGTCAGTTAGAAAACTCACCAATATACATGTCACCATTACATAGGTCTAGGTAGGCACATTTGTATACACGAAACAAATGCGCGTTATTTCAAATTGTGGACATAAAACACCAAAGAAACCGAGAATTATTTCAGGCCAATACAAGTAACTGCAATAGCAGTCCTGTTCCTCTAGTTTTTGGTAAATTTAACAATTCAAAGATCATAATTTGAAACATGCGAGAATAATTTCAGATACATTTCTCCGATTGTGACTTTCCAGCCAAAACTTAATTTCACTGTTTCATCCATTATCTCATTGACTAAACAAATTGAGGAGTGTAGTATACTGCATCTTTAACGTTGCGATTCTCTTTGGACATTTTCCTATTTTTTCAGACACGGGTTTTGGAAACCATTGAAACTAGTATGAAACGCAACAACTTTTTAAATGGTTCATCTACAAATAAAATCTGACGGCAAGGTCTCTGTACAATTTGCAGATTATGAGGCGAGCGGTTAATTACATTCATTTCACCATGAAGTCCACGTCAGATAAAATGCTGTTTTTTTGCTCTATAAGTCTCTTAATCATTCTTGGTACTAGATTTTGGTTTCTATTTATTTGACAGCGATGAGAACAATTCAAACAGCAAAAATCACCCATTGCTCAATTTTCAAACTCGAGGTGCCTCATTATTCAGGGGGCCATATCTAGTGTAACAGAATAATGGTAAGAATCATTCCGTCACGCTGGAAATGGACCCCTGATTGCTGAGACACTCATAGTTTAAAACTTCAGCAGTTGGTGATTTTCGCTGTTTGAATTGTTCTTTTAAGTGTCAGACATATAGAAATTAATACTTGGCACTGAGAGTGATTAAACTGAGACTTATAGAGCAAAAAACTGCTTCTTAGCATCATTCCGTCACACGTGGATTTCATGTCACATGCATTTTTGCAAAATTGAAAGTTTTTTGAAATCGCCTAAGATTCGCCTCAATATAAGACCAAGAGGCAGTTTATATGACCTGCAACAACATCTACTGATATCAAGATATTGTCTTGAGTTAATGTAAAATTCAAAGTGATGTCATGGTATATGGATGATCTGCTGATTTTCAGGTTCTTTGGAATTTTTGTCCATTTTGGCGTTTTTGTGAGGTTTTAAGTTTTCAAAGTTGCCTTATATTTATGTGCAACCATGTGGCACTTAAAAGGAATTTCAAGAACTTAAACAAATTTCAAGGTGTTCTGTAGGGGTAAATCTAATGTAAAATTAGATGTTATGGGCAGTGGAAGATACACAGATTTGCAGGTATATGGTAATATTCATCAATTTCACCAATTTTTCAGATTTTTGGAAATTGACTGTTATTGGTCTGAAATAGAATAGCATTTAAAAATAAATACTGCAAATCTTATATATATCAACATGGTCTGTGGGAATCACTCTTCAGATTGGATATGATTACTGGGTCTCCAGGTTGTATATTACTGGGTGAGGGCCTGGCCAGATTTATAAAATTTAGCATTTTTGAAAAATAGGTTATGCCTTATTTCTAATAGATGCAATGAGCCTAGGATGCGATCAAATTTTATTTTGTGAATATGAAGCTGACATCTTCCCCTTTAAGGTACATATAGCCAAAATGGCCAACTAAGATCTGCTTCCTGAGAAATGAGCAATAAATATGGCTTATTTTCAGGTTTCTAAAAATGGCGCAAACTTCATGGTATAAAGTGCACTGTTATGCGCTTCTGCATTAAGGCATTAATGTCTGTTAAATCTTGCTGAAAAATAGAGAATTAGGGGGTTTCAGTGACATATACTACTTATTTGTGCATAAAAAGAAGATTATTTTATGCTGCATCCGAAAATGGGGAAAAATAGACCAAATACCGTCGAAAAAACAGCATATTTGGCCAATTTTCACCTACCTCGTTTCCATGGCAACCAAATTTTTTTTCTCAAGAAAAAACCTTACAAATGCCTTTTTTCATCAAAATAAGCATGTGTGAAAAGTTTCATTGAGATCCGCTGACCCCCACTTTCCCACCTGTGACTGATTTTCTCAGTCGGCTGCTCTTAATATCAATGTGGGAGGGGCTCGAGGTGTTTTTAAAATAAATAATTTCTTGTTCAGTTTTTGGTGAAATAAAAAATATCTGAGATGAATAATTTCTGATGGGGGTATTTCTTAACAAGGTGTTGCTTGACTTTGGAATCAATATTTGGTGCCTTCTCGCGCTTGAAATAAATAATTACTGCTGCCGTTACTGTGAAATAAATAATCTCCCCAAGCCCCCCCCCCCTTGAAATTAAATGGTGGCCCCCTTATGTACTCTAACCTCCCATAATTGACAGGAAAACTCCTATACAATTCCTAGATTTTTTAAACAAAATTCCTATTGTCTATTTTTTTTTGGCCTAGTTTTTGCTTTGAGGCCTGCACCCAGACTCCTCCCTCTCCCTGAAGTGCCAGATAATATAAGGAGAAGCCAGCCTCCTGGCGACCTTTGGACCTTTGACGACCTTTTGTAGCTTTTGGGAGGCCAACAGTCTGGTGGAACTGAGAACTGCATGCTGCTGCCACCTGCCACAAAGTTAGTTTTGTATGCTGCAGCATTCCTGCTCATAGGGGCCCTTCAGCATATGTCAAAACATTTATATCTATTAATAACTTAAGTATATATGTATATTATGAGTGAGATCATTGACTTAAAACCCCCTATGTTCCTGCTCCAAAGAAATATTTCCAATTTCATGGCACATTCACAAATTTTCTATTCAATATTGAGGTATACCGTAGAATGACTCAGCAATTACATTTCCTAAGGAAGTAGACAAGGCCTTCAGCATACTGAGAAATAGCCCTGGTTTCTTCCAGGCAAAATTTTGTTCCTAACACTCAGTTTATGTGGACCGCTCGCTGGAGCTCACGGAATTGCACACTAGCCACTAGGTGTCAGCATAATATGTTCTGTCAAGGTTGAACTTAACTGGCAATGAAATAGTGGTCAACTTGTAGGCAGGGAGGCCAACCTGTCTACAAGTTATAGTTTGTGGTGTATGTGACCAGAAGTGACTTGGTCTAGCGGATAAGGTCCTGGCCTGGTAACCAAGACTTTGCAGATTTGAGTCCCAGCCATGGCATGGAGGAACTGAGCAGATCCTCCGTAACTCTTTGCTTGACTCCACCCTGGTGTAAATGGGTACTTGGCTACAGGCAGTGATGGCGATTGTGGAGTGACTCAGCATTGCGTGGGCTGAAAACGGCTGCCTGGCTGCATACTCCAAGGGGAGTTGAGAAAGGCTCAAGTTTAAACAAGCCTGCCGAGAGCATAATTGTGTTGTAAAGTCTGTTGAGACTAACTTTGTTGGTGTAATGGACTATAAAAAACCTAATATTTTCTTTTTCTTTTTACTAAAAGATGCATGAAAAAGGCCCCAATTTTATCAATGGCCAGTGATCACAGCCTGAGCACAGTAGACATCGTGTAAAATTTTATGACTGGCATGTTAACCATGTACCTGTCAGTCATAAAATTGATACAGGTGATTCCAATGTATCAGTATGTGTTTTGATTGATTACACTCTTTGAATATATTATAGAGTGAACATCTTATTGTAACCCCATGGACACACCATGCACTCATTTGCATACAAAAGACCTGAATATCAATGAGGTGTTGTGATGTCATAGAGGTCAGTATATAAGGCACTGTTATTGGTCAGATGTTCAGTTCACCTCTCAACCAATCAGCATGAAGGTCTTTGCTGTGCTTGTTATCTTCGCCTGTGTTGTGGCTGCTCTGGCTTCAGGGTGAGTTCTGCCTGTCTGTCTGGCTGTCTGTGGATGTCTGTCTTTGTTAGATATAGACAGATGAAAAGATAAATTTCTTTTTTTTATAGATAAGTAGATAGATTGATAGATCAATAGATAAATTGATAGATCAATTGCAATATGTTATTGACATATGATATAATGATATAATAGACAGATAGATAGATAGATACATAGATAGATACATAGATAGATATATAGATAGATACATAGATAGTTATGTATAGATGGATAGTTGCAGAGTTTCTCTAATATTCCTGCAGAACAATACAATTATGGGCTTTACATGTCTGTAATGTAATGAAGTTTGCTTTACGGTCGTTGGTCTACTATTTCTAGATAAGCATTTAAGCCTTCAGGAAAAGGCCGAAGTACAAAGTGTTCTACGATATATCATTCTTTGAATATTGTTTTAGCCCCTTCGAATTATAAGGTGATTATTTTAATTGTAATATTATATGCTTATCTGATGGATTATGGTGATGGCACTGTCTTCTAATGAAGGTTGCTTTACGGTTGTAGGTCTACTATTTCTAGATAAGCATTTAAGCCTTCAACAAAAGCCCTAATTCCAAGGTGTTTTACGATATATTATTTATTTATTTATTGATATCTTGTCATCTTCCCTTTCAGCTACTACCCAAGCTACCTGGAGCCCACCGACAACAAGCTGGAGAAGAGTCTCGCCCAGCATGAATTTGTCCGCAGCGGATACAGAGGTCAAGGATATGACGGATATGCCGGATACCCCTACGCCTATGGCCACGGATATGCCGGATACCCATATGCTGGATACCCTGCTTACCACTATTAAATATACCAGATACAGATATGCCAGATACAAACTTTGAATCGGCCAAATTTTATCAATGCACTCCTCCTTCTTCTTCTTTTAAAAACAGCTCAGAATCTGGAGAAAATCTTAACTTCAGATTCTATGAATAGAGGGCAGAAAATGAGTCATTGCTCCTATTATTGCTCTTGAGCATTCCAGCATGATTTGCTAAATAAAGTTATTTTATATTTAATAACTTTGTTCTTTTCACTGCAGAATATAAATGTTCTGCGGCAGTTCTACAAAGTCCGATGAGATGATCATTTTAATAGTCTAACCATTTGGTTGTTTGATTACAAGGTAATGATGGGTGCATTCAAGGGCAAAATTTAAGAGGAACCAAACAATGTTGTGTGCAATCTGCCAAGGTCTAATTCTTTCATAATTTGGTTGAGAGTAGGCCAATCAAAAAGTGAGCTGGCACACACTGTCAATATCTGGTCATTCACTGCCAGCCATTACTAATTGAAAATTACTGACAACACCCCCAAGTAGCTAGTCTTAATTTGTGTTTCTCCTGCAGGACAGGTTATGACTTATTCTTCTTGCGTTAAATATGTGTTAGACATCACCAAGATACTTATGCCATTGGATAAACCAGTATCTAACTGACACTTACTCCATTTGGGCACTGGGACAGGCATTATAGGCAGGTGAGCCCAGCTGATGATATATCATCTGGTTTCATAGTGCAACGACGTGGCAGCACTGTACGTGTGGTACATGATTTCCTGTTTGATTAAAAAATTGGCTTGTAGAAAGCACATGTTTCAGAAAAAGTCAATTCATATAAAATAAAATTGCTGTCAGTCATAGAAAACCACTTAGAACTGTGTATTTAGTCAAACCTATGCAAAGTGTAACCTTGAAACATCTGTGATATTTGATTAACAGCCTTCATAGTTTCAATGTGAGTTGGCAAAAAATTCTGTGTGGACATGGCCCTAGGAGAATCTATATCTTACCTTTCCTTATGAATCTGTATCCTACGATTTGTCCTGTTTGCAATTCCAAATAATAGATATCCCATGCAATATAAAAATAGTCCATGGACAATTCCATGTGGATAAATGGAGGCACAAACGCTCAAATTAGATGTTCTTTGGCAAAAATTCCCTGGCTCTGTGAGCCTCTATCAAATTTTCTTATACTCTGAGAAAGTTTAAAGGGGCCCTGTTACAAAATAGCAAGCTGGATTATCTTGTTTAGCATTGTTTGGCATTGACTGTTTGTTGTAATCACCTGTTTCGAACCTGAGGTCAGCGGAGTGCACCAATGTATCCGTGAATTCCACATGTGTGGTTGTGGGACCATGTGGTTTGTTTGCAAAATTAAAAAATTAAATCCTTTGTCCAACAGTTAGTAATAATCCTGCCCATTCGCTGGCCTCTGGGCCTAATAGTATGTGACTTTGTGTCATCCTAGTTAATCCCCCAGTCGGTATCAGTACAGCCAACAACACACCTTTCTTATCCCTGTTTCTCTTGAACTGTTGTCTTGAGAACCTAATCGCTAGCTGACCCAAACAAAAAACACTCATTTAGTCAGACTCCTTGGCAAGGTCAACAACATCTATCACCTTGTTGAAAGGCAAAAGGATTCAATCAGAGTAAACCAAGGGCTCTGGGCATTTAATTGTGAAAAAAGTGTAATGGTCTTAAAGTCAAGACATTTTATTTTGGCAGTAAGTTTTTGGCTGATAATTAAAAACGTACCTTACTCTTGACAAAAATACTCGTCTCCTCCTGTTCCTGACACCTTGACCAAACAGTTTCATAAACATTTGGAAGTATTGGCATGTTGTAGTCCTGGTTTTGAGGTAGTCCCATTAGAATAACATTGCTGTCAACACAGCTCAAGAAGCCATTTTCATCTATTGCTGCTGTTGTGACGTCACCATTGTTTCAGTGATGTCATAGAGCCAACAATGCTGATGACGTCACAACAGAAGGTTAAAAATAGCTCTAAAAGTGCTGAAGAACAGCAGTAATTTAGCATTGTGAGCACCTGCACAATGGAGCTGGGGGGTCAGAGGACATAAATTTAGTCCAAATGATGCTTGGTCATGGTGTACTCGCCCTGATAAACCAAAAATTAATCCTCAGACTTAATCATGTATTCTTTTATTGGCTAAAAACTTACTGCCAAAATAAAATGTCTTGACTTTAAGTGGTTTTTATATTGTACCATACATCACCGCATCTGAAAAACAATGTCTTAAGTGTCCCATGGGGGGACTTTGGCCTACAGCCCCAAAAATCCACAAAAACTTGAAACAAATTTTTGGAAAAATCCATAAACTACATTTTTGATGATTATGAAGTCGTTTCTGAAGCTATATCTTTGATATTTCTCGTGAATCATCCTATTATATGAGGAAATTAGTGTACTTCTTTCCACAGTCACAGCTCAAGGCTATCTAAGAATTTGTGACCTCAGTTTCTTCAAAATCAATTTTAGCGATGTTGTTTTTCTGACTGTTATGGAAGGATTACATTGTTGGTTTGATTTCTGATTTTTCCCCGTAGTTTTCAGGGAGTTAAAATTATTTTGTATACCGATATAAGGTTGTTTAAGGTTTTCTAAATTTCTCAAATAGCCCTGTCTTCAGGGTCTTGTAAAATGATAATTTGACACAAAAAAAATACCACCAAAAGCCAATATTTCTTTTAATTTCTTAGAAATACAAGAGCAAAATTTTGGTAACTCAAAAATAAGTATGGTAGCATTGGTACACAACACAAGAAATCCGTTTTTAAATTTATTTGCTGAAAGGACCACCATAATTTTAAATATAAGATTTATGTCAATCATGAAAAAGTTTTAAACAATTACAACAGTGCACAGCCAAGAAATATCAAGATCCCCAATTTGCATATTTGTTTGACATACATTAAGTGATTTCCAAAGATAACTTCCTCAAGTACAAATTCAAAAATTTAGTCTTTATATCCACCACCCAAACATTCAATCACTTCAGTCAGTGGATCCTCATGTGTGCATTTAGTCAGTGAATCCTCATGTGTGCATTCAGTCAGTGAATCCTCATGTGTGCATTTAGTCAGTGGATCCTCATGTGTGCATTCAGTCAGTGAATCCTCATTTGTGCATTCAGTCAGTGGATCCTCATGTGTGCATTTAGACAGTGAATCCTCATGTGTGCATTCAGTCAGTGAATCCTCATGTGTGCATTCAGTCAGTGGATCCTCATGTGTGCATTCAGTCAGTGGATCCTCATGTGTGCATTCAGTCAGTGAATCCTCATGTGTGCATTTAGTCAATGAATCCTCATGTGTGCATTTAGTCAGTGAATCCTCATGTGTGCATTTAGTCAGTGAATCCTCATTTGTGCATTCAGTCAGTGGATCCTCATGTGTGCATTTAGACAGTGAATCCTCATGTGTGCATTCAGTCAGTGAATCCTCATGTGTGCATTCAGTCAGTGGATCCTCATGTGTGCATTCAGTCAGTGAATCCTCATGTGTGCATTTAGACAGTGAATCCTCATGTGTGCATTCAGTCAGTGAATCCTCATGTGTGCATTCAGTCAGTGGATCCTCATGTGTGCATTCAGTCAGTGAATCCTCATGTGTGCATTTAGTCAGTGAATCCTCATGTGTGCATTCAGTCAGTGGATCCTCATGTGTGCATTCAGTCAGTGGATCCTCATGTGTGCATTCAGTCAGTGAATCCTCATGTGTGCATTTAGTCAGTGGATCCTCATGTGTGCATTCAGTCAGTGGATCCTCATGTGTGCATTCAGTCAGTGAATCCTCATGTGTGCATTTAGTCAGTGAATCCTCATGTGTGCATTCAGTCAGTGGATCCTCATGTGTGCATTCAGTCAGTGGATCCTCATGTGTGCATTTAGTCAGTGGATCCTCATGTGTGCATTCAGTCAGTGAATCCTCATGTGTGCATTCAGTCAGTGGATCCTCATGTGTGCATTCAGTCAGTGAATCCTCATGTGTGCATTCAGTCAGTGGATCTTCATGTGTGCATTCAGTCAGTGGATCCTCATGCGTGCATTTTGTCAGTGAATCCTCATTTGTGCATTCAGTCAGTGAATTCTCATGTGTGCATTCAGTCAGTGAATCCTCATGTGTGCATTCAGTCAGTGAATCCTCATGTGTGCATTCAGTCAGTGAATCCTCATGTGTGCATTCAGTCAGTGAATCCTCATGTGTGCATTTAGTCAGTGAATCCTCATGTGTGCATTCAGTCAGTGAATCCTCATGTGTGCATTCAGTCAGTGAATCCTCATGTGTGCATTCAGTCAGTGAATCCTCATGTGTGCATTCAGTCAGTGAATCCTCATGTGTGCATTCAGTCAGTGAATCCTCATGTGTGCATTCAGTCAGTGAATCCTCATGTGTGCATTCAGTCAGTGAATCCTCATGTGTGCATTCAGTCAGTGAATCCTCATGTGTGCATTCAGTCAGTGAATCCTCATGTGTGCATTCAGTCAGTGAATCCTCATGTGTGCATTCAGTCAGTGGATCCTCATGTGTGCATTTAGTCAGTGAATCCTCATGTGTGCATTCAGTCAGTGAATCCTCATGTGTGCATTTAGTCAGTGGATCCTCATGTGTGCATTCAGTCAGTGAATCCTCATGTGTGCATTCAGTCAGTGGATCCTCATGTGTGCATTCAGTCAGTGAATCCTCATGTGTGCATTTAGTCAGTGAATCCTCATTTGTGCATTCAGTCAGTGAATCCTCATGTGTGCATTCAGTCAGTGAATCCTCATGTGTGCATTCAGTCAGTGAATCCTCATGTGTGCATTCAGTCAGTGAATCCTCATGTGTGCATTCAGTCAGTGGATCCTCATGTGTGCATTTAGACAGTGAATCCTCATGTGTGCATTCAGTCAGTGGATCCTCATGTGTGCATTCAGTCAGTGAATCCTCATGTGTGCATTCAGTCAGTGAATCCTCATGTGTGCATTCAGTCAGTGGATCCTCATGTGTGCATTTAGACAGTGAATCCTCATGTGTGCATTTAGTCTTGAATATTTTTGTGGCAAACTCCACATTTGTGTATCGTATCCACATGTTTCTGAAGTGATTTCACCGACTTGAAATTCATCCCACACACTGTACAACCATATAATTTTTCCTTTGTTCCATGCCTTTTTAGTGACTTCTTACTGTAGAATGTGTTGTTACATGTACAACATTCATATGCCATGGCTACATGCTTCTTCGTTGCAGCATGATCCATAAGTCCTCTCCGAGAGTTAAACACTTTGCCACACACATAACATTTATGAGTTTGCTTATCAACAGGAACTTTCATTTGGCCACTCATAATGTCTTTCTTTCTCTTCATCTTGTAGAACAAACAGAAAAATGTTGATGTCAACATCAAATGAATAAATACAAAATCACATGTCACAGAGTTTAAATGTAACAAACAGCTCAGACATTACAACCAATTGTAATCGTAAGTTTGTAACCATTGCCATCGTGCTGGTGCTCACTTTTTACCCGCAGCAGTGAATCATTGTATTGATGATCGGTATTGTATATCACTGGGATAAATTTGTCCAGCAAAATTAATGGGGGATTGTGGGCAATCTGTAAGTTGAAAAGGTGATGTTTGCCATTGGTCAATCCTTAACATATTCAACTATTTTTTTGTTGAATGAGAAGAAAACATATGGGGTCATAAAGGACGATATTTGAGGCATTCTGGGTCAAAATGACTGATAATTTTTTTTGCTCTACACTAGCAATTGTGCAGCGTACGAATTACGTACGTAAGTTCTACGTATGCAACTCGCAAAAAAGAGCCGATCCGTAGAATGTACGTACGTTTTCGTACGAATTCATAAAAATTTCACACAGGCACTTTTCAGTTACTTTGGCCATTTTAGTGCAATATGGTTATCATAAACGGTTTAAGATAAGACCTTGTATTGGCGTATGTGAAAAAAAATCGAGTTAATGCCCCAAAAACCAACTTTATACGTATGAAATCCATGCGAAAATTTACGTATGTTTTACGTACGTAAATTTTCGTACGTAATTCGTACGTGTAAACAACTGATTTACGTACGAAATACGCAAGAAAGAGCAACGTACGTTTTACGTACGCTGCACAATTGGCCATGTAAAAACAGTTACATGTCGGTCAAAATCTTTGTAAGTATAAGTGAAACCAATTGAAATTCATGACCTGAGGAGGGCATTATGGGTGGTTGACACCAAAAGGGCTTGTTGTCAGCCCTATAATTTCATGTCAGCCCAAAGTCAATACAGAAATTATTTGCTCATTTAATTTTTCATCTTTCACAGGGAAATGCTAATATGATACAAAAACTTTCCTATGTTTTAGAGTAGTGTTAGTATGTTAGAATCTAATGCATTAATTTTTTTACCAAAATGCATTTTTCTGGATAAGTTGAAAAAAGTGAATGCTGATGACAAAAAATGTTTGAATGCTTTAGCCAACCACCAGAAACAGCATTTTCATAAATGATACTCCAATTTTTTTCCAAAGAAACAATTTGATTTATGGTACAGCTGTGCGAGACATGCTGGTGCCATCATAGTTAGTGTTTCTCACATGATGTTTTCTGGCTCTTACAGCTTGAAATTTGATATGCAAAAAGAGTGGACTTCTGCACTGTGAAAATGGAACTTAGTGACTCATGATAGCTGATGAAGTGTATCTTTTCTACATTAAAAATATTAAACATAGAGCTGTGTGATTAGACATGGGCAAGAGAGGGCCATAGGATTTGTCAAAACTGATTATAGAGTAAAAGTCAGATGCATAATCCTTTCGTTTGCCTGTCACCAACAAGCGTGACTAGTCTCCTAAAATCAAAATAAAATTGGAAGTATTGGTATGATCATGAAAATCATCAGTAAGATGACTCAGGAAGTGCTATTTTCATAGTGCAACAGGCCACAACTTTTTGCGTATATCAAATTTACAGACTGTAAGGAATATCAACATCCGACAGTGGCCTTGAATATTAATGGTTTATTAATTTACACATTTTTCACACATGATCTCTCAGTAATGTTTTTCATTTGATTCTGATATTGATCTCACATTTTTAGGGTCTCTGCCCATGTTTGAACGGTTTCCCAATTTTATTTTGGTGCCCCGTCCTACCCTCCCTGCCATTACGCCAGTGTATTTCACTGCTTTCAGAATAGCCTGCTGAATAGCCGAGGGTATGCTGCCGCGTAAGCTATGTGTTATCTTGAACATCCAATTTGAATTAGAAACGTAAGCCAAGGATAAGCTGAGATATGACTTTTTATATAGCCCTGTGAAGGGTGTACAGTTTACACAGAGTTGAGGCATATCAAAACACATCAAAACCTGGGACCTATATATTTATCTGCAACATCAAGGGCAGTAATGCGTATCATATTGTAGGCCATTAAATTCCCCATCGTTTGCTGTGCTCATTCAACTTCTATGACAAATATATTAACACCAGAAAGCACAAATATCAGGTGAAACATTGATATCTTGAATTCATAGCTTTTAAGATTTCATGAAAAATTCGAGATTTTCGTCAATATTTAATTCCAAAAATTTGAAGGCATGTTACTCAAGAAGTGCAAAACCTACAGACTTGCAATGAGGCAACATGTTTTAATGTAACCCATGTGTCACAATGAGTTGTTTCAGCCGCCTCAGTGCATTTGGTTCCGTTTCACAGGTTATTGGCAGTATGAAGTTAACCAGCAAAATATTCTTGGAGACGTGTGGTATGAAAATCTGAAAATGTGTAAAATTGGTTACCTCAGTTACATCCTGCTTGTTTGCAGGGTATGGGAATATACACCACGAAGGACTCCATACACCAAGAAGCCGAAGGCTGAGTGGTAAATGGATGCGTGAGTGGTGTATATTCCCGTAAACTCCAAAAAAAAGCAAGACGTCATGACTTTTGTTGCCACATTGATGGCGTCATAAAGAATCCTCTGGTTGCAATTGTGACATCATTGTTTATCTCATAAACCCTGTCTGGTGACGAAAGACAGGGTGTATTATCAGTTACACCCTGCTCGTTTCGAGGGTACGGGAATATACACCACGAAGGACTCCATACACCACGAAGCCGAAGGCTGAGTGGTGTATGGAGGCCTGAGTGGTGTATATTCCCGTACCCTCGAAAAACGAGCAGGGTATAACGGTTTTATCCTCAGACTTCTTGTTTTATTGATGCCCATAGATTTTCTTGCAAACTGAGTCTGAAATGTCTTTCAGTAACAAAGCAACAGCATTGTGACGTCATCACCAGTGCTGTCACCAGGATGATGTCACAATGGCTCAAACAATGGCATTGTGACGTCATGGCTATTGTTGCTACAAGGATGACGTCATAACAATCCTATGGTTGCAATTGTGACATCATTGTTTATCTCATACACCCTGTCTGGTGACGACAGACAGGGTGTACGGTGTCATACACCGCGGTTCTCAGCCAATCAGAATCAAGGATTCACGTTGGACTGAGGATAAGGTCTCATACATCGCGGCTCTCATCCAATCCAAATCAAGGATGAACACTGGACTTGGGATAAAGTAGCCTATATCAAAAAATTGATTACATCGCCCAAAATAACAACATCAGGCGTGTTCATAGAAAAAATACAAGTTGGCATCTTTGGTATTTTTGTTTTTAAAATTTTTAAAAATTGCTTGTTCCAAGTTTGCAAATTTGCCATATTAATACATTTTCGTCATACCAAAACCTTCTTGTGGGCTTTTTTATGCACCTCTATTTCACTGCCTTTTATCAATGGCATTTTGATGTTACTGCAATTTCAATTAGTATGAGTTTCTATGGCAAGTTTTGTGACTATCTACGTAGCATTTTAGGCTCACCTGATTGGTTTGTGAGCAATAAAACGTCCTCAAATCTAAAAGTTGGACGTAGGGTGAGCTGTGAAAACGTTTTTTTTTTTTTTGCTTCGATAAGCAGCAAAGTTTACAATTTGATCAGATTAGCAAGTAAGCACTGGCACTGTGATTGCCATAAACAGACACGTCACTTACCTTGAGACACGTTTTTAGTGCTATTCAAATGAGTTTATGCTATGTAATTCAGTGCCTCAACCAATCACATGAACCCAATTTGCTTCGTTTTACTATCCTATGACAGAAACTCATACTTCTTGAAATTGCAGTAATTGATATAATTTTGTAACACTAAAAACAAGTTTTGCAGCTTCCTGAAATAAACATTGTTATATTGTCAAGGACACTGACACATTACAAAAACATCTTGACTTGTTTGTGGCATTATCAAATGTGCATTATCTTTGAAATTAACCACCACAGTTTTGCTTTGTGCAGAATAATTAAGTTAATAAATTATTTAAATATCTCCCTCTTTCTGTAATCATTATTTGTTTTCTTGCAGCATGCATCAGAAGCTGAGGATGATGTTTTTACTATTTCTGAATCCACATTGTCCAACAAAGGCCAAATAAACTGCTGTGTAGTGCGTACCAATACTTGGTAAATTCACAACGGACGAGGGTCGAGGGGTTTTCCCAAAGTTCTGTCTAACTGGTCATAACTTTTGCTAGATTTGATGTAAAACATGACATTTGGGTGAGATTATACTGACTTAATTCTCAAGTGAAAGCCAAAAAATCAGATCAATTAGATAAAAATAAATTCTTAATCTGTTGCCATGGTAACCAGAAGTCATGAAATGCGGCCCAGATTTTGTAAAACAGATCTTAACATGAAGACTGAAGTATCTCATTTATACATGGTTAGAAAGTATGAGAAAATGTATTTACTGGATCCCAGTCATTAGTTTTGGAAGTTGTGAAATGGCTTTGAATGTTTTTACTTCTTTTACCTGATTTTTTGGGGATCATTTGCAAATTACTACAACACCAACTGACCCGAATGTCTTTTTTCTATAAAAATCTAGCAAAAGTTATGACAGGTTGAACAGAACTGATGGAAAACCCAAAGAAAAGTACAAAAAGTCTGCGAAGCACCAACAGTGAGGACTATGAGGTGTTGATTTTTTAAGGGATATGTAAGGTTATGAAAGATCATGGAATTTGTTTGTGTTTTATATCCAGTGTTATAAAATGGATCTGATATATCATTTAAACTGCTGTCAACTAAATCAACACGGCAAAATTAATGAAAAACGAATTCCTCTAGCTTTCAAAATTCACACAACTGGTCAATGGTCATGCGTCATGAACTGGTCTGCTAAAATGGTGGATTTGTCGCAAGAAATTTCAAAACAAAATATTCAATAGAACTTTTCTACCACTTCTACCTAAGTTATTTCAATATATTTGACATCAGAAGAAAGTAAATATTCTCTAGTGTACAGAACTGTTATCCTTTTTAGAATCACTTAAACCATTAAAACGCTATTGCCCAGAACATTGAAGCATGTCAGTCAGAATCAGGGGTGGATTCGGAGTCGGTTTAGCGGAGTCGGTGTAGCAATATTGTGAAGAGAAGAAATAAGCCCCTCTGCACTGTCCCAATCATGGATTATTTTTTCAGATAGTTATTTCAGTTCATGTGCTATGCTTTAGAAATCTTACTTGGGGTTTTTGAGTGCTTGTCAGGAAAAGCCAAGCAGATGTCATTCTCAGCCTTAGCAGTAATCCACAGAAAGCATATTGCAAAATGATGTAGTTTATGATCGCTAATATTTTCAAAGTACAATTAACAAGCAAAAACCAAGCTTGATGTCATTCAGATTAGTTCCTGAATTGGGGTATCCTTGTATTAGAACTTGTGCTGGGCAAGGAAAAGATCCCTTCTCATGGGATAAATGTGTAGCATGTTGAGGACTCCTGACCTCTCTCTCATTTCATCAATGTAACCTTGTGAGTAGCCATAACAGGCCATACAGGGCTGTGCTTACCATATCTATCGATATATACATCTATCTATTCATCATTCTTATGCTAATTCCCAATAACTTTGATCCATGGATCAGAAATCTTCTTGTGTTGTAATTTTGTTACATTTAAGATGAGCTGGCTCATAAAAGGACAACAAATGTCCAGAACATGCCTAGTTAAAGGGAATATAATTTTTTTAATTCTTTGGTGAATTTCACTTGAAGTAGAAGTTGGGATTTTAGAGGAATTTTAAAAGAAAAAGTGTCGTTTTTTGCTGTCAGGATTTCATATCGATCAATGGGATTTATGTAAAAAGAGTCAACATAAATCATTAGAGGAACTAGTCAGAATCATGTTGCAACAAACCCCATTACAATTGGTCAAGTACTAGAAAAGTTACAGACGGTTTACTAAAAAACATCAATTTTCAGAAAAGCCTTAAAAACCTTCCCTTTAGTCTACATATTTCAATGAGTGGGGGAGGCACAAAAGTGCCCATATCTCGATAAGTATACAAGACAATTAAGTTCTGTTTGAAACACTGTATAGTGTCATGTTACATCAGATAATGCCATTCAAAAATGAAACAAGTAATTTATGAAAATCTATGTAGATACAACTCCAAGAGATACCCAAGTTGGAAATTAAGTTCTTGGGTGCTCACTTTTTTTATAATGTAAAATTTGGTGCGAAGTTGACCAATTTGACACATTTTCAGATATCAGGCCACTCATCCCCAAGAATATTATGCGTGGTTAGCTTGATACTGCGCACATGTGTAGAAGTCATGACAAAGGTCCTTCGACTATGGTATTAAATCTCCACTTGTTATGGACTGAGAAATTTGGGGAAAAAATGGATAAACTACAATTTTCAGATTTTTTTAACAACCTGTGAAATGGAGGCGACTGCACTGGAGTAGCTGAAGCAATGCTTTATAACACATGGGCTACATTGAAAACATGTTGCCTAATTGCAAGTCTCTAGGTTTTAAATTTCTGGACATGAATTTTACTTGTTTTTATGTCGAAAAAACTATTCAATACATCACTGTAATACTTGTGATTTGAGCTTTCTGGCGACAAGCCCGATTCTGATAAATTTTCAAGGCATTCTGAACTGGTCAGTTGGAAAATTCTCTGAAATTTGATCGAATGACACATAATTACCCTGTATGAACACCTTGTATACAGCATATGAATCAATATAAAAATGACATGAATAAATACATAAAGTTTACAGTAAGCCTCACAATCTCATTGCCTTTTGGACTCAAACACCAATACATTGTAATACAGATTATGGCTACAGGTAGAGCCTTACAGCCAATGTAATTTACTTGTGTAAATAATAGCTACACTTATAAGCACATATAGATTGGCCAGTTTGCAACAAAGAAAATGTGTCTACATAGAATATAATTAGAACAAATTCAGATTTCATCTCACATTACAGCAATATAAATGAAACAAGAACGAACACTCAGAGAAAGTATATGTAGGCCTGCCAGCCTGCCGAGGCCTAGGCCTATCTATCTATCTATCTATCTATCTATCTATCTATCTATCTATCTATCTATCTATCTATCTATCTATCTATCTATCTATCTATCTATCTGTCTGTCTGTCTGTCTGTCTGTCTATCTGTCTATCTGTCTATCTGTCTATCTGTCTGTCTCTCTAGCTCTCTGTCTCTCTACCTCTCTATCTCTAACTGTCTATCTATCAATCTATCTATCTATCTATCTATGTATCTGTCTATCTATCTATATATCTATCTATCTAATCATTCGATACCTATGTATTGTATAAGTCAGAATCGTATCTATAAATTTACTCAGGTATCTATCTGACTTTTTATCAATATGTCCCCTAACTTCTACTCTAATAAATTGTTAATCAAGCTGGTGTTTGGTAAATGCATTGAATATAATGAATTATAGCAAAGCATATACTACTGCTGCAAAAATTATTTTCCTTCTTTCTCTCCTTTATTAATAAATCTGTAAACACTTGCTGTAAATAATGGCGCGAAAAATGGACACTGTGCAGAATGGTACAGGCATATTTTCAATTAAATAACCAAATAAGTGACGGAGACCAGCCAAATTCGAAAAGAGCCTTCAATGACCCACAAGTAAGAATACTACAAAGAATCAGATTCATACAGTACATAGTTTTAACAGGATCTTGTGCACAGCGTCATACAGATAGAGAGAGCTTGACTCGTCACATAAGCCCTGCTGCAGGCAGGCCTAATAATTAACTTACATCTTTCTCAGTTTAGTTGAAAATGCAGAATGACCAAATTATACAGGATGTTAAGATGCAAAAGTCAACCATAAAGAGTGATAGACAGACAAATATCCACAAACTGACAAAATATAACAGAAAGTACCAAGGTTTCACAGAAATGTTAGAGAAACACACAGTAAAGCGTGAAACACAGAAAACAGACTGGCTGTTACAAGCAAACTCATTACAACAATGCAACAACAGACAACATAGCAACTTTTGAAAGTGATAGAACAGAATGATCAAACAAATTTGATAGAGAGTGATCAAAGCAGTAGGCCTATAATGCTGATGATCGAACGAGCACAGAAAGATGGATAGACAGATAGGCAGATAGATAGATAGATTGATACATACATACATTGATTGTCTTTCTTGTGTTATCTGATACATCGAGAGATCATGGATGGAAGATTAGGACTTCATGTCCTGTATTTATGCACTTGGTAGGTTAAAAAGGAGAGGAAAAGGACACAGCAATGAAGTGAAGGATGAATGAAACTGTTGTTCATCTTAGGCCCAAGTAACCTGGCGAGAGTTGGATTCAAACCTTCCTAAAGAGAATCACATGGACTGGTGATATAATACAATTTTACTGGGGAAAAAATCACAAATTTCAGGCACAAAATGTCCTGACTTAAGCACTAAACTCGCATTCATTAATTTTTGTCTATTATTTTCAAAAAAAAAAAAACAGAAGGTGAAATGGTACATTGCCTGTGATAGGTTATGGGAATGTGTTGTCACTGGTGAAAACTCTTCTGTGTTTGGTTGAGACAGGAGGTTCTGTTGGGTCAGTTAATTAATTTGGGGATAAAAGAACCATTTTAATCTCATTAAAATCCAAGATTTTTGTCCTATTTGGAAGATCCAGAGGAGAGCTACAAAGATGCAGGATGTATAGATAGATGCCTTACATTATTACCTTTAATTTGATGCATAATTCAAGGCAGTACTGTGAGTGTAGGTTCGGAAATTGTCAAACATGTGAAGTAGGCCTAAGAATGTTCAAATTATGTGCGAATATGGCATTTCTGTCATCCCGAGAGTCTGTATTTTCAATGGCCCAAAAGACTTTGTTCCAATTTTTTGTAGGATTTTTTCATGTGTTATTGGGTAGAAAATGGTGAAAAAAAAAATTGTTTGAATTTTTTGCAATTTGTGGTGGGTGTGTGTGATACACGCAGTAAATTGACTAGGCTAATATGAATAGAAAGATAATTTCATAGAAATCCACAGTGTTTAGTCTTGGGGGACCAAATTCTGAAACATTGCACCTTTGTGTCAACTAGTTTGATTCCTGCGAAAAAAACAGCCAAAAAATTGATGCATTTCTTCATTTTAACATGTTATTTTCACAAGGTTATCAAATTCGCTAGGTTTGGTACTTCCTAATTTCAGAAGGTTTTCTATGAGGTAATCAAAACGGATATTCCACCTGTGTCTCCCAATAATAGAAAGTTAATCTTATATGAAAATCGACAATACATTGTCTTGGGTGGCACAAATACTGCGTCAACCAACCTTCTTTTGCCAAATGTGAACCTAGCGCAAAACAGTACAAATTGCTAAATTTTACCATTTCACAGGTCTTTCCGGGAAATCAAAATAGCTAGGCCACTTGAGTTAAATTTTAATTGAAAAGTAATTTCATATTCTTCATTTCAACAAGTTTTTACAAGGTAATCAAAATGGCTAAGCCACTAGTGTGTCATATAAATAGAATGTAGATCTTTATGGAAATCAAGTGTATTTATATTTGTTTGCCCCATTCCTTTTCACACGTCAGTATGATATGTTTTGACAACCACCCCAATCGTGACTAATTTCTGGGTTGATATCTTGTTGAACATCATTGTTCATCAATATATCGTCAATTTATTTTACAGTATTTTCTGATATCTTTATGAACATGTCAATTTAAAGCTGATTGAATCTATAACAATGAAGATGACAGGCACAATTGTTTTAGACTGAAGTGCTATTAGGCCTATATACTTGGCATCCTGACATTTTGATTGAATAATGTGTGAATTTGCCATGGAGTATTCCTATATGAATGTAAGTTTATTGACAAAAAGGGAGAAATTTGTCCATTATAAATTGAAAATGATGTTAGGCATAATATAATGAAATGATACAATTACTTATAATATAAAATTGGAAACTAAAAAAACGGTTAAACATTCATGGCAAAATTATACAAAGTCTCTGCACAAATGAGCATCACAGTTCATCAGGTTTTCAAGTGAGGTGTAATTCGGATCATTAAAATCATTTAGATATTGTGATGTAATGTCACAGGCACGGAGAATAATATATAATAATAATAATATGGATTTATATAGCGCTAATTTCAGTAAACTGCTCATCAGCGCTTTTAGGATTAAATCACTTATAGGAATTCTGAAACAAATGGGTTTTTAGTTTCTTCTTGAAGCTTTCCAAGGTTTTTGCAGTTCCAACTTCTTCAGACAAACTGTTCCAGAGTTTTGGTGCTGCATAGGAAAATGCCCGATCCTCAAACTTATTTTTGTTGCATGGAGCAGGTTCTGCTAACAGCAGCTTGTGGTTACTTCTCAGGCTATGTTTCTGTTGTGATTTAACTAGAAGAAGATTTTGGATGTATTGCGGCGCCTGGTTGTTGATTGCCTTCCATGTAGTCGTCATCAATTTGAATTGGATTCTTGCTGTGATTGGTAACCAGTGCAGTTGTTTCCTACTATGGCTGACACTGTCATGTTTTTTCAATCTCTCAATTAATCGAACTGCTGAGTTTTGAGCAACCTGAAGTTTATTTAACAATCGGGTGGCAGTGCCATACAACAGCCCATTTCCGTAGTCCAAATGAGGGGTGACAAGTGCATTGACAGCAGTTTTAACTGTTTCCTTGTCTAGGTTTTTTCGGAGTTTCGATAAGTTTCTCAAATTGAAATATGCGCTACGACACATTTTGTTGATCTGCTTCTCCATGGTCATATTTTTGTCAAAGAGCACGCCAAAGTTGCGGACATGGTTGGCAGTCTTGATTGCAACATTGTCTACATTGATGGATGTCATTTGAAGTTTCTTCAATTGGTTTGGTGCTCCAATCAGAAGAAGTTCAGTTTTATCTCCATTATTGCAAAGCTTGTTGTCATGCAGGAAATTTCGGATTTCTGCAATGCAATTTTCCATTTTCTCAGTTGCATGTTGTTCACCCAAAAAGGTTGGTTTAAATGAAAGGATGAGTTGCTCATCATCAGCATACTTCTGATCATGAACCTGATTTCTTCGTGCTACTACACTGACTGGGGCAACATAGGAGTTAAATAAGATTGGTCCAAGTTTGGAGCCTTGAGGAACCCCAAAATGGAGTGGAAGTTTGCTTGATGTTTTGTCATTTATTATCACAGACTGTGATCTTTCAGAAATGTAAGATTTGAACCATCTCAAAGCTGCACTGTGTACACCATACCTGTTGCACAGTCTTCCTAGCAATATGCCATGATCAATTGTGTCGAATGCAGCAGACAAGTCCAACAATACTAGCATTGTCACCTCACCGTTGCTCATATTAAGCATAATATCATTATGGATTTTTGTTAAGAGGGTTTCGGTGCTATGAAATTGCTTGTAGGCTGATTGTTTTTCATCCTCAAGATTGTTCTGAGTGAGGTGTTCAACGTACTGTTTGATTACAGCGCTCTCAATGATTTTACTCAGAAAAGAAAGATTTGAGACTGGCCGATAATTCTTTTTGATCAGTTCAAGTCCCTCTTTCTTCAAAAGTGGTTTGACAAGTGCATGCTTCAGTTCGAGGGGCATTTCTCCAAGTGTTAATGACAAATTAACAATTTTCGTTATGATTGGCAGAAATTCATCAACACATTCAAGCAGTAGCCATGTTGGCATTGGATCAAGTTGGCAGTGTTTGACAGGCATTTCAGTAATAAGTTTCTTAACTTCTTGTTCTGATAGGGCCTTAAACTGATGTAAATTGTGACTGAGGTTGGTTTGAGATTCATCAGTTGTGTTCTTCATTCCTGAATCTAATTTAGATCTGATAATTTTGATCTTCTCATCAAAGAATTTGTTGAAGTCATTTGCTAGTTCTGCATCACTTGCGTGATGGGGAAGAGGCAGATCTTGTTTTCTGTTGAGGCGAGAATTTAGAAGTTTGAACATCGCCTTAGAATTTCCCTTTGTGGCTTGAATTTTACACCTAAGATCATCCGATTTTAGCTGATTAAGCTTATCATTTAGAGAATTTCGTTTTTCTTTGAAAATATTCCAGTCTTTTTCTAGACCGGTTTTTTTCCATAATTTTTCTGCTTTTCTCTTTTCCTTTTTAAGTGGCTTTATTTCCTGATTTGTGAATGGGTTAGGTTTGCGCACAGTTACAAGTTTAGTCTTAACAGGGGCATGTTTGTCAAAAATCTTTTCAGTTGATCTGTAGAGTGCCACAAGTCTGTTGAAGTAGATTGATCGATTATTGTGTGGTACCTTTTGTGACAGATGCTGCTCAATGTCTTTCTTAAATTTGGATATATTTATGCTGCGGGTTTTCCGGAAGGCATTCTTCATCTGTGGATTCTTGCCTTTGTTAATGTCAATATTAAAGAGGATACAGTTATGGTCTGACAGCAAATCACTTACAGCACAGTCTCTGAGAGCTGTTTTTTTGTTGGTTATTACCAAATCAAGTGTGTTTCCATCTTTGTGTGTTGGAGAAGACACATGTTGAACAAGGTCAAACATTTCAAGAATGTTGTTAAATTGGATAACTTTGGGATCATCTGGTTTGTTCACATGAAAGTTGAAGTCCCCAATTACGATAGTTTCGTTGTGATAAGTCTGATAGTGGGATAAGAAGTTTGTGAATTCACTAAAGAATTCTGATAAACTGTACTTGTTCTTTTTGGAGGGTTCTGGCCTGTATACCACAAGAATTGTGACAATTCTTCCATTTAATTGTAACTGAATTTCCATATGCTCAAAAGTCTTTGTTTTCATGCTGTCCTTTTTCATTGCTCTAATGCCTGTTTTTACAATGCATCCTACTCCACCTCCAGGTCTGCTCTCACGAGATGAACCCAAGTAAAAACATTCACCATTTCTTTCCAGTTCACCAATTTCAACTCTGTCTTCTGCTTTTAGCCAGGTCTCATTGAAAAGAAACACATCGAGGTCAAATTCATCTCTGAAATCTTTCACAACCTGCGTTTTTTGTCGTATACTTTGAGCATTCCATAAACCAGCTTTCAGTGGGCGGGACACCCTCGGACTGTCTGAGCCATGTTGAGAGTCTGCTTTTGCAAAATTATGAAATCTATTTCTTTGGTTCATCATGTGTGTATGATCAGTAGCTGTTCTGACTTTTTGTTTTATCATTTGAGTTGAACCACTTCCATTTTTCAAATCTTTTAATCCAGTGCGTACTACATCAGAGTACAGCTTGACTGGTTGGGACATACTTATGCCGTCAGTATTCAATATAATATTATGCAGGCAACTGTGTGCGAGTGTCACATATAGGCAACACAAGCAACTTGGTTTATAAGGCAAACTGATTTGATTCTAAGATGCTATAGTTTGTCAAGACTGTTTGCTCAGTTCACAAGTGCTATGTTCAGGCAACACAAGTTAATTTGATAAAGCAGGTTTGCCAGCGCTGCCTACAGGCAACACAAGCAAGTTAGTTTTGGCTGATTCGCAAGTGCTACGTACAGGCGACACAAGAAGTTAGTTAGGCAAGTTTGTAAGGCAAGTTGGCAGAGTGCAGTGTCGTGCAGGCAACACAAGCAGGTCAGTTTGTTAAGAAGGTTTTGGCTGGTTCGCAAGTGCTATGTACAGGCAACACACGCAAGTTAGTTAGGCAAGTTTGTCAGGAAAGTAGCCTCAGGTTGCAAGTGCTGCGCACAGGCAACACAGGCAAATTAGTTTGTTAAGCAAGTTTCCGCTGATTCGCAAGTGCTACGTACAGGCAACACAAGTAAGTTAGTTAGGCAAGTTTGTCAGGCAAGTTGGCTCAGTTAACAAGTGCTATGTGCACTGTTGTGCAGGCAACACAAGCAAGTTAGTTTGTTAAGCAAGTTTTGGCTGGTTCGCAAGTGCTACATACAGGCAACACAAGCAAGTTAGTAAGGCAAGTTTGTCAGGCAAGTTGGCTCAGGTTGCAAGTGCTATGTACAGGCAACACAAGCAAGTTAGTTTGTTAAGTAAGTTTTGGCTGATTGGCAAGTGCTACGTACAGGCAACACAAACAAGTTAGTTAGGCGAGTTTGTCAGGCAAGTTGGCTCAGTTCACGAGTGCTACGTACAGGCAACACAAGCAAGTTAGTTTGTTAAGCAAGTTTTGGCTGATTCGCAAGTGCTACGTACAGGCAACACAAGCAAGTTAGTAAGGCAAGTTGGCTCAGGTCGCAAGTGCTACGTACAGGCAACACAAGCAAGTTAGTTTGTTAAGCAAGTTTTGGCTGATTCGCAAGGACTACGTACAGGCAACACAAGCAAGTTAGTTAGGCGAGTTTGTCAGGCAAGTTGGCTCAGTTCACAAGTGCTACGTACAGGCAACACAAGCAAGTTAGTTTGTTAAGCAAGTTTTGGCTGATTCGCAAGTGCTACGTACAGGCAACACAAGCAAGTTAGTAAGGCAAGTTTGTCAGGCAAGTTGGCTCAGGTCGCAAGTGCTACGTACAGGCAACACAAGCAAGTTAGTTTGTTAAGCAAGTTTTGGCTGATTCGCAAGTGCTACGTACAGGCAACACAAGCAAGGTAGTAAGGCAAGTTTGTCAGGCAAGTTGGCACAGGTCGCAAGTGCTACGTACAGGCAACACAAGCAAGTTAGTTTGTTAGACAGGTACTGGGAGAATCGAGGACCAATCAATTTGTGACTGACCAAAGGAGTTAGTTAGAATCGAGAATCAATCAATATGTTAGAATCGAGGATCAATCAATTTGTGATTGACCAGAGGAGTTATAATCGAGGATCAATCAATTAGTGACTGACCAAAGGAGTTAGTTAAGAGTTGAGGATCAATCAATTGTGACTGACACAAGTTCTGTCAGAGTCAAAAAGTAAAAGTAGTGAGTATTTCAGGTGTGTGAGAGGCAAGAGGTGAAAAGAGTAAGGCTCTGAGGTCTGTCAGAGCTAGAGGCAAAAGTAGTCTCTCAGGTCTGTGAGAGGCCAAGATCAAACCTATAGAAGTGAAACAATTCGTAGGTCAATGAGAATCTTGAAGAGTTGTTAGATGTGTATTGAGTTGTTCAAACTGAAATTTCCAAAAAAAACGAATGCAGTCAGGTATTGTGATAAGTGTCTGGAGTAATAAAACAGTGTTGAAGATTGAAAATATGACAATTAAATGGTTTAAAGGTGCAAAAACAAAGAAATACAACAGAGTATTGTACAAATTTTGTTATAGTGGCTATGCTGTCTGCTGGGCTGACTGGGTTGGAAGTCTGATGGTTTGTTGAGTCTGGGATGTGTATTGGCAGTGTTCAGCTCTTCAAAACTTAAATGTGACCTGCTCCACCAAAATGGGTTCAAAGTCGGCCTGCTATCATATTCAGTTGTGAAAATGACTTTGTTCTAATCTAATTTGGCTTTAAAATGATGTTTCATTTGTCTTGATATCTCCATCCAATCCAAAGATATGGCACCTCAAACATTGATGATACGAAACATCGTACATTGAGAAAATGGCATTTGAATTTCCCACCATTGCAATGAAAGAACTAAGAAAATCAAGAAGGATGCCCAATTTAGATAATTTAAAATCAGTTTTTGGATAAGATGGTCTTAAAAAGCCAAAGCAAATTACTTTTGTGAAAACGTAGTACCAACTGCTAAAAATCATCAAAATGTGACCTTTTGACACATTTTGCTCATTTCTGGAAAATACAGATTGCCTACTTTGAACTCATTTTGGTGGAGCAGGTCACAAATTCTTGAAAGTTAGTGCTGTCAAGTGTTGTGTAAAGTGACTGGAATATCAAGTGAGTGCTGAAGATAGAAAATATGACAATTAGATCACTTTTGAGGTGCAAAAACGAAGGTAAAATGAGCGAAAATCGAGGTAAAAACAATGTGTATTGGAGCCAGAAAACGATGTAGAGATGGCAGGTAATTAAATTGCAAGTTATTGCACTAAAATCACCTGGAAATCGCACAAAAAGAGTAAATAACAGGTAAGAAACACTTTACCGACAATCACACACAAGAACAGCAGTTAAATAAACCCAGAGCTTGTTAAAAAGATGAAAATATCCACTGCTGAAGTTACACTGTGTTTACAGCCAGAAGCGCCACCTGAGTAGTCTTCATTTTATGGTCTTCATTTTGAATAGACGAATTGTCACATGAGCAGACTCGTTCGTTTACTTCTATTCTAGACCATCGTCCAGTTTCTATTTTCATCTTGTGTGATCCGAGACGAATACGAGTGGTGCTTATCCTTACATATTCTGGGATGCCATCTGAATGATACATTGGATGGTGATCAAAACTTGGGTTGCACTCTCTGTATGCTTTCCGTCTTGATGAAGGAGAGTTTTGGACTGAGTTTTGTACTATTTGTATTTCTTGCTTAATATTATAGTCAGTTTCCAATGATAACTCTTTGATGTAAGTGCCCATAGCTGAATTGCTGTCCTTAGCTAATTCTATAGCAAAGTGAAGTTTGATGAATGATTTTGCATCACCAAGTCCAAGTTCCAGTTTAACTAAGTCAATGCAGGTCTGAGTTCGAACTCCAAGTAAAAGCTTTAGTGTTTTCAGGAACGGTTGTGACACACTTTTTACTGAATTTGTCATCCAACTTTCACATCCTTAGAGTATTGAACTTGTTAAGGCACTCTGCCACACCAGTCTTTTAATTCTGAAGGGAGCATCTGGCGTTTTTCGTGACGAACGATGTAAATTTCCTGATGTTACTTTGAGAATGCTCAATATGTCATTCAATTTGTTTGGATACAGAGGCATAAAAAATTGGCAATCCCAAGTGAATGCACTCAGAAGTGTGTGCAATAGCAATTGTCTCGATATTGAAGGGATGTTTGTCTTTAACGTTGACTGTCATATACTGAGATTTTGAAGGATGTACAGCCATATAGATTGATTTCGCTGTGTCAATTAAGGTGTTCAGCTTATATTCCATTGCACAACGAGATGAAGCAAGAATGACTGTTTAGTCCATGAAGAGAAAAGAGTGATACGAGTTCAGGAAGCCATCATCACCAAAGCGTGGAAATGCTTGTGATGTGCAATCTACATAGAATGTGAACAATGCACAACTTGTTGGACCGCCTTGTTTTGACACCTATAGAAGAATTGATAGACTCACTACCAAGAACATTGTGTGTTGACATAAGACTGCGACCCAATGCATTCAAACATTTTGATCCACATCCTTTAGTTGCCAACATTCTCAGCAATATATTCCTGTCAACTTTGTCAAATGCCTTTACATAATCAATATATGCAAGGTATAGTTCCAATTTCTTTTTTCAGGCAACATGAATGAGGAGTCGAAGAGTAAGCAGTTGATTGACACATCCTTTGCCAACTTGGCCACCAGCTTGTTCAGTCCCAGGTTTGAACCACAGAGTAAAACGTTGGTTGAGAATGGCGTTATAAACCTTGGCTAGTGCCGTAAGAATACTTATTCTCTGATAATTGTTCGTAATCAGAGATGAACCTTTCTTGTATATAACAAAAATCTTGGATAGTGCCCATTTAATAGGATAGTCATTGCAAAATACCATGTTGAACAAGTAAGTAAGAAGTGTGTACCATGCACCTGTTAGGAGTTTCAAAATGCCAGGTCCAACACCGTCCCATCCTGCTGCTTTTCCAATTTTTAACTTCTTAATCACATTAATGACTTCCATTGTTGTAATTAGGTCATCTAATATTGATACATAAACATTCGATTCAGGTATTTCTAGCAATGTATTGTCCTGATTCGGGTTCAGGAGGCGCTCAAAATGTAGTTTAAATTCAGCGTCACTGGGTTGTGTTAATTTGGATGCAGGGCTTTGAAAATTGCCTTTCCAGTTTATACAGTCAGACCAAGAATTAATCAGACGCTTGCTATTTTGTTATTATTTTAAGGAATTACAAAGTAAACCAATGAAGCATGCAATCTAAAACATCCTTGGCATTACATGTAACCAGCACAAAACAAATTTATTGGGAATATGCAAGAAATGTGGTGAAAAAAGCTACTTATGTTAACTCCATGAACCAAAAATTATTCAGACACTTTAACAATGTTGTAGAAAGTGAAATTTACCATAATTTGTTGGTATTTGTATCAAAATAATGTTCATAAACTACATAGGGACCATAATGACTACATGGAATGACAGGTGTGACCATCAATTGAGAAAATTAGGATAAATATTGGAGATAAACATAATGTCCAGTTTATCACATTTTCACGCACTCTTTAACCTCAAACATGCCTTGTATTGATTAAAATTGCTTCAGTTTACCTTAGAACTGTATTCTTAAAACTTTGAGTCACAATATGTAACATTGGAGGCCAAATATTAAGTTCAGTGTGCTTTTGTATTTATTTGTCCAATTTTACCAAAACAAAAACATGTCCATGTGGCACGAAAATCTACCAAATTTTGGAAAACAAGATTCATTATCTATTTCAAGCTATGTTCCATGCATGGTCCAAAAAGCAACTCAATGGGGCACTTTGAACTTCATTTGGGAAGGGGGCAAAAATGTGGTTCTTCAGCCTCAATGCTATTCCAATGCTATTCCAATGGAGATTGCTTCATGAAAGCACATTATAGTCTTAGTATGGCATGCCATTTGTAAACAACTGGCTTAAATGGGCAATCTTGTATACGCAATAGAGTGAACAACCTTAGGAAGGCCATGCAACTTTATTTTTAAGTGATTTGATGGATTCCAGTGACTCAATGGCATGGATTCAAATAGCAGTTGGAGCCAAAAACAAAAGGAAAATAGCAAAGAGCATAAAACGTTTCAAGTAAGCCTGTATTTCAAACTTATTTAGATAGAACAGTTAACAATTGTCAGTTTATGATATTCTGAAATATTTCCAACCGATATCTCACAGATTTCAGCCACATTAGTCAAGAACATGTGATAATCTCAATCAGATGTTTATCTCACATATTCACCCAAATTTTCTTAACTGATGATCACACCTGTCATCCAATGTGGCCAGGATGATCCCATGCTAGTTTATTAGCAATATTTGGGATAAATATTAGTAAATAGTTCACTTTCTACAACTTGGTAAAAGTGTTTGAATAATTTTTGGTCCCTGAAATCGACAAAAGTAGCTATTTTCATCCAATTTTGTGTCAGTTTGCAATCAATTTGTATTGGAAAGGTTACACTTAATACCAAAGATGATTTTGACTGCATGTTTCATTGCTTACTTTGTAATTCCTTCAAAATAATAACAAAACAGCAAGCATCTGAATAATTCTTGGTCTGACTGCAGATTTCCGTATGGCTTTGGAGTCTTTCATGTCAATTAAGCGTTGCCATCACCCAATTGTGTTGGCATCAAATTTTTGAGACGACTTGATACGTGCAGATTCGCATGCATTGTTGAGGGCATCTGAGATCAGGGAACACACACAGTTTATATCATTTGTGACTTCCGGCCAGATGACATCGACAGGAGGACACAACTCTATGAACTTTTTCTGGTCAATTTTGTAGAATGAGACAGGAGTTTTGCACTTCCGATGAACTCCTTCGGGATATGACTGGGGGAGTTTGGCATATACATATATACACCGGATACTGTAAAGAAAACCATTTACTTTTACTTTGTATACATCAGGACCAATTTCTAAAACAGAATTGCCTGATACTGTAATCCTGAATAAAGATATTTAACAACGATTATCCTTTTACTGGGTTTATCCACTTTTGCACAGAACAAATATGTTTTGTTTGAAAAATAAAAGTCTCACTACGAATGAAAAGTTTGAGAAATGAAAGTCTCACTATGAATGAAGAGCGTTTTAAATAACGCTAGTCTTAGTCAAGAAAGTCTCCTAATTTACAGGTAATCTTTTATATATAGTTTATTGATCAACATATCTATCTAAATAAAAGTGTAAGGCCAGTGGCACATTCGTCACTTGGGGTCCCACCTCCGACGCCATCGAAATCACCCCATTTGCACGTCCTCCCTATTCACACTACTATACCCAATATCCATCAAAACATTCCTATTTTTCATATCCATGTTATTAACTCACCCACAGCACAGTAATTTCTCCTTTCAAAAAAAGCCACTTTCAGCCCCCCTCTTCCCAACCTGGATCAGCCTCTGGCTGCCTGGACAGTGCACTTTTGTCCAAGGTCTTCAACAATCCTGGCAATCCTCACCCCATCTATTATACACATTTGCTCTTTTTCCAAACATGCCTTTCAGATGAACCTACAACTGAACCAATTATTGATGCCCCTTTTCCTTCGATTCAAATGTCCATACAGTGATAGAACAAGTAATGCCACAGCAAGCAGCCCATTCCTTCGTGATGATTGCATACAAACCTCCTTCAATGACAAATCATGTGTTTACGACTGAAATGACAATTGTTATGGATAAAGCTCAAATTAATTATGACAATATATACATTTTGGGGGATTTAAATTTCGATATGTTTGATAATGTTAAAAGTGAACCCCTGATTGATTTATGTGAACAATATGATCTTGATCAAATGATTCGTGAAGCAACAAATCATACTATTCATGGGTCTACTTTAATTGACGTGCTTCTAACGAACAATCCATCACCCTGCGTTAAAACTGGCAATTTAGATACAGGACTTAGTGATTCACACAACTTTGTTTATGCTGTGATGAACATTAAAGCACCCAGGTTACCTGCCAGATGTGTGATATACAGGAACTACAAAAACTATGATGAAAATGACTACGCTAAAGACATTAATTGTATCCCCACAACTCTATGCGGAATCTTTGATGATCCTTCAGACAATTACTGGGCGTTACAAACTTTGGTACGTGAAATCATGGATGATCACGCGCCTCTGAAGAAAGCCAAGATTCGTGCCAGAGATACCCCATTCATGAATAAGGAACTTCGCAAGGCCACCAGGAACAAAGCTCGTCTTCATAAGAAATTCAAAAGATGCCCAAATAACAGAAACTGGGAAAGGTACCGCAAACAACGCAATCTTACAGCTGGTATCAGAAAGTCAGCCATCAGGGATTATTTTAAAAGTAAATGCGATGGTGGTCAGAAAAACCCTGATTTTTGGAGAACTGTGAAACCCTTTTTGACAAACAAGGGCTCTTCTAACGGAAACAGCATCATGATCCGCCACGACGACAGTGTCGAGACAAAACCTCAAGAAGTAGCTAAGCTTATGAATGACTTCTATGTGAACATCGCCTCCAAGATTGGTGGTGATATTGACTTGGAGCAAAGTGACGAGACAAACTCCACCTTCGTCTCAAAATGCGAGGACTTTTTTAGAGATCACTCAAGCGTTAAAAACATCATTAGTGAACATAAAAAGTGTGATTTCAGTTTTGTTAGTACAAATCCCGAGACAGTGGAAAAAATCATCTTAAACATGGACGCAAAAAAATCGACCGGCTACGACTCAATTCCACCGAGATTATTAAAGCCAGTGGCTAAACATATTAGTGTTCATGTTAGTGCAATTTTCAACACCTGCATTGACTCACAAACTTTTCCTGAAAACGCAAAGCTCGCTGAGGTAGTACCTCTGTTCAAGAAGGATGATAGTCTTATTATTAAAAATTATAGACCGGTGAGCATCCTTCCATCCTTATCGAAAATTCTAGAAAGGATTATTCACAATCAATTGGAGACCTTCATGGATTGTATACTCGATCCACACATGGCTGCATATCGAAAGGGATATAGTTGTGAGCATGTTCTTCTGAACCTTGTTGAACAGTGGAAAAGTGCTCTAGATATGAAATTGCATGCTGGGGCCATTTTTATGGACCTCAGCAAAGCATTTGACAGTTTGCCTCATCCCTTAATAATTGCGAAACTCAGTGCTTATGGATTATCTCGTGACAGCTGCGCACTCCTATGGTCCTATTTATCTCAAAGAAAACAGCGCGTAAAACTGTCTGGCCATGTTAGTGACTGGAAATATTTAATTAAGGGAGTACCCCAAGGATCCATCTTGGGCCCTGTTTTATTTAATGTTTTCATGAACGATTTATTTTCAATAATCAAGACAGCATCACTCCACAACTATGCTGATGATAACTCTATCTCTGCAACCGCACGTTCGAAATCGGAAGTTATTCAAATTTTAACAAAAGAATCAAGTCTCGCCATGACCTGGTTTGCAGAAAACATGATGGAGGCTAATGCCTCTAAATTTCAAGCCTTGATTTTAAACTGTGAAAACCCTGTGATTTTTAAGATCAATAATGAAGAGATTGCGTCAGAATCTAACGTGAAGCTATTGGGAGTGCACCTAGACGCCAAACTGAACTTTCGTCATCACGTTAGCATCTTGTGTCGAAAAGCTAGCGCTCAACTCAGGGTGCTTCAGAGGCTCTCGCAACACCTGGATACATCTTCTAAAATGCAAATTTTTAGAAGCTTTGTTCTGAGCCATTTTATGTATTGCTGCCTGGTATGGCATTTCTGTGGTGCTCAGTACACAAAAAAGATCGAACGAATCCAATACCGAGCCTTAAAATTTGTTTATGGTGACTTTTCTTCTACGTATGAAGACCTGCTTAAGAAAGCAGGACTCCCAACCCTTGAACTTTCCCGTCTACGCTCAATTTTGAACCTCGTCTACAAGTGTGTTAATAAACTCTCGCCCCCATTTTTATGGGACCTGTATCGGGAACGCACTGTAACTTATAATTTAAGAAATAGAAATAAGGTTCAAAGGGTACACTGTAGAACTATTAAAAATGGTCTACAATCCATCTCTCAGCTTGGATCTAAGCTCTGGAACGAGCTAAATGACTCTATTAAAAACATTCCCGACTTGAAAGTCTTTCAAAAAACAATCTCTAACTGGATACCAAGTGAATGTAACTGTGTATCATGTAGAAGCTAATGTTTTTATTTGTAACCCATTGTTTTTAATTATTACTCTAGACATTTTTATCCAGTATTACGTCTAAGTCAATTTTAAACATTTTTACATTTATACTTGTGTTAATTTTTACTACTGTTTCAATGTAGAAAGTCGGTAAAATTAGCCTTGGCGCTAGTGTTGCCTGTATATAACACTGACTATAAATAAAAGTTTTGAGTTTTTGAGTTTGAGTTTGAGTTTGAGTGATTATACTTCCGGTCTGAACAGTCTGTCTGCTTTGTTGTGATCCAGGAGGATCCAACATTTCGCGCCGTTTCGTGTATATAATTCACGGCAAGCCAACTACAACAAAAAGATTGTCATTCTCTCTCTAATTGGGCCTATGATTGTGTCAATCAATGGCCATTACTTTTCTTCTATGATATCTATGCTGCATTCAATTGCTGCTTTGTTCGATTTGATTGAATTGGGCACACAATGCAGCACACAAGTTTTCATTGCAAGGTGACACTTGAAGTGCACTTTTAAAAGCCAATAAGACAACTACCAATTTCATCATACATTTGATCTTCCATGACTTCTGACTTAACATTAAAGATGAATCTTTTGATACATATATGCATGCATGCATAGATAGATAGCTAGATATATAGCCATTGGCCAATAGCCATAGACAGATAGTCATATATAGATACAGTCACGCCGATAGGTACATAAACAGATATATATAAAGAAAGCCACATAGACAGACAGACACATAGATAGACACACAGCTAGACAGATAGATAGATAGATAGATAGATAGATAGATAGATAGATAGATAGATAGATAGATAGATAGATATATAGATATATAGATACATTAGACAATTACGATTTTTGACCAATTTAAATGACTTTGTATGATACAATTACTGTATCTTATGCTTTATTCCTCTTCTCAAACTAGCGTTAGCTGTCTCCATGCTGTCACTTATTATTGTTTTGTAATGGGTAAATTCTAGTCAAGCTATATTGGTGTAAGGATTTTATATTACAGTCTGTCACTTTGATATAGAAAAATAGTGAACTGTTGCACTGTGAAAATGACACTTCGTGTGTCATCATGCTGATGATTTGTCTTGATCATACCCAATAATTTCAATGTTTATTTGATTTAAGCAGACATATCCCGCTTGTTGGACCAATGTTGGCGACAGCCAAACAAAAGGATTGTGCATCTGATTTGAAATCAGTAATGACAATTCAATGGCCTTCTCTTGATCATGACTTATCAAACAGCCTCTATGTGTCCCATGATGAGAGTAGAGAAGAAGACCCTAGTCTTCATCAGCTATCATGAGTCACAAAGTGCATTTTTCACAATGAACTGGCCCTCATTTTTTCTATATCAAAGTGACAGACTGTAAAGCAATATATAAGCCTAGTAAACTGATGATGCTCCATCGTGGGTGTTATTAAGACAGACAAGAAAAGTTCTACTGCTGGTGTTTCAAAGCACCATGAGGGTCACACTCTTTGTTCATTCACGCCTGACTGGACAGGCTGGCTGTTCGGATAACTGAAGCAAGTACAATAGAAATTCATTGTTTTTGTGACTGGCAATGCTTGTTTGGATCCGGAAACTGCTGAATTTGAATATAATAGGCAGTTGGCCATTGTTCAGATTGGCGTTCTGTCAGCGAAGGTCCGGTTAAGAGTGGCCTCACTGTACATTGAACAAGTGTGCATTTTTAATATTTTGATTTGTTTCAAGGCCGTAACAACACCAGGATGGCAATAAATAAATTTGCCTCATTCAGGTGAGCATTTTCTTCAGAAAAGGTTCAAAACATCGGTTGGTCCAGATTGCCCAAAACGATGGTTGCTTAAGTTGGTTTATTTTTTACAGGGACGCCCAAGTATTCTCACATTACTTCAGTCCTAAAAGAGCTTCACTGGCTTCCTGTCGAGAAGCGGATTGTGTATAAAGTGCTTCTGATGGTTTTCAAAGCTCTTCATCATCACGCACCCATTTACATCTAGAACATCACCATTGCACACCCCAATGCAAAATGACCAAATTTTCCATTTTCTTTGGCATGATCAACGATGATGGACAAACCATGCATGAAATACAGTATATTGCATGCTGTTGAAACTTCGGAATCATTGAAAGTTCAATTACAATGAGATTCTATGATATTATCGGTTAATTGAATTTTATGACATTTTCAAAAGTTTGCATACCCTCCTCTAATATCACAATTATTTTCCCCCTTCAGATCAATAACAGCCTGCAGACTACATCAACAATTATTTATAGTCTATTCTGAATCACAGAATTTCTCTGACCATTGTTGGTCTCTGACAGGGCATGGTCTTACTCCGATCAACCCATAATTTGCCAATAACATTCCAGTCTGGAGAGTTTTAAACCGCTTAAGAACCTTTTCCCAATTGTCCTGAAAGTATATTTGATCTACTGATGTTTTCACTCAGGTTATGTTTTTTCTCTCTATTTCCCCCTTATATTGATGTCGGTGACACTAGTCACGTTCTAATATATAAATAGAATCTGTCATTGTCTACTAATGTGTTCATCAATACCATTCAATCATAAACCGATTAGCAATATGGCACACATAGAAGGATGCCGTGGGAGTTTCAAGCCCGATTGAGCTCCATTTGTTTGGCCACTTTGCAACATCACCCTTAATCCGGTGTCAAAGTATGACATACTGGGAATGTGTCATCTTTACTTGCAGTATAATAACATCTCATGCAAGATAATGGCTAATTCTGAAGAAATCTACAACAAAACAGCTATCCCAAGCGGCACATAATTAAACACAATGTTGCTAATCGGTTAGGGGCTCATGTCACAGTCACATAGAAATGTACATGTATGACAGAAACGAAGATGCCAGAAAGGTGAACACAAAATTGCGGTTTTTTCACAACATTGAGAAATGATGCTGCAATGTTGCATGCCGATGTCATACCTTCGAAGTACCACGGTGACAGCGTCACACTACTACAGAAATTGCTTTTATACAAAATCAAAGATTCTGCCACCAGAATGGCCGCTCCGTGGTTGAGGGTTTGCTGCCATGCAGCTTATGTTTTTGATAGTTCATTAGGGCAATACCGAAATGCAGTTTGTCATTGTGAGACAACGTGGCAGCACTGGGCTGTAATCATTGTGAAAAATATGATGGCTATTAAATCAATCATGGCTGCTGGAGATCAACAAGTATATTTTGTGCCCAGATTCTCCTTACATAACTCACCAATCGCTGAATTGCTTGTTCTTTGGTCAACAAGAAGCAATTAAAGAAAATGACAGCAGCTCCACGTTGTGCACCTGTGTTTGAAGTAAAGTAGACACCATCTACTTCTTATTCCCGTGTTGCAATCATCCTGCAGCTCATTGCTCTGTCCTTCTCTTATACTATTTAACCTAGAAAGTGTTTGAACACTGGATGTAAAGTCTCAAACAACCATCCATTCGTACAATTCGCCAGTTAATTCTTTCTTCCTCTTATAATCCTTGATTTTTGAGATACTCCAATAGTTTTTCTTTTTAGCACTTTATATTTCCCTGGACTGGATAAAATTTAAACTGCTCAACATTTGATAACTTTTTCAAAAATTAAAAGCGTATTACAAACTACTTAAAATACGCACATCAATTGCAAGATAGATAACTATATAAAGATCTGTCATTTGGAAAAACATTCTGGGCAATTTGACAAGTTGTTGTTTACTTGTCAAACAGTGAATCACAGTTACCTCTCCTAGGCATTCTGTTGTTTTTCACGCCTTAAATTGTAAAGTTGGTATCTATTTTGTTAATAGATTGTGAGAAAACTGGGTTGCCAGCTTCAAACATCAGACTAGGGCTAACATGTCCAAATTAGATTCTTGTCATGATGGATATTCATTGCAGACAGAATTACCGGAAAAATAAATTTCCTGGAGGTCAGTATGCCATTGTTTTTAACCAGTAGAGATATTTTTCTGTCACCTGCACCAAATATAAATCAACACATTTTAACATCAATTCCCGATTTTTTGATGTGGTTTCACAAGGTTATCATTATTGATACGCCTATGCAAGTTGTATTGAAAAATCATTTGAAGAAAAATAACACAAGCTGCACATCAGAAAACCCACTGAATCTTTGGTATTTGACTTGTTGTGAAAATATGGCAATTTCAAATTTCATATTTGTATTTCAACAAAATTCTAAATTGCTATACCATGAATATTTAGCCCATGAATTGATCGAAATATAAATCTATAATTATGTACAGGACAATTTGCATTACCGTAATATGGGGTGAATTGGGACAGTTTTGGCCGTTTTTTTGCTATAGAATGGAGACAAATCAACCCAGAAATCAAAATATGGTGTTAAATTGTGTCCGACCAAAAGGTCTAATTATCCTTATGAGCTTCAATTGATATCTTAAATTTCTAAGGATCAGGGCCCAGAAAACCACTATCCCAATTCACCCCTCACTTTGGGGTGAATCGGGACAGAGACTTATCTAAATAGCTTGTACTCCCTACCCTGTTTAATTCGTTTATACTTGTTAATAAACATTAGAAAACATGTTTAGCACCCCAAAAAGTCACTCTTAGTAAAATGTTAAGTCTATTAAGTGCAGAATATTCAGTTTTTAACAAAATGAAATAAATCACTGTAAATTGACAAAAATTCAGTTATCTGCTAATTTTACAAGTGATGAATAATCTTTGACTAAATCCACAACAAATGATGCCAATTTCAACAATTTAAACCCAAAATGCATGAAAATACGCTGGATTGAAAATTAGTAAGGTTTTTTTGGCAAGCTCTGTAATTCTGCCATTAACTTGGATCCGAACCCAGGACTAAACAGACTAAATATCACATCTCAGCAACTCTTTTGGTCTCTTAAAACTGTTTAAATCGATTTGGACTGTAAAATCTTTATTTTCCTGCTTTTATTTGATGTTATATCACATCATTTTTTATCAGGTTCCAAAAGTGCACATTTACTACCATTTTGCAAAGTTTGACACTTTTACAGCATTTCTTCAAGGTAAAAATAATTTTGCAGCTTGGTAGTACCCTGTCCAACATTATATTTATAACATTACAGTAGCGGACAAAAGTTTAGGCCACGTCAATTTTTTGGCAATATTTGGGAAAATAGGTGCTCAGCTGAAAAATGTCCGCATGGATTTTCTTGCCTATGTGTCAGGGAAGTTCTACAAGAGAGAAAACTTGATCTATTTTTAGCACTTCCTTGAATATGTGTGATAAACAAAAATTTCAGGTGGTCTAAACTTACGTCTGATGCTTGCTTGCATCCACAAAGGCCCTTAATGGCATTGTGCATTACCAGAAAGGTGGCTAAATTATTCAATGTTATTTTAGACAAGTTATTCAAACATGTTTCATGTGATTTAAAGGCAATTAGTCATGAAACAGGAAAAAACACAGTTTTTAATAATTTTTTAAAAATTTCAACTTAGGAGGTAATAATGGTGATTCAATGAGCCAAAATTGTTAATAAATAAAAGGTCAACCAAAAATAACTAAGAAAATATGTGTCTGACACATTTTCATCCTTCTAATGGAGTATGAATACACTTGACACCCAGTCATACTGCAAAAATTGTGTTTTTGCCTGGTTTTGTCTAAGAGACTCTAATTTGAAGCATCATAAAACAGTGAAAGGAGAGTTTTCATTCACCTGAGTATGTGTCCTGATAAAATCAAACAACTTTTGTTTGTTCGATTTACTTATGATCAAACTACAGCCACTTTTATGGAAGGCGTAAATCTGGTCCATTCATTAACATTACGTTTCAGTACACTTTCCAGAGTGGCGTCTGTAATTTTGTCTGTACTGTGGGTAAAGAACAAAAGTTTGTTGATTTTATCAGGACACATACTCAGGTGAATGAAAACTCTCCTTTCACTGTTTTATGATGCTTCAAATAGGAGTGTCTTAGACAAAACCAGGCAAAAACACAATTTTTGCAGTATGACTGGGTGTCAAGTGTATTCATACTCCATTAGAAGGATGAAAATGTGTCAGACACATATTTTCTTAGTTGTTTTTAGTTGACCTTTTGTTTATTAACAATTTTGGCTCATTGAATCACCATTATTACCTCCTAAGTTGAAATTTTTAAAAATTATTGAAAACTGTGTTTTTTCCTGTTTCATGACTAATTGCCTTTAAATCACATGAAACATGTTTGAATAACTTGTCTAAAATAACATTGAATAATTTAGCCACCTTTCTGGTAATGCACAATGCCATTAAGGGCCTTTGTGGATGCAAGCAAGCATCAGACGTAAGTTTAGACCACCTGAAATTTTTGTTTATCACACATATTCAAGGAAGTGCTAAAAATAGATCAAGTTTTCTCTCTTGTAGAACTTCCCTGACACATAGGCAAGAAAATCCATGTGGAAAGTTTTCAGCTGAGCACCCATTTTCCTTAATAATGCCAAAAAATTGATGTGGCCTAAACTTTTGTCCGCTACTGTATATCACTGATTTCGTTTCTTGAGTTATTACTGGGGGTTGAAAATAGCACTAAAATAACTCTGAAACTGAAAGTGCATTATTGCCTGTTGAAAAAAGTCAGTGCAAATATACATAAGTTTATGATTTTTTCTACAATTTGCCACAACTATATACTTGAAGTTTTGTGAGAATTTTGTGTCTGTAGCTCATATAGTTTTTATGGTACAAGCAAAGTTTTGACGAGTATGTGAAAATGTAAATATTGCAGGGCAATGTTTGAGCTGCTGCAGCTCATTGCCGCCTGCAGGTAGAATCATGAAAATCTATATGGATCACCATTGGAATATATACTAAAAACGTGCCAAACATCAAGTCCGTGTAACAAGTAGAAGTTGTTGCTTTTTGAAGATAAAAATTATTTCCTGGCTTGTCCCGATTCACCCCAGTGTCCCTATTCACCCCATATTACGGTACTTGAGTTATTCCGTTGCGATGTACAGGACAATTTGCATCATTAAAGTTCTTCTAGTGCTTGACTCTCACATTTTCAGTGAGTCAGTTGGCAGTAGACCAGTCAAGTGAAAGAAACCTTAACTGACAGGATTTGTAGCCAGTTTTAGAAGTTATTGGCACTATTTTGTGGTTTTCTGTCATCAGGCTGACACTCAAAAAGTGTGTCATTTTCACACATTTGCAAGCAGCCAGGTTGGCAATAGGGTAAGGTGGGGCAATTCCGGCCCTGGGGCAAATCCGGCCCCTTGAGGATGGAATGTTTTCTCATAGCCCTAAATCTGATTGACAATGAATTTTTTCTTGACAATTCATTGCTACTAAACTTGGAGCTTACTGAACAACAGAGATTAGGTTGAACATTACTTTTGTTTGGACAGCAACCGTGAAAGAACGCAGGCTTTTCACGACTGAGCAATTTCAATGTGCAATTGAAACTTTCAAAACTGAGGTCTTTGACACTTGTGTTTTATAGGAACACATTACTTACTGTTACAAAAAGCAACATTTAGTTGATAGGTTTACATGTGCAAGAGATTTCAGCTATTGACACAACACATATCTAGAAAATGACATGGTCATATTTTCCTGATGTTCGGGGCAATTCCGGCCCTTGTTGATGGGGCAAATCCGGCCCCTCTGATTCTGATGTTAAAAACATGTGAACATGAAATATGCTTTATAGATGCTTTTTTATGCCATTGAAACATCCGCTGATGGTGAATATGATTAAAATTTGGGAGTTTTGCCATGTTTCATGGAATATTGAGTATGTCACAGATATAATTTGTTATTCTTTCAAATAAAGTGATTAAATGATCCTTAAAAATGATTTAATATATCCTTTGGAACCTGTGCTTGAATGAGGAATAAAATTTGCTTCTGAAGCAATATTTTCTGGTTGTATCTCATTGAGCTTCAAAGGGGCCGGATTTGCCCCAAAAGTATGGAATTGAATTGAATTGAATTTTATTTTCTTAGTGGAAATTATGACACATACATGTATACAATTCACAGTGTAACATCACAATCAATCAAAATATAGAAATAACAACACTAAGAAGGACACAGCAGAGTTTATACAAACTATGATTATTGCTGGCCCCTTAATTAAATTTAAATACAACAAAAACAAAAAACAAAAATTATATATTTCATACAATAAAAAAAAATAAAATAAAAAAAAGAAAGAATGAAAACGGATATGAAAAATGGTGATGAGAATGAATATGAAAATAAATATCACTGGAATTCTGCACTCAATAGTATAGTAACAATATCATCTACAGGTAGGATTGATAGACTTGTTTTGAATAGGACTTGACTAAGCTTTTCAATTTAGGTTTTGCTTTTAAATTATCCGTCAATTGGAGCCATAAATGAGGCGAAGCACCAAGGAAGCTTTTATTATATTGTAATGTTGTGTGGTGTGAAGCTCTCAAATTACGTCTATTCCTCGTATTGTAATTGTGTCTTGTAACGTCAAATAAATTTGTTAATGGGGCAAATCCGGCCCCTGAGTTGGAACACTGATTTTGTAATAATTGGCTCAAAGGTGTCAAATTAAAACCGGTAAGTTTCCTGATTTGTCTGTAAGCATATGTTCCATCATCACAAACATTAAACTGTATGTTTTTCACAAATATGAGAGTTACAGAGATGAATATATGTCAAAAGGGGGCCGGATTCCCCCCACCTTACCCTATCTGGTTAACATAAAGTCACCAATCACAGCTGAGCAATTTCAGCATTTTATTAGAAGCCAAGATATTCGAAAACAACCTGCCGACTTTAAAATTCTCAAAAATTAAGAAAAAAGGTTGGCAGCTTGTTTTGTACTATTTTGGCTTCAAATTAAGATATAAAAAAACGGTTCAATGCAAGCAAATGCAACAAATGCGCTGAAATCTCTTCTACAATGTAAATAGCGTTTGGCCCCTGGATATGATGGCTATTTTTCTAGTAAAATTTTGGTAAAGATTCTCATTTTTGCAAAATGGCTTACTTACGCAAATCCTCACTTTTAAATATAAAATGGTGGCTGGCATTTTTTATTAAGTATATCGATCCTCACAATTGTAAAAGAAATGACATGGAAATAAATATTCAGCCTTGCTGTATTTTTTCAGCACTATGGTTCATGAAAATAATAAGGAAAACACTATCCTGAAATATAACAATATTACAATTGAATGAAGCTTTGTTGCTTCCTGATAAGTCAACTTCTAGAAAATGTATTGGGAATACCAAAAATTCGTAAGATAACCTAGATATTCCAATCAGGGTTTTATTTTATTATCTAGAAATTCAATTGAAACCTGTATATATTGGCAATCTAGTGCAATCTAGTGTATTGCTGCCGTACCTGTGTGAGACCTGAGTTTAAAATGAATTTGGCAGTTGGGAAATGGAGAAATGATCTTTGGCCTTTCAAATATCATCAATCTGAAGAGAGGTAGTTGAAAATCTGCTAAATGCACTGGAATTTTGATGTTGCCTGAACATTGATGCAATGTCACAAATATGTAGTGACATTGCAGCAGCATTGTTATATCGATGAAATGTTAGAAATGTGCAGTCTATAAGAAATGTTGCAGCAAGTCTATGTGTATGTCTATATCATATAATTGCAATATTGACTAAACTTCGATACAACATCAAAATTCTGCAGAATATGATATGAGAGGCGGCAGCAATGTTGCTGCAACATCATAAAATTAACATTGCTGTAATTTTTTGGAAAGCTTGGGGGGAAGGTTTGGTCTAGTGGTAGCATGCTGGGCTGCCAATCGCTGGGTCCAGGGTTTGAATCCAGCTCCTGCCGGGTCACCTGGGCCTATGTTAGATGGCTGTTTCAATCATCCTTCTTATGCTCCTAGGCATTATGTGGTTGTCCATGCCTTAAATGGGGGATGCAATTTTGTTTGGAGGCGCTAACCATACTTAGTGCATATTGTAATTAAGGGAACTATTTTCATATCTATGGATCCTGGAGGGATAGGTCCCCAGCTAATACAATTGCTGTAGGAATTTCTTTCCTGTAAAGCCATACACAACTAAATGAAACTCAGCCTTCATAGCTGAAAGGGTGCATCTTCTACCCCAATATCTTCAAAACCTCATGCACTTTTGCAGCATTCTTTGATTATGTAAAAAAAAAACCATGCAAGAATTTATAAAAAAATTCTAATGCCTAATATGGCGGAACCACGGCCTTCAAATTTTAGAAATCGGTCATATTTTAGTGGTGTGCTGCTGTGTCTATGAACAATATCATCAATTTTAATTCAAGTGATTGCTGGTGGCGCAGTTAGATTCCTTAGAAAAAGAGCTTCAATTTAAATACCAACATCAATGGTTTCCATGGAGGAGAAGTCGCAATTGTGTCAAGATATTTTCTTTTCTATTGGGAAAAAATGTGATAAATTAAAAAATACCTGCTGACGCAAGTGCTACCCTCGGCCACTATTGTTTTTCAATACAAATTGAATTGTCATCAAGTTTTAACAAATATGGCCTCCAAGGCCTTGATGGTCTTACAGTGATGCGCAATCCCTGTTAGTTTGGTGATCCTAGGATCAGTACAAATTGAGTTATCTTGTACACAAGGTCAGTGGAAGCTTTTCACAAATATAGCCACCAACGTCAAAAAAATAGGTCAAGGTCCCTGATGTCAGAACTCCTTCAAGGTCTTACAGTGGTGCACAATCCCTATTGGTTTGATTCAATACAAATTTAGTTATCTTGTAGACAATGTTGGTGGACAGACAGACAGATGGACAGCTAGACAGCTAGACAGATGGAAAGACAGACGGACACCGCTGGCCTCTGCAATACCCAGACCATGTGAACATGGCCGAGGGTAAAAAGCAATGTTAATATGACTTTGGGAACTCAAAGAAGTCCACCAAGTGAGGAAGTTGTCTACCAAATCATCTAATAAAACCTTGATTGAATTATGATGTAATCAGAAACAGAGACAATGGCAGAACAGTGTGTCAATGAACTGTTGTATTTCTCATATTTACGTGTAATTGATTCACATTTTCACATTTTTATTTGGTTAAATAGCCATCCAGTAAACATATTAAAATTCCTGCTTTCTTCAGCGAAGTGTATGTTATGTTTAATTCTAATGATTGTGTGAAAGTTTGGAAGTTGACCTTTAAGGATGACTATTGCAAACATTTTGACATAATAGTCAGAAACTTGTGGCTTTCCACAAAACAATTCGTTCATTTTTAGACGATACACCCTAATAGCTGAGTTGTTATGCAAAGATATCACATAATAATACCAAAAATAATTACAAAAATTATGAGCATGAGTGTATTAACAAGGGTGACTGTAGGAATTAAAATTTTTTTTTTTTTAAATAATGCTCATTTATTTTTGTAGGGGAGACCGGGGCTGGTTGTCACAGGGGCAGGTTGTCACACTGTGTAGAACTTAAGTATGCTACTATTTCTATTTAAGGCATGCAGGAGCACTGCCAATCTATATGAATGTTAAAAGGGGAGTGACTTAAACCTATCTGATCAATATATATCTATATCATTCGAAATCTTGACATCTTATGGGACATTCTTTTTTATTCAGCACTCGGGGCAGGTTGTCACACTTTCGGGGCAGGTTGTCACACTCTCGGGGCAGGTTGTCACACTTTTGGTTAAGAGCTCGGACACAGGATGTGGGACTCTGTAAGGCAGATTTTGACTAAAACAAGTTATTTTGGACATATGAGGAATCCTCTGCTTTTCCAGTGCAGACCTCAACAAACATGCTACTCTGTACAAGCGTGCTACAAATGAAGGCTTACCAAGCAGCAGAAGAGCATTCTGATCAGGAGGAGGAAAATCACAATTTTTTAAAGAAAATTTCTTTATAAATTTGAAATCGATTTACTTTGACACTATGCCATATCTGCAAACATCTTTAGTCATAAATAGCACGTATAAATCACTAATTTATATTTGTGATAGTTTTTTTGGTTTAAAAGACTGGTCCTAATGGGTAACAACCAGCTCCAAAAAGTGTGACAACCTGCCCCGTCTTTTTGTGACAACCTGCCCGACTGATGAAAATGCAAAAAACGGGCGACCAAGGCTGTTCTTATCATATTTTTCACTATTTTTTCCTATCATTATTTAAAGATTTGTTTACATGGTATGTGTATAAGCTTTACCTTTTTCAAAAACTATTTGTTAATGAGTAGGATGACTTGCAAAATGCAGGTAAAAATTTACTTTTTGAGACCGGAAATTTTTAATATACCTTGTGCCTAGCAAACTCCCTTCCAGGGGTCAAGATTTTTCAAAAATACTCCAGTGGGTTATAAAAGCAGTATACAATGATTGGTTGAGTTGTGTAACTCCATAGTTCAATGCAATAAAAAGTGTGACAACCTGCCCCTGTGACAACCAGCCCCGGTCTCCCCTACTCAGATTCAAATATAAGGCTAATAGTCCAGAAGCCAATTCTCAAAAGAGGCTTAGAAAAAGTTTCAGAAAACACCCCTGAGTAGATTTAGTTTGACACTTGATAATGTTAGGGTACCCCAGCCTGCATATTGCCAGGGTGGGTTTACTCATCAACTGTGGCGCATAACCCGGTAATGCGGCCATATGTCCGGTTACGGACAAAATTTATTGAAAATTCCAAATATTGAGTTTTGAGGGCCTAATATTGACTGAATCAAACTGGAATTGAGTCAGATATGTGTAGAATAATTGGTTTCATGTTACTGAACTAAAAAATGTTACATAGTTTCTTTATTTTGTGATTTATAAGGAATCTATGGTCATTTTTCATGGAAAATTCGCTTCATTTTCAGCCGGGCCTAATTGCAAGTCTCTCCAGAACTTCAGTTCTAATGCAGATATCAACATGGTTCAAACTGCAAAAACTTCCCCTTATTCTCAGCTTGCCAGTGGTGTTACATTCATGGCACTGTGATGGATACTTTCTCTGCTATTAGACTTTAAAGTGATAAAAGTTACCCTACCCCCCTTATTTTCGAATTTATCTCATTTTCAGAGATTAGCAGAAAATTTCATCCTTAGGTTCTTTGTAACAAATGAATTGCTTAGGTATGCAAATGCCCCATTTAGAGAGACTACAGGTGAACTCAGAGACCATGTATCTATTGTTAAGTAATTACATATTATGTTTTTATGGCCATTTTTATACCAATTTTATTCGTTTTACGGATAAATTTGAATATTATGTCAGTGAAATGAGTAAGATATCAACATTAGATTGGTCCACAACTGTAAAAAAATGTATGCCCATATATATATATATATATATACTGCATCAAAAATTTAAGGCCAATCATGTACCAGATGATCAGTCACATGACAAGCCAATAAATAATGATATTGGTGTCTTAAATAGCGGGGCAGATTTGTCGTGAATAGGGGAGTAATATTTCATTTATACATAGAAGCATGAAACTTGGCACATCGTTTAAAAACATCTTAAAGAATAAATTTAGATAGGGAGCCACTTCAGATTTGACCTGGTTGACCCATGGCAGCCATTTTCCAAAATGGCGGCTAATTATCTCATTTTCATGCTTTCTGTGAAGTGCCTACAGTTTGACCATATGAAAACAGTGGTCATTATTTCTTCTAAAGATTTAAAAAACACTATCAATTGATTCCTGGGTTGATCTAAGGAATTTTAGGGTGGTCAGGGTCCATTTTGTTATAACTGTTGAAGAAAATGCAGCATTTTCGCGGTTTTCCATAATTTTATGGAATCTCAATTGATATTTAAATAGACCAGATATTTGAATTCCTTGTAAGAAGAGCTTTCAAATGAATGGTAGCATCACTAGTGTCCGTTAATTCTTTGTCAAAATGAACCTCAGAACCGAAATCTTCAAAAAACTTAAAATTCAGGTGATGATAATTTCTTCCATTTCCACTCCAAATTTACGAAACCCATTAATGCGGGTACTCAATTGAAAGCTCTTTTCGTAAGGAATTCAAATATGCAACTTACTTTTATATTCATTTAGAATTGACGAAACCACGCAACACCGCGAAAATACAGTATTTGAGTTAATAATTTTACCAAAATGGATTCTAGAAAGCCTGAAAATAGTTGAGGCTACTAAAAATGTTGTAGTAATGTTCTGAATACCTAGAGAAGGAATAACAAACACTATTTGCATGCATTCTATTCAGGAACTACACAGAAAGCAGCAAAATGGAAGAATTGGCGGCCATTTTGGAAAATGGCTGCCAGTAGCCATCTATGCCAAATCTGAGGTGGCTCCCTATCCAATTATATTTGTAGAGATGTTTTTTAAGTGTGCACCAAGTTTCATGCTTCTATGTATAAATGCACTATTTTTTTACATACCTGCCCCGCTAAAAAGTGTAATTGGTGTGTGGAGAGTGATATTGGCGTGCCCCTATGCTCTTAGCAGCAACAATGCACTTAATTGCCTGTTACTTAAGGGAAGGCCTGGGTAGGAGGAAATCTAAATTCTTGAAATGTCAATCTGTCATTTTATAGATACGCCCATTGTAAATAATGGGAACAATTAAGTATATTTCATATAAAAAAAGTAGACGTCTTCAGAAAAACCAGTATTTTACAAATATGTATCAGTCTGAAAATTTTGGTGCAGAATATAACAAATAGTAGATGTTGAGTGCATCAATATTGAGCTTTATTGGTCTTAGCAGGTAATATTGGTCTCCTCACCTTCCACTATCTGTATAATATATATGGTATGTGAAGAAGTTCAACAAGTCACTATTTAAATTTTGAAACTTCACAACATACTCTCATATCTGTAAAATGAGCGACTTGCGATGTCAAAGCATTTCCCATGATAAAGAAGGTCAAGAACGAGCATAATTTTGCAAAAGAAATGTTTTGATTAAGAAATCAATGGATAACCTTTAACAATAAGCTTAAATCCAAAGTTCAAAACCAAGGAGACCACGGGCCTACAGTGTTCATGAAACCATATCAAATAGCATATACTTCTTATGACCAGCTATACACTAAAACAAGAAGTGATATTAGTTTTGCAAAGACAGAGCCATGACATTGTAGTGGTCATCCTTCCTGGCTTGCTTTCTCTGAAGAAAAGTTGGTTGATGTCTGTTGAGGAATTACAACCTTGAAGTACAGCCATCAAAGTTTCATTGGCATCAGTAGTATTTAGAATTAGTTCCCGATTGTCTTCAAGGTAGGCTAGTTCTCTGGGCCAGTGTGGGTCATTAGCAATCATACTCTTTGATTTATCATGCTTCGTTCACTTAAACAGCACTGTTACACATCCTGCAGTTTATGAACTTGAGTGCTGCCCAGTTAGTGTGAAATGGGGCTGATACTTTTGTATCTTTTCTGCCCATGACTTCAGTCTTCAGCCACAATTCTGATTTTTTGCTGGAGCATATTTATTGCAATGTCCTGTGATCACTGATCAGCTAATAAACTTGTCTATTGTTTTTGCTGTGTAATGAGCAATTGAGCATGCAATAAAAAGCAGGGATCAGCCTCTTGATGGACTGACCGAAGATCTACTAGGCCTTCAACTGTTTGGTGACCTGACATTCTACAGTCTGATGCATTACTGAACTCATAACTGCTTGCAGTCACAAAATGAATACCACTTTGATCCAGATGTTACTTTGACATGATTTTTCCTGTTGTTTGGGCGATGGGTGTTGTTGTTTGTAATCACGAGTGGGGTGGGGTTCATTCTGGCATATTCATGTGCTTTTATAGACAGTGTTGCCTCAAATCTGTCAAAAACTCAAAAGGTAAAACACAATATTCTTTGTCTCGAAAGTTTGTTGTCAAAGATGCTGAAACTTGATGTTCTGGCAATGCCATGCAGGCCCTGAAATCAGAATTGTGGCTGAAGACTGGTGTCAAGGACAGAGATAGACGCATAAATATCAGCACCGTTGCACACAATGTGGGCTGCACTGAAGCTAAGCCAATATTGCCAGTTAATGCACTAAAATGATTCAAAAGTGAAGGCAGTTTGAATTACTAGCAGCTGGTAAATATAAAGAGTATGGTAGAGTCAAGGAGGGTAAATCCGTCCACTTTTGGCTGAAACTGTATTTCCACAAAAGTGGTTATAGATACAAGAATACAAGTTAGTCCAGTAGAAGGGGCATATTCCGTGTTATCACTGACAGCCAAAATAAAAACAAATATTGAAATGATTTTTTCTGAAACTATGGCAACAAAATTGTAGGTTGGGGCACCTAAATCCGTCCACCTTGCTGCTAAATCCGTCCAGCAAGGATGGTAAATCCGTCCACAGGACATAATACAGCCCACACACATCATATCATTTAATTTTTTTAAAGTTTTGCAATTTATTAAGTCTTAAAAAGGCTTTTGTGTTGATTTTAGAATAATGATTCTCACATTACACTTATTATTCAAGAATTAAATAATAGAGGTTAACTTGACTATCAAGAATTTCAATTGACCGCCTAAATTACAATTGAACAACTCATTTAAGCCCAACCAAGTGGTCTAATCGTTCAATCCAGTTTCTTTAATCAGTGTTATACCATTTATGGATATTAAAAGTCATTAAAGTACTTTTAAACCCCATTTGAAATGGGTGGACGGATTTACAATCACCTAGTCAAAACAGTCTTAAAATAATGACGGTAATACCGTCCACTTTTATTTCCACAGTATCTCCTTTGCAGGTGTTGCAATTAGGTGATTTAACAAATCAAACAGGAATAATAAAGTTCTAAATCTCATTCAATAACTTTTCTACCTTCAATACCTTTTTTGATGATGGAAATAGGCCTACAAAGTTAACTCCCACCAACTACAAAATGGCTGTGATGACGTCACAGGCTTTCATTGTATTTTGTCTTATGTCTTTAAATGGACCTGAAATACCATTTAAAATTCTGTCAACACAACAAAAACGGCAAAATAAGTTTAAAACTAGTTACTCTTGCTTTTAAAACCCACACAAATGTAATAAATGTAATTTTATGCCCCTATCAGGGGGTGGACGGATTTACCATCCTGGACGGATTTACCATACTTGACTCTAGTACATTGATGTGGTCTCACAGCCTTATTTCATCATAACATCTGCCTCAGACAGATGCTCATATCAGCTAAAATAGCTGCAGAGCCAGTAACATTGAGTCAGAATGGACATTGCTGGTGATCCAAACAGACATTGATATTTTTTCGTTATCATCTCTTCAGTCAAGCTGTAAAGAGCAAGCCAGAAGTGATATGCTTTTTTTTTACTTCCCCAGATGAAAGGTGCAGTTTACAAAGAGTACACATTTCCATTCCTAATTGCAGAAAAAGGTTTAATAACCTTTGCTTGGAAACTCAAGAGCCAAATGAACCTCAGCATTTGCACTTATTTGTGTTGTCTTCTGAAAAATGTATTTTCTGTCGTCACTATTATCATGAAGTCATTTTCTAGTAAAGTTTATAACACCAATATCTGGACACATGTAATGTCATTGCCATGTTTGTTTTGTGCAAGTGATCATCATTAGAATAATTAGACAATGTACTGATTTTTCATATACACCATAGGCCTGTATGTCTCCCTGTGATATATGATTTAAAGTAATTTAAGAGACGTGTATGATGTATCTACATAGTCTATTTTATTTTTTAATCTTGAAATATGCATTTCAACATTGTGTGATCTTTGGAAAAGTTTATCACAGCCAGATATGGATACCAGACATTTTATAATTGATATCTCCCAGGCCTATGGGTCATAGATTAATTAACATCGCATCGAATTAGATATTTAAAATTAAAAGAATGGCGTAACTTAAGTAACACGTATTGGGCATTGGGTTTGACAGTTATCTGCCAAAACACAGTTAGAAAGTTCAGCTGCTTAAGAACCTTCCAGTACATTGATATGTACCAAATTATATATAAATAGTTTAACTCATACTTGAAGTCAAATCGATACCACGGGTTTGCAAAATATATCTTCAACATGATAAACTTGTACTGAAATAAAAAAATCAGAGAAAACATGTTATATCCCATCTTTGAGCTATGAAAAAACAGTATGAGCCAACTTGGTTTTATGGATACTGAAGATCTTGAGGAGGTAAAGATAATGTTGAACTGAAGATCAAATGCACAGGCGGACAAGCTCTCAGAAAGCCAACTCAGCCGAACTAAATGTGCCTGTCTCAACTGGTTGCATGAAACGTTTGGCATCGTTTGCGAACTTTCAAAAGATAATTGTGATTTGAATACCTATCAGATGCCATACAAATGTGTGTATATATTTGTAACACTTGTGGACCAATCTTATATCTTACATTTTACTCATTTTGCTGACATAATACTCAAATCCATCCGTAAAACGAATAAAATTGGTATAAAAATGGCCATAAAAACATGATATATAATTAATTATCAATGTATACATGGTCTCTGTGTTCACCTGTAGTCTCTCTAAATGGGGCATTTACATACCTTAGCAATTCATTTGTTGCGAAGAACCTGAGGATAAAATTTTCTGCAAATCTATGAATATGTGATAAATTCGAAAATAAGGGGGGTAGGGTAACTTTTATCACTTTAAAGTCTAATAGCAGAGAAAGTATCCATCACAGTGCCATGAATGTAACACCACTGGCAAGCTGAGAATAAGGGGAAGTTTTTGCAGTTTGAACCATGTTGATATCTGCATTAGAACTGAAGTTCTGGAGATTTTAATTAGGCCCGGCTGAAAATGAAGCGAATTTTCCATGAAAAATGACCATAGATTCCTTATATATCACAAAATAAGGAAACTATGTGACATTTTTTAGTTTAGTAACATGAAACCAATTATTCTACACATATCTGATCCAATTCCAGTTTGATTCACTCAATATTAGGCCCTCAAAACTCAATGTTTGGAATTTTCAATAAATTTTGTCCATAACCGGACATATGGCCGCATTACCGGGTTATGCGCCACAGTTGATGAGTAAACCCGCCCTGGCCATATGCAGGCTGGGGTGCCCTAACATCATCAAGTGTCAAAATAAATCTACTCAGGGGTGTTTACTGGATGTCACATTTCTGGGTTTGGCTTCTGGACTATAACTTTAATCTATACACTGCGTTTTTCTTCTTTTTATTTTAAGGGAAATACTGTAAGCCTTGAGCTTCGGTGAATTTGAGAAACCTCATTTTGTCTGGAATTGATTTTGTAAGTATAAAGTTGAGAGAACTGGGCAACTGCCTTGCATATCATAACAATTATTTGTTGAATATCATAAGAATTATTATATTTATTAACAGTATCCTGTCAAAAGAAAGGGGAGTGGAGGGTTGATAAATTACTGGGTCCAGGGTTCGAATCCAGCTTGTTGGGTTCACTGGCCCTTGTTGAATGGCTTTTTCAATCTTCCTTCGCCTCAGGCTCTAACCAACCTAGTGCATAAGTACAGGACCTAAAGTCCCTATCATCTATCCGTACCTTCTGTCTAAAGACCTACATCTGCCATTAAAGTGAAAAACTAGCCTCAGTGATTTGTTTTTGACTTCCATTTCAAATTCACTTTGTTCCACAGTCCTGCGTATGAAGGTGCTGTTATTGTTTGTATCATTGAAACCAAAAACAATGGGTTTTTACCCTCGGCCTTGTTCACATGGCCTGAGTATTGCAGAAGGAAGTGGCGTTCGTCTATCTGTCCATCTGTCCGTCCATCTGTCCACCAGCCTTGTGTACAACTTAACTCGATTTCTGTTTATCCTAGGATCATGAAACTAACCTTGGCGGCAATATGTGTGAAATCTTGTGAACAAGATAACTCCTTCACGTTTATGCTAGGATCACAAAACTTACATGAATTGTGTATGGGTGTGAGACCTTTACAGAGCTGTGACTGAGTGGCCTTGACCTATTTCTGTGACCTTGGCAGCCGTATACGTGAAAAGCTTGTGTACATGATAACTCGAATTTATCTTTGTATCGCCAAACTAACAGGGATTACAGCAGGATGATCTTGAAGGTGCTCTGACTTGAGGGACCTTGACTTAATTTTCTGACATTGGCAGCCATATTTGTGAAAAGCTTGTATACTTTATAACTCGATTTCTAATATGTTTGGCCAACCAAACTGACAGGGATTGAGTATCACAGCGAGATGTTGAATGAGTTCTGACAAGAATGACAATTTCTCTGACGTTTTTTTTTGTTAAAACTCAATGTTGACGCTACATGATAACTCATTGGCCGAGGGTGGCACTTGCATCAGCAGGTATTTTTTCTATCAGCCTGCATGGTCTTTGACTTTCTTCAACGGGTCCTTAAGCCAGATAGGGGTCATATTCTGCTGCATTGGAACAGTAGTGTACTCACCTTTGCAAACCCAGCTCTTGTCAAGTCGTCTGGGCCTATTTCCGACCGCTCTTTCAATCATCATTTGCCTCAAAGATGTCCTATATTTTCATGTATTCAAATGTTCATCCCATATTCCATGCGTTCTCTCTTTATCTTATTCACTTGTTCATTTGCTTACTCATATAGTCGTTCTTGTCAATTTTTCTACTCTGTCTATTACTCCATCCAATGAAACATCCTGAATATTATTAAATGACCAGTCTCATACATGCTTGATGACAGCATTACTTGAGGTGGCCAGATACTAGTGAACTTTCGCAGATAGAATTTCTTCAAAATAGTTCAAATGATCCAAAATATGGATTCTAGCAACGATAAGTAAAACAAATTGTTTGCTACCAGCCTTTTTTTCAAAATATTAGAATTTTCAGCAAAAAAATTTGTGGTGAATGACTAGGTGTAATCCATAAAAAGGCAGTTTTTCAGTGGCTATTGCATGTGCTACCATCTTCAGTAGCCTCTACCAAAAGCTCAAAATTTGCAGCTTTGACTCCTTGAATGGTCCATATATTCGGTCATGCGTCATGAACTGGTCTGCTAAAATGGTGGATTTGTCGCAAGAAATTTCAAAACAAAATATTCAATTGGACTTTTCTACCATTTCTATGCTTAGAAGTTATTTCAACATATTTGACATCATAAAAACGGAAATATTCTCTAGTTTACAGAACTGTTGTCTTTTTTAAAATCACTTAAACCATTAAAACGCTATTGCCCAGAATGTTGAAGCATGTCAGTCAGAATCAGGGGTTGATCCGGAGTCGGTGTAGCGGAGTCGGTGTAGCAATATTGTGAAGAGAAGAAATCCGCCCCTCTGCACTGTCCCAATCATGGTTTATTTTTTCAGATAGTTATTTTGGTTCATGTGCTATGCTTTAGATGTCTCACTTGAGGTTTTTGAGTGCTTCTCAGGAAAGCCAAGCAGATATTATTTTCAACCTTATCAGTAATCTACAGAAAGCATATTGCAAAATGATGTAGTTTGTTAATCGCAAATATTTTCAATGCACCCTTAAAAAGTAAAAACCAAGCTTGATGTCATTCAGATTAGTTGCCAAATTGGGGTATCCTTGTATTAGAGCCTGTGCTGGGCAAGGAAAAGATCCCTCACATGAGGTAAATGTGTAGCATGTCGATGACCCCACCCCTCTCTCTAATTTTATCAATGTAACCTTGTGAGAAGCCACAATAGGCCATACAGGGCTGTGCTTACCATATCTATCAATATATCTATCTATATATTCATCATTCTTATGCTAATTCCCAATCACAGTGATCTATGAACCAGAAATCTTCCTGTATTGTAATTTTATTACATTTAAGATGAGCTGACTCATAAAAGGACAACAAATGTCCAGAACATGCCTAGTTAAAGGGAATATAATTTTAGCACAAAAAATGAATGTCATTTGACTGAACCAAGACTATTTCACTTTCAGAAACTGATTTAGGACAATGCAACTTTGAACAGCAAACGAAAGATGCAAAAATCTGTGAATAAGATAGATCTTTTCTTGTCAATCCTTTTAACCAATTAAGTTTTTTTCTGATTTCAATTGATGAAACCTTCAATTTGATTGTAAGCACCTTGAAGTCGGAATCTTTACACAGCGCCATAAAAGAAAATGGCAACACACGGGAGTCCCATCTTCGATTCCTACTCTATTGGAAAACACTTTCGAACATCTTTTGTCTCAATGCCTGGTCTTCCTTTTTCCTAAATAGCCTGTCAAGTGCATAAAAACAGGAAATAAAGCCAAAATCATCCTTTCTATATTTGAGAGCAGTTTCAATTGTCTGTCACCTCATTTCTATGTTCACCTGTTGCAATAATCCTATGAGAATGCTTAAATACATGGTGTTAAATTGCATTGACATACATGAGATTCAATACTCCAGGAGAGACACCATCAGGACAGTCGATTTGTGTTGTAAAATTGTCGGAAGTTCATTGTCAATTGAATATATAAGAGAAAAATGTGTCAAATGAGATACAGCTGTTAACAAGTGCATAAATTTGTGAATGACACAATCTGAAAGCGGCAACAATTCAACAGTTACATGTGCATTTCAAAAAATATACTTGTTTCGAGGCTGCACATATTGCAAATTGCTAAGAAGATTATGTCACTATCAGTTCTAGGCACACTGATTTTTGCTAAGAAAAAGTGTAGAAGGGAGCCTTGTCGCGATTTCATGAACACATTCAGAGATATAATTTTGTGCTGTAAAATTGTCTGAAGTTCATTGTCAATTGCATATAAAAAACAAAAATACATTCAATATCACACTCAGGCCTGTAGCCAGGAATTATTTTGGGGGGGTGCTTTTTAAGGGAAAAGTGGACTCTTCTTCGCGAGCACCGAAGGTGCGAAGCCAAGCTAGGGGGGTCTGGGGGCATGCCCCCCCAGGAAAATTTTTGAAAAACTAATGACAATGGTGCATTCTGAGCCTTTCTCAGGCTTTCTGATCATGGTAAGGTCAATCAATTTTGTCCTTGGGCCAAACTGCATTTGCATTAATTCAAACAAAAAATCCCTCTTTGGCATGGAGATCTATGTGTCTTTCAAATATTTTTTTCACAAAAATGTAGGCCTACTGTTACGCATGGATTCAGAAATAAAACGTGCAGAATCATTAGCATATATCCTAACATTATGAAGGCTGTTACATGAAGGGATGCCCAAAAGTAGCAAGCCAATGGCACCAATATGGCTGGAGAAGAATTCTGAATAATGTGGAGTACTAATTCTACCATAAAATGTATAAGACATGATCAGGAAGATGGGAACCAGCATGTTGAACTGCATGTTCTGTCTCTATAGTCTCTACCTCCTTCTTGCCATCTCTTGCCTCCTCCTGATAGCTCCTTCTGTTGTGTGCTTCCTCCCCATCTCTGCAGCCAGCTTATAGTATAAGGCTTATACTCTGCATTCTCCCTCTCTTAATTGTCTCTCCACCCCCCCCCCCCAGCTTCTGCCTCCTCTAGGTGCCATGTCACCTCTTTTCTGCCATGCTCCAGCTCTTGTATCCTTCCGACAATGTAGTTCTTTGCTCCTTGGATTGCTCTAACCTCCTTAACATGCTTAATCCCTTCTGTCTTATCTGCCTCGGTCCACTATGCTTCCTCCCTCTCTGCCTCCTCCGTCTCTGCTTTCTCCCATTCTCTGACTCCTCTCCCAGCTCGTGTCTCCTTTCTACAGTGTAGCTATTGGATTCTTTGATTGTGCTTGTCTTCTCCCTCTCCTCTCACTGCCTCTTCCCTTTATGGTTTCTCCCTCTGTGCCTCCTCCTTCTCTGCTTAGTCCCTCTCTGCCTCCTCCCCCCCTGTCATCTCCTATTCTGACTACTCCCTAGCTCTTGTCTCCTTTCTACAGGGTAACGTAATATGGGGTGAACAGGGACAGATTTGGCCATTTTTCCGTGATAAAAGGGACAAAAATCAACCCAGAAACCGAAATATGGTGTCAAATTGTGTCCCAGCAGAAGGTCCAACTTTCCATAGGAGCTTGAAATGATATCTTAAATTGCCAAGGCTCAGGGCCAAAAAAACCACTGTTCCAATCACCCCACAGTTTCGGGTGACTCGGGACACTCCATTATTTCCACAATCAATACTTCCAAGCTTCCTTAAGTGATTGCTTCTTATGACTAAACATTAGACAATATATTCAAAATACAAAATATTTATTTTGAGGAAAATCTGAAACCAATTCCATTGATAATATACATATTATAAAAAATGAGATAAAAGGCAGAAAACTGCCAAAAACTGTAATTTTCTGCTAATTTTGAAGGTAATTAGTACTCTGACAATTTCATGGTTTTGAATGGTGTAAAGCAGGGCGGAGTCCTATCCCCTGTTCTATTCGGTGTATACATGGACTCATTACTGCGTGAAATGAAGAATTCTGGATACGGCTGTTTTGTTGGTCCTCACTTTGCCGGCTGTTTGGGCTATGCTGATGACCTTGTTCTTCTCTCTCCCACAAAAGAAGGCCTGAATCGTATGCTTGACATAGCTGATCAATTTTCGGAACAGTTTAATGTTGAATTCAATGGTGCAAAGTCGCAGTACATAATTTTTGATAAGAAGCACAATTGGAAAAAAGACAGTATCAGTATATTTGGATCTAGTGTTAACAGTCAAGAGTGTGTGATACATCTTGGTCATACTTTGTATGCAGACGTCAAAAGCACAATGTGGATGGCATTCTGTGCAATTTTTACAAACAATTCAATATTTTTAGAAGCAAGTTTAAAGATGTCTCAAGCCATGTTCAAGCCAAATTGTCTTCCACTTATTGTACTTCTTTTTATGGTGTAGTTTTGTTGCCATTATGTAAACTCAAATCTATTCATGTTGCATATCGTAAATCATTAAGAGTGGTGTTAAAGCTCCCATATCGTACGCATTGTGCAATCCTGAACTGCTTCAGTAACCTGCTCTGTGAGAAACATTATTTTATGAGCAGATTCTTAAAATTTGCATGGAAAGCTCTGAATCATCCCTCGGAGGTGCTACGTTATATATTTGGATTGACTTTTGGATCAAGACAATCAGTCTTTTTCCAGAATATTGAGTACTGTTGTAAGAACCTGAATGTCACAGGTGATATTTTCAAGGATTCCCTGTGCAGCAGCATGAAACACATCAGTGCGACATGTGCTGAAGTATGCAAAACTGAAGAAAACTTTGCAAAAGTAAATCTGATAAAAGAGCTGAGGAGCTGCAAGGAAAAACAGACTTTTGTGGAATTAACTGAGGGGGAGATTGATGATATCATTTATGACGTGTGTGTAAATTAAATATTTTATTTAATATAAAATAATGATTATATACTTTTATAACCACTATTTTTAATTACATCATATAATGTATGTTCATTTTACCCGAATGACATGAATAAAGATGATAATAATAATGGTGGACTAAATCCACAATCGTTGGTGCCAAACTCAATAATATTTATGAAAAAGCCATGCTAGTAAATTCAAATGAAAATTGGTAGAGAATATATTGGTTATTCCCGAAATTTTGCCATTGACCTGGATCTGAACTCATGACCAAACATACATAATCCCACATCTAGTCTACTTTTCTGGTCACTTGATACCATTCTAAACTGAAAAAAAGTTTCCTGCAAGTTTGAAGGCTCTGGTGTTAAATAATTTTGAGGAATGGACAAAGTTTTGACCAGTATGTCAAAACTTAAATTATGCAGGGCTATGTTTAAGGTGCTGCAGCTCCTCACTGCCAGCAGTTAAAAGTGTGAAATTCTATCACAATTTGCGCTGTATGTGTACTATAAATGTGCCAAAAATGAATTTTCAAGGTTAAGTAGAAGTACTGGATCTTTGACGAAAATACACACGTCCCTGTTCTGTCCCGATTCACCCCTATGTCCCTATTCCCCCCATATTACGGTAGCTCTTGGATTTTTGGATTGCTCTTGTCTCCTCCCTCTCCCCTCTCTTATACCCTCTCCGCTTTCTCCCTCCTCACTTTCTCCCTCCCCTCTCCTCTACCCTCTCCGCTTTCTCCCTCCTCACTTTCTCCCTCTCCGCTTTCTCCCTGTATGCTTTCTCCCTCTCCGCTTTCTCCCTCTCCGCTTTCTCCCTCTCTGTTTTCTCCCTCTCCATTTTCTCCCTCACCGCATTCTCCCTCTGCGCATTCTCCCTCTCCTCCTCCCTCTCTGCTGTCACCCATTCTAACTCCTCCCCAGCTCTTGTCTCCTTCCTACAGTGTGGTTCTTCGCTTCTTGGGTTGCTCTTGCCTCTGCTGCAGTGTTTCTGCCTCTTTTCTCTATGCTTTCTCCCTCTCTGCCTCATCCCATTCTGACCCTCTGCAGCTCTTGTCTCCTTCCTAAAACATGTATAGCTGCTGCCTCCTTTAACGGCTCTTGCCTTCCCTCTATGGGTTTAAGTCCAATATAAGTGCCGAATAGTTCCAGTGCAGTCTGGTGAAAATGAGAACTGCATGCTGCTGCCACCTGGCACAAAAGTTGATTTTGTATGCTACAGCATTGCTATCCTAAGAAATAGTTCCAATTTCATTGCACATTCACAAAATTTCTATTCAACATTGATGTATATACTAGAGTCAGACTCAGCAATCATATTGTCTAAGGGAGTAGAAAAGGCCATCAGCACACTCAGAAACAGCCCCGGTATCCTCCAGACAAAATTGTGTGTGTTCCTCCGATTGAAATGATGTGGACGCTCACAGGAGCTCGCGGAATAGCACACCAATCACTAGGTTGCAACACAAGACAGCTTATGTTCTGATCTGTGGCAATGCAAGAGCAGTCCACTTGTAGACAGGTTCCAGTGTGTAACAAGCACTTCCTTTGGTCAGTGATTTAATCCCAACAGCCATTCAAGCAAACTGACAGGTGTATGGGAGCGGCATAAAGCCTCCATACATGTGACATTGTGACAATTTTAAAGAACAAACAATCACTAGAACTGCATGTCTTTACAATGGACTTAAATCCCTCCCTGCTTTCACTCTCTGCCACTTCCTTTTTGTTCACCCTCCTCTCTACCGTCTCCCTCTCTACCAGTAGTCCCAATATTGGATAGTGCAATATCAGGAAACAGGTGGTCCAATATAAATTCCATGTGCCTTAGATTGGACCAGAGGTCAAAAATTATTTTTGATTTTATGCAAAACATAGCAAATGTTTTTTAAACCTCAATTTGGCCCCTCGCTGCTCATGTACATGATGTGTCAAATAATTAATCTCTCAGATATTACCCTGTATGAGAAATAGGCCTTTGAAGTTGATGGTCCAGCATATGTACACTTCCCCTGCCCTATGCAACTCCTGTATCTATTAAAAGTAATCAAAGCAAAAAATGGTCATGCATAGGCCTATCAACTGTAATTTTATTAAACACATTACAAAGCATTGACCAAAAGGGATAAATTGCAATTAGGAGTGGGGGAATTCACCCATAGGTGTGAATTGCAATTGAGAAAGGCTGTGAAGTCTATGATCTATTGGCAAATCAAACACACTGAATTGCAGTTTGAATGACTTGACATGAAGTCAGGTATATCCTATTGGTTCTGGGACAATTTTGGACTTAAATAGTGGAGTTTTTGGGACCATTTTCGGCCGTGGGGGGGGGGGGGGTGCGTTCGCACCCGTCGCACCCCCCCCCTGGCTACGGGCCTGTACACCATTGCACAAGGTTCAGTTTTCATTTATTTATTATTATTTTTAGATATATCCAAATTGTACTATTTGTGTATGAAATCAATGATTATATCTTACTTACTGCACAACCATAATTAGTCAATCCTAAGCAGTCCTTTTCCACTCAGGGCCGCGCCTTTCATTTCATAGATTAATTGTACCTGCCAGGGTATAAAATAAGAAAATTTGATCACTGCGCGTATTGTCTTGCGCGAACTATCGCCATTAATAAGGATAACCAATCGGTGTTCTTAAGGGCTGGCATTGTGATGTCAAGCATTACAAAAGTATCAAATTGTTAGAAATCCTAAGTACATTGTAGGGATTCTACAGTTCACCATAATTTAGCACAAAAAGGGTGCATTTGATCACTGCACAAATTCAGATTGATCACTGCACATTTCAGATTGATCACTGCACATTTTGGGATCGTTGCACGCTTATTTTATACCCTGGTACCTGCAATGCAATAAGGCAACCTGATTACATTTTCTTCTAAGCAAATCCATCTCACATGCATGATTTCCTGTCCTCATTTTACATTCACTAAGTACTCCATTTCTGAAAGTCCCTTAACTCCATCAGGTGAACAGCTGGTATTATGGTATAATATATCATGTTTTCATGGATATATTCTATTATATTCTCATTGATATTACCATCTCATGGTGGTACGTATACTGATGATCTTGGGGACCTCAGAATTATAATGAATAAAAATATGAAATTTCTTTATCTCTGTTTCCTTTACAGGTGCGGTTAAAACTGGTCATGTAAGTTGACATTTTATTATTTCTTGTTTTCCGTCATATGCTTCTCAGTGCAAATGGCTTGTTTAGCAGGATTGCTTAGGCACTGCGGGCAAAACTGAACAAGGGTAACTGAGTTGCCAACATCCCTGAAATAGCCTTAAATACTGTGTAACAATGCACATGCGCATATATGCAATTTTAGGACTTGTCTTATTATTGTATGGACATTATCAGCAACCAAAAATGACACTTCAACGAAATTTAAGCAGTTGCTGAGGCTGTGTGAGTCAGATAATCACCTAAAGCACCATTAAAATGACGAGGGCAACTGCTTCTCAAGATGAGGGTAACTGTGACCATGCATCTTGCTATGATGAGGGTAACCGCCAGTTTTTGAGTCGCTGCCAGGACATCCGAGAGCGAGACCGAGGCATGAGCATCCGAGACCGAGACCGAGGCATTGACCTTCCGAGACCGAGACCGAGGCATCAGCTTTCGAGACCGAGACCGAGGCCGACTGAACGTAAATTATGGTTTACTACCAAACTATTTCAGCATGGTATTTTATCGACATTTAGCCATCATATTGCATACAATAAGGCTATAGCAGCTCAATTAAAGATTTCATTCAATGACTCGATAAAAAGAAAACAATTATGGGGCAATCATTACTTTTTTGAAGGAGGGGGGGGTGGAATTGGTCACGTCGTGAATAGATTTTTTTTTTTTAAGGAAACCACGACAGATGAAAAATTAGTTTTGAGTGTCTGACAGCCTCAATTATTTACTTCTGAATCTAACATTGTAGACTGAGATAGTCCGTCTGCCAGAAATTTATTTCAAGACTATTGGAAAGAATAATTATATTAATCTTTTTCGGCATGACTGGAAAAAAATTACGCAGTTTTACTAAGATTTTGAGGCTGCTTGTCTGTTCCATTACATACTTTGTTATTAATGCTTTAACAATTACACTTTCTAGATAAATAGTATTACAAACTCTGAGCTGTTCAGTTCCAATTTATCAGGCAGTGGTATATTTGTGTTGCATGTATATCAAAGATATTTGGAATATTTCTTGAGGCATGGTTGCATGTTGGGAGATTTTGTCAAAAATGTTGTCCCATTCCAATTGTGAATGTTTAAAACATTTCTCTGGACTTACTTTTGTAAGAAATGTTTTAAACCTTCACAATTGGATCATTACCTGGATGTCTGAGAATCTACACTATTATCGTTGTCCCATGCCGTTTTGTTGAGTTATGTATTATGTCAGACACTCTGGGGTGTAAAGTTAATGATCAAGTACTGAGACATCTTGCATTAAATGCAACCAAAACCTTTGAAACTTCTGTCATTATGCCATAAATTCACATGTAACAATGTTCAATGTCACAGCACCTCAATTAGTAAAGGCAAATAAAACATATTTTGATATTTTTAGAGATTCATAACTTCATTATGTATCACAGAAAATGGGGACGCCATAATTATATCATGCCACTCAACCAAGAATGGATATTTAGTCTTTAAAGCAGAAAATGATTCTATCAGATTCTAATAGGATGATAGGGTAAACTGACTGATAATTATATCTAACTGACAGAAATTTCCTTTGACTGTTCTAGCAAATTGTACTTTATTTAATTGGCCGGCCGCGGACATGCCTCGGGCAAATATTCGAGGCCAGAGGGTACGAGACCGAGTCCAAGACCAAGGATTGGTCATCCGAGACCGAGACCGAGGCCAATTCCATCAAAATGTGGCCTCAAGGCCGGCCTTGAGGACGAGGCCGGCCTTGAGGATCGATCACAGTGCCCCCGAGTAATCTTTAAGATTTAAAAAATTCATCCAGAAAACGAACCACACAGTGCTGTAGAGCCGAGTCAGGAGAACATTTTAAAGCAAAAACGAAAAAAATTGGTTGGGAAATTTTTGAGTTATACCAATTGCTGAAAGGATGGGAAAAAAACTTGAAAGACAGTTGTTAATATCATTTTTAGAGACAATTAATCATCAAAAGTTATTATTCTTTCATTTCCATGATTTTGCATCTGCGTTTGATGTGTTTTGTTTAAAAATAGTTTGCAGGGTGTGATAAACGCATGTGACTGTTTACTATAGCCTAGTAGGACAGTAGTCAGTAATTTTTTAATCTTCTGATGTTGCCTTTGTAATCAGTGGTATTATTTGTGCATGTTAATTGCATATAGGATAGTTGAAATATATATATATAGTATATAGGTTTTTATTGACTCAAACATAGGTCACATTTGACCAAAAAGTCATATATTTGATCTATACTGAGACTGTTTCATGAATGCTTTATAACAAAGATATCACAAAATGTTCATTTTCTCTGTGTGATTGTGTTTCATATCAGTGATGTTTTATGTATCAACATCCTCAAAGACTGCTAGGTTCATAAGATGAGAGAATATAATATATTTTCAACAATAAATCATTTTTATTAAATATCATAGAAGCATAAGGTTGTCCAAATATTGCTTAATGGTCACCTATACTTTCCTATAATTAACACACATAACATTGCAAGAATCTTTCAATATCACATCACATTTTATTATGTATTATGAAGAAATTTAAGATATCATCTGCAAATTTAGTTGGTTTGGGTGAATCAGGTAGTCTATTTAATACTTATTTTATCCGTAAATTATTACAATCATGCAGCTAATATTATTAATAAACTCCCTTCAAAGAACAAAACAAGTTAGAGCTTGGTTGTGATTTGATAACATTTATGCTACATAATTATGTTCGCAGATATTTTAAGGCAGAAAGTATCAGTAATGTTCTGTGCTTGCATGAATTCATCATGAATGTCAGTTATATCACTGATACAAAATATCATTTAAGTGGCCTTGGAGACTAGGTCTTGTCAAAGGAAAGGCTTAACTGCATCCTATTCCAACCACAAGCAGGCAAACATTCATAACAAACATAAGAGTTAATTTAGCTGGGCTAAAAACACAGCATTTATATAAACATGGAGGCAAGTGAGTTTATCACACTCTGCATATCGTTTATAGACAAAATATGGTAGGTATTCAAAATACATTGATGATCATAGAAATAAACGAATAGTGCCTTCCTTCCAGAACTGCCTTTGTTAAGTTATTGAAACGGTTTTAGCCCGTTCTTTGCCCCTCATTTCAGCCTGAAAAATGGTGTGTGATAAACAAAAAAATTAAAATCGACATAACTCAAAAATTTCTACACAGAATTTTTTTGTTTTTGTCTTAAAATGTTCTCCTCACCCTGCTCTACATTTGTGCGCCATTTGTTTTCTGGGTGAATTTTTTTAATCTTAAAGTTTGCTCAGGGGCACTGTGAGGACTCCAACACTGGTAACTGCCTAATATGAGCTACAGTCATCAACCGTATTACAAAGTAACTAGATTTTACACACTGTACCTATTCTCCAAACTATCAAATATTGCTGCTAAAAGTTCGAAATTCATCCATGGACGAATTTCCTATACTTTACACATATTTTGCCCATTATTAAGACATCTCCCAATTATATTAGTCAATTCAAAGAGCTATAGACTTATTTTCAGAATCTTGTTATAAAATAATATTTCAACAACAACATTACATTAACAAACCAATGAAACAGACCCACATCAGAGAGCATCCTTTTGGGAGACACTTCATAATCCATTTCTAAACATGCTTAGAGTTAATATTTTTTGATAAGCATGTTTCATGGAATGCATGTGCAAATTACAGGAATTCGTGTTGAAGTAGACTTCATAGCTTGCCGAAGCAAGCAATTTGGCTGTATGTGACGTGTGGTAGAAAGCTACTCATGTATGATCAAAATGACCAATAGTCATTCAATTTTATGTACATGATGAAGAAACTGTGAAGTTGGAATCCTTTCAATCAGTTTATCTCGTTTGTTTCAGTCATATGCAAACTAAATCTGTGACATTTTGTAGATCACACATTTGTTGGGAGTCCTAAACACGCTGATTAGTCTCTGTAATAATCCTCTGTCAATCACTAAGTGTAGACCTGCCCCCACATGTTTGATTGGTGGGCATTGGGCACTCAATGATTCACAAATACCTGCCCTGATCAGAAATTGACCTGGACCACATTTAATAAACTCAACGCTTTCTGTGTGAGCGTCTGACGATGGATAGCCAGATAATTATAGCCTATAGTCAGAGGAGAAGTTGTCTTTTTTTTACAGAAAGTCAAACAGATAGATAGGCCTAGATAGATAGATAGATAGATAGACAGATAGACAGATAGATAGATAGATAGATAGAAAGATAGAAAGATAGATGAACAGATAGATAGATAGAAAGGTAGGCGGATAGATAGATAGATTATTTAATTATCTATCTGATCGTCTTACTATCTAGCAATCTATTTCACTATCTCACTATCTCACTATCTATCTATCTATCTATCTATCTATCTATCTATCTATCTATCTATCTATGAAATAAAAACCTAATTGATTGTCGCATGCGACAGGAAATCCATCAAAAGAATAAAACTTGTGGTAGATCAGAATCACCATGCTTAACAATATGCGTTCTGGACTTGTGAAATGTTGACAATTGAAATCACTTGAAAAAAATCATTGCCATCAACAGTTATAATGGTAGACAGCTTATTTCCACTGTTTCAGTTGTTTTCTACACGTTTCATGGTAAGCTCTCTGTCTTAATATATCTGTTAGTAATCTTTCATGCCTGAGCAGACCTCATTTTCTGTCTACCACACTTCACCTGTGCACCATACATCACAAAGTTAAATATGATTTTCTTAATAAATCATCTTGTAAACTCCAGAGTGAGGCTCAATGGCATCTGTCATGACGTCATGATTCAAATGCTGGCTTCTGATTGGCTGATTCAGTGTTTGTGCATTGTGACATCACCACTTGTCACGTGACCACTAAATATACGTGACATATGGCGATATATATCATGGTAAATATTGAAGGATTTATCAGCGAGTATGGTATAAATATATTTATTTATTTATTTATCTATCCATCTATCTATCAGGTGTCACTTGTACCAATGTTAGACAGCAGTTTTCATCATCCTTTGCCTCAAAGCTGGACCCTTATCTATTTTCAGACAATCTGGTGTTACCCCTCTACATATGCACATCTATTCTTGGCTTGAAAACGATAATATTGTTTTTCACAATTATATTTGTGATAAGTTTAGATTCTTTGGCCCTGGGATTTGAGACAGACGCCCTGAGAATTTTTGCTGAATTGATACAGAAAAGCATATCTAATATTCAAATCAATTGTCACATTTATCGTCAGAACACTAGAATACAAAGCGGAACCATGACCTAATCGTTTAATTATTAGCTATTTCAAGGGCTGAATATCTTGAGTGGAAGGTAGTATGTATGATTGTGAACCACAATAACTACATCTATAGGTTTGGCCTTGGTTTTTGGTGGGCACCTGGTTGGGCCCCGTTACCGCAGGCACTCTGAAAAATACACTTGTGGCTTGGCCTCATCACCCCCCGATACCCCCCGTTTGCAAGATTTGGTTTCGGTCAACAGCAGGGACTCTGTCAGAAATGAACGAGGGAAGGGGGAATGGCGATGCATCCTGCATTGGGCGGCAGGGGAAGTGGGGGCTTGAGGGATGGGTGATCTTTGCATGCAGTTGGTAGTTCGCGGCTGCCCTCCACAGCAGGGTGGGACCTGCCTCCCCTGTGCCCCCCTGCCCCCTGCCTGTACAAACCAAGTTTGCTCCAGATGACACGTGCGCAACATACATGTAGGATGGCTCAGCTGGTTGTGCCCCGTTACCGCAGAAATGACGGAGGATAGGGGTAGGGTTGGAATGGCGATGCATCCTGCATTGGGTGGCTGCAGGTGGAAGTTGCTCTCAGGACCTAACTAACTTTCTGCCCCCTCTCGACGAACACGGTCATCCGAGGGGGGCAGGGCGATCGATCCCCGATTTGCCCGCTCGGGGGGTGCCGACGGCTGGACTCGGCGGGACCTGTGCCCCTGATCTCCCTGCCCCCCTGCTTGGCCGACGAGGTTTGCTGCAGGTGACACGTGCGGAGCCACTGTGTAGGTAGGGGGGGAGGTGGGGCGACTTGGCCCCGTCACCGCAGGGACTCGGCCATGCTCTAGACTCTGAAGGAAAAGCTGTACTGTGCAGGGGGGGGGGGGCAGGGAGGGATCTGTGCCTTGGTTGAAGTCGCGGCAGTGGATGCCTCCTGCTCCCCCACCCTTCTGCTCCCCTCCCGCCGGCCTGTGACGAACACGCTCATCCGAGGGGGGCAGGGCGATCGATCACCGATTTGCCCGCTCGGGGGGTGCCGACGGCGGGACTCGGCGGGACCTGTGCCCCCTGATCTCCCCGCCCCCCTGCTTTGCTGACGAGGTTTGCTGCAGGTGACACGTGCGGAGCCACTGTGTAGGTAGGGGGGCAGTGGGGCGACTGGGCCCCGTCACCGCAGGGACTCTGCCAATGCCCTAGACTTTGAAGGAACAGCTTTCCTGCGCAGGGGGGCAGGGAGGGACATGTGCCCTGGTTGAAGTCGCGGCAGTGGACGCCTCCTGCGCATGCACTCTGCCCCCCTCTAGCTGACCTGCGACGATCGCGCTCATCCGAGGGGGGCAGGGCGATCGATCCCCGATTTGCCCGCTCGGGGGGTGCCGACGGCGGGACTCGGCGGGACCTGTGCCCCCTGATCTCCCCGCCCCCCTGCTTTGCTGACGAGGTTTGCTGCAGGTGACACGTGCGGAGCCACTGTGTAGGTAGGGGGGCGGTGGGGCGACTGGGCCCCGTCACCGCAGGGACTCTGCCAATGCCCTAGACTTTGAAGGAACAGCTTTCCTGCGCAGGGGGGCAGGGAGGGACATGTGCCCTGGTTGAAGTCGCGGCAGTGGACGCCTCCTGCGCATGCACTCTGCCCCCCTCTAGCTGACCTGCGACGATCGCGCTCATCCGAGGGGGGCAGGGCGATCGATCACCGATTTGCCCGCTCGGGGGTGCCGACGGCGGGACTCGGCGGGACCTGTGCCCCCTGATCTCCCCGCCCCCCTGCTTTGCTGACGAGGTTTGCTGCAGGTGACACGTGCGGAGCCACTGTGTAGGTAGGGGGGCAGTGGGGCGACTGGGCCCCGTCACCGCAGGGACTCTGCCAATGCCCTAGACTTTGAAGGAACAGCTTTCCTGCGCAGGGGGGCAGGGAGGGACATGTGCCCTGGTTGAAGTCGCGGCAGTGGACGCCTCCTGCGCATGCACTCTGCCCCCCTCTAGCTGACCTGCGACGATCGCGCTCATCCGAGGGGGGCAGGGCGATCGATCCCCGATTTGCCCGCTCGGGGGGTGCCGACGGCGGGACTCGGCGGGACCTGTGCCCCCTGATCTCCCCGCCCCCCTGCTTTGCTGACGAGGTTTGCTGCAGGTGACACGTGCGGAGCCACTGTGTAGTTAGGGGGGCGGTGGGGCGACTGGGCCCCGTCACCGCAGGGACTCTGCCAATGCCCTAGACTTTGAAGGAACAGCTTTCCTGCGCAGGGGGGCAGGGAGGGACATGTGCCCTGGTTGAAGTCGCGGCAGTGGACGCCTCCTGCGCATGCACTCTGCCCCCCTCTAGCTGACCTGCGACGATCGCGCTCATCCGAGGGGGGCAGGGCGATCGATCCCCGATTTGCCCGCTCGGGGGGTGCCGACGGCGGGACTCGGCGGGACCTGTGCCCCCTGATCTCCCCGCCCCCCTGCTTTGCTGACGAGGTTTGCTGCAGGTGACACGTGCGGAGCCACTGTGTAGGTAGGGGGGCGGTGGGGCGACTGGGCCCCGTCACCGCAGGGACTCCGCCAATGCCCTAGGCTTTGAAGGAACAGCTTTCCTGCGCAGGGGGGCAGGGAGGGATATGTGCCTTGGTTGAAGTCGCGGCAGTGGATGCCTCCTGCAGCCCCCCTCTTGCCGGCCTGCGACAAACACGCTCATCCGAGGGGGGCAGGGCGATCGATCCCCGATTTGCCCGCTCGGGGGGGTGCCGACGGCGGGACCTGTGCCCATGATCTCCCTGGCCCCCATGCCCCCCTCCCTGGCCTTCCATCCCTCTTGGGAGGCCTCCCTTCGTGATCGGAGGGGGGCAGGGGAGCAGGGGGGATGGATCCCCTGCCTGCCCGCCCCCCTGGCTGGCAGCTGCCATCACCCAGGCCCAACCACCCCTCTTCGGACGCCTCCCATCGTGGTCCGAGGGGGGCAGGGGGGCAGGGTGGTCTGTGCCTTGGTGGGGGTCGCCGGAGTGGATGCCGCCTGCGCATGCCCCCCGCCCCCCTCTCGCCGACATGCTCATTCGAGGGGGGCAGGGCGATTGATCCCCGATCTGCCCGCTTGGGGGGTGCCGACGGCAGGACTCGGCCGGATCTGCGCCCCTGATCTCCCTGCCCCCCTGCCCGGCCGACGTAGTTTGCTGCATTACATATGTGCGAAACCTATATGTAGGGAGTGGTTTGCTTGAGAGAATGAAAAGGAGAGAGAGGGAGGAAAGACAGAGAAGGAGGAGAGAGTCAGCAACCACCCTACGCCCAGGTCCCCGTGCAAAGCTAGTGAAGGAGACGGGGACCGCGAGAGGAGAGAGAGAGTGAGAGAGACACACAGGCGCGCCGGCTATCCCTTTGTCCACAGTGTCGACCAGGCTGTCCCTTACGCACCTTGCCTTTGGGATTTTCTGGCACCGGAAACGACGGCACACGGAGGGGGGAACTCGTTGTCGGCGCGCGCTAACCACTGCAGGAGGAGAGAGATGAGAGAGAGAGAGTGAGTG